>JARFIY010000024.1:16000000-16477500 GCA_036346155.1 Sinelater perroti
CATAAATATTCTTCTATTTCTGCATCAAAGTTTTGGTCATTAGATGTCAGTGGTGTAAAGACTTGGGCAAGGTGTACTCCAAAGGTGTGTGCTTTTTCTTCGTTTGATCTAGCCCAGCTATGGTCAGGTTTTCTTAGTGGAACTAGAGTAGTAGGTCTCTTGAGTCTTTTTGTAGCTTTCCAGATAGAATAATCTACTGGATATAGGCTAGAGATGTAATGCCCGAATGTTGTATTTCTGTTTTCATGTAGAGCTTCGTGAAGACGGTGGGTTAAATTATTTAAGATGATCTTGTCTCGAGGGTTTCTGGTCCTTTTGCCATTTTCTACGAGCTCTGCGTTTTTTCTATGCGGAGCTGCCTGATATGTAGGGGTACATTATATGTTACTGAATCATTTTTGTGTTCAGTCGCTGTAGCTTCCCAGAATGCCTTTTGGATTAGGTTTGTGAGGTACTCCACGGTTTCATCAATTTCATTTGGAGTATGCATTTTGTGGGCTAAGCTCATATTACAGTTGATTTGGTGTTGGAATTGCTCCCAATCAGTCTTAGCTGTACAAAGTTTTGGTATTGGGGTTTTATAAATAACATTTGTACTCAAAGTAATTATTATTGCACTATGGTCTGAAAATAAATCAAAGTTGCTTTCAATTTTGCTGTACGCATCAGGAATATCTCTGATAACTGCGAAGTGAAGCAGGTCGGGAATTTTATTTAGATCTGACGGCCAGTAGGTCGGTTCGCTGGTAGATATATATTTTAGATTATATTGCTGTATGGTTTTAAAACGTGCTCGTCCTTTGGGTATAATCAACCTTAAACCCCAGGTAGTGTGTTTGGCATTCCAGTCACCTGCTACAAGAAAGCGGGATCCTATTGGTAGTAAAAATTCTTGAAATTCTTTAATTGAAATGGTGTGCCTAGGGGAACAGTAAATGGCTCCGACAATTAATGGCCAGGGGAATAAATTTATTTTTATCAAAGCGCTTTGGATTTTGTTAAGGTGGTAGCGGGTAGTGATCTATTGCTGTTCTGATTATGATTGCTGAACCTGAGTGGGCAGTTCCGTCCGGGTGATTTCCGTAATATGTAGAGTAATATGGAATTTTTATAACTGTATTTAGTGTACAATGGCTTTCCGCTATCAGCAGAACGTCGATTTTATTGATAATTAAAAATAGAGTAACTTCATGGATATGGTTTTTCAGCCCGTTTGAATTCCATTCCGCTATTCTTATCGAAGTAGCTATTATTGGGTTACTTTATTAATGACTGCGGAAAGCATAGATAAAATCATGCTGTTCTGGTTTAATAATTGAGTGAACATATTTTTGAATTCGTTTAAGAAGGTGTTTAATTTATCGGCTATCTCGTCATTATTGTCAGTTTTTCTTGCAGCTACTTGTGAATAACTTGGGTATCTCTGAGAGGGATTTGTAAGATTTGCTGGCTAGTTGGTAAACTTATTACTGGGTTTATTTTATTTGGTGTTCTTATAATGGGTTGCTTAGATGTGGTTCGAGTTTTTAAGTCTCTATAGACCGTGCATCCTTTATAATTGGCGGGATGATTGCTCCCGCACAAAGCACACATAGCAGGAGTATTCTTAGATTTGCTGCAGGTTTCGCTATCATGTTGTTGTCCACATTTTACGCAGTAGTAGGGCTTGTTGCAGTATGTCTTGGAGTGGCCATAGGCTTGACATCGTGTACATTGTACTATATTGTTTTTAATGCGCGGTGCTTCTACCCTTATTTTTGAATTTTGTAAAAACTCGACTTTGTAGATTTCTTTATTATTTGGTTTTGGTTCGAGGTCGATGAAAAACATTGGCAACGGTTGTATAGTTACTCTATGCCTGATATTCATGATGTTCCTTACCGAGTGACCTAATTCTTGAAGCTCAATCTTTATGTCTTGGGTACTAATTGAATGATGAAGGTTTCGTATGACCACCCGGTAGGCGCGTTCTTCTTTGATTTGATAGGTGTGGTGGACTATATTTTCTTCTTGTAAATGTGAAATTAGTTTTCTGTATGCGTCGATAGTATTGGTATTTATCTTAACTGTGTTGTTTAATAACGCTTTAGAGTAGAATCTTTCTTCAATGACTTTGTTTAGGTTATCAATCATAGCTTTAAAGTCTGTAACACCGTAAATATATACTGGTGGGGGGTTATGGTTCGGTAGTTGAGATTTTGTTTGGGTTTCACTGTTATCATTTGGGTTGTTATTTTCTTCATGTTCATTGAATACTTGAAATCTATTTGCCGTGTTTATTGTGGAGCGTTTTCGACAGTTTGTGTTAGTCGCATTCGTTTCTCTTCTTAGTAATAGTTTGCCATGAGTGTTTTTATTATTGTCCTCTTGGTTTGTTATCATTGTTTCCTCATCGTCGGTTTTGCTATTGTGGCTAGTTTGTGAAGATTGTATGAATGGTGTTGCTGGATAAGTGCTATTAAAGTTAGTTGTGTTAGGAAAAGGAGATTGGTTTTGGTATTGCTGGTAAAGTTGAGGTGCTTGGTTTTGATACATTTGAAATGATTGATGATTTGAATGTGTTTGACTTAGCTGACCTGGATAGATTGGCGGTGGTTGAAATTGGCTTTGCATTGTGGACATCGGCTGTAATTTATTCCAGTTGTTTGTATAATTGTTGGATGGAGCGGGTATATTCCCGGCTGGAAACATTTCACTGCATGAATGTCTTTAATAAATAAACGATAATTTAAACGAATTTTTAAAAATTATTATAAAACTTATTAACACTATGCGTGAGCAGCTGTGATATCAGCCGTCTGCACTAGTCCGTAATCACCCCGGCCGACCCTCAGAGATAAGAGAGCGGCAATCGACACGTCTTTATTCTAGAAAAGTCAACCGAGAATTCCCTTCACATTTGACGTTGAAAAAATGAAAAGGGTTAAGAATTTGTTAAAACCAATTCTAAAACAATAAGATTTACGGCTAAATTGAACCAATAATTCTAAATTTGCATCAATTTGCATCTTAAAGAAAAAAAAATTATAGTCAATCAGCAATTAATGTAAAGATATTTATCACGTATAAAAGATGGGCAATCGACCTACACCAATACTAGTACGTTTGAATTTCTTACAATTTCAGATATGCTTATTATAGAAAAATTCTATCGCGAAGAAAATCAGAATAAAATCAGTAAAATTTAAAAAACCTCATTACAGGCATAATAAAGATGCCAAATTGTTCATGAATTTTCGCCGTGGGATGTGCTAAATAAAAACATCTGGTCCAATTAAACAGTGAGCTGTATTTAAATACAGGAGGGATATAAGCGACTGGACAATACAACGCGGATAAGGCTCGGATAAAGTGCACATGCTCGTACAAACTCGTAATGGTAATCGGCGTTTATACAGTAAGAGCAATGAAAACAGCGTAAAAGAAGGCAGAGGAAACACTGAGCGCAGTATGTTGCTGTAATTCCAAGATTATTCATTATCGCGTCGAGCGGTTTGAAGAGAACTGTGAACTTCGAATAAATTTACAGTCTGGAGATTAGGTACTCGATTAAAAAGTGAAGTTATTCTTGTTTCATTTCTAATTTAGTCTAATTTCCGATATAGTGTGAAAACACATGCTAAATTAAATACTCGTGGCTGACGCGTATCGTCTTACTATTACTAATATACTTGGCTAATAGTCATGCGATATTAAATATGGTATTAGGTTTTACAAACTTATAAAAAATAAAAAATTGCGCAAACCTTAGATTATCACTCGACAAAAATGAATGAGTAAATTATTTTTTAGTTTTAAAGTAGCAGACACGTGAGTGCGCCAATATTAAAACAAGAATAAATACAGAGTGCATGTGTCTTGGGTCTAATGCTACCTAATATTGCATCTGAACAATTTTTAACCAGTTGTGCAAAATGTATTTATTATAAAACAATGCCATTGCTGGTTGTACTTTGTTATTGATACATATAAAAAAGCTGGGGAGCAGAATATCTGAGTACTTCCAGACAAATACTACTACTATTTGAACCTAGAATATACGTACACTTTATGAAACATTTTAGGACTGGTGGAAATAAGGTGGAATTGCCAAGCAAAACAAAACTCCAAATAAAGAACTTATTTTTAGTGAAAATGAATTGCGCGATTTTCATAAAAATGGCGTACTGCTTAGCAGAAAAGCATGAAAAAGTCTGATAATAATGGAGACTTATATTAGACAGAATTTTAATAATTAGATTCTATACTCGTGGAGTACGGGAGGTCGTCCGAGGTAAACGTGTAAAACGTAGTGCACTGAAATAGTGAATTGCAACGGAAACACAGTTAAATTAAAATATAAAAAGCGGGCGCGATAAATTGAAAGAAAATTATAGAATAATTATTGAGAAAGGGTGGTAAATACAGTAACGGAAAAGTTGAGTTGTTTTAAAATTTCTTACTGCATACACAAGTCTGAATATCGGCAAGGCAAGTTAACGGGGATCGAAATATCAGCGGCGAACGAGTGACGTAGGTCACAGCGGCGATATCGGAAGTCAAAAATAAAATACTAACTTACGTAGCATATTGACAATATTCAAAATACTGGAGAAAGTAAACAATAGACTTAAAGAAATAAACAAAAGGAACGAAAGAATAGAAAATAAATTAGATAAATCGCAGTAGGCAATAAAAAAATTAACTATGGAAAATGCGAAATCAACAAATGAAGTTAATAAATTAAAACAACTAACTAACAAACAGGAAGGAAGATTAGAATTATTAGAAAAAGGGATGCGAAAAATGAAGATAATTTTACAAGAAGTTAAGGAAAAGGAACAAAAAACGGATTTAACATGAACACAAAACATCTGCACGTTATTAAGAGATATAGGAATTGAAATAAATACAGAATAAAAAACGACGATTAAAATAAAAAAATCTCAGTTTAAAAGACTCCTTTCTAACATTAAAAACTAGTCAAAACATAATCATTTAAATCTGAATCACGTTCTGAAAAGCAACTAAGAAGATAAAAAAACAACATAAGCTACTTCTCCGTACATACTGGGACCAGAGAGTGGACCCACAGCAATAAAAAAGCTTTAGCCTTTACAAACTATCTAAGTAAGGAATTTCAATTATTCCCACCTGAAACTCCTGTCAAAGAAAAAGGAGAAGCAAAACAGCTTTTTGAAACGATCTTTCAGATGAGCGTACTACTGAAACACTTCATGGTACCTGAGAAGAAAATGCTAATTTAAATTACAAAAAGCTTTTTGGTGTAATTTGATCACTGCGAGGGTGTCGAAGAAATTTTCAGGTAAAAGTTGCGGATTTCTTGCCCAACTATTCAACGCGGTACTAACAATAAGACTATGCTTTATCGCTTCGCAATAGATAGTTGTTATAATTAAGTACATCGGAAAGTGCACTGGCTTCCAGGTCGCAAATCACAACTATCTCAGGAGAATAAAATACTGCTTTACGACTACCCTTAAACCGACCTGCACCTACAGTATATAGCTATATCGACATTTTGAGATTCTTTTGAGCTAAGACGCTTAGTCAAATACTAATGTGGTATGTGCCTAATGATACTCATTAATTATGATATACTCTCATTGCTAAGAAAATGCAACGATATACAATCTCTTCTAGCTTACTGAAAAACAAAGAATATCAGTATCAACTCAAGAGATTCAAAACATTAAATCTTCCTAATAGATTAAGTGATTATGAAAGTATTGCAATTGTATACTGCCATAATTTATTTAAATTTGGGAAAAAAAGTCTTTGCTTACCAAATTATAGCAAAAATGCTATGGATCCTGTGTAACGTTTATTAATTTTTTACTTTATAATTAATATTAAAGTGATTTGTAAAAACGAACAAATTTTATTTATTAAAGTATAAACTTTTCTTTAAGCAATTTAATTCTGTAACGCCAATATGCTGAAACTATTTTCCACATCAAAGCTAAACAATAAAAATGTGAAATGCAATTCTATAGTTTTTGTCCAGTTTTAAAAGATTGTATAAATTATTAATGGCGCTATTCTAATTTTACGCTTTGAACTTTTCTCCAAAGTTTCAGCCGTGAAACAAGTTATCTGCCCTATGGCAATCCATTTATTTTTTTTGTGTTAGAGTTGTTAAAATAAATCCATTTTTATTGTTCCAAAAATTTAAAAGCAGTTTAAATTGTACTAATGCTAGTATTAATTAATTCAGAATTATTGTGCCTTATGGGTTGTTTGATGTAATATAATGTTATGCATTTTCTTTGGGCCGATTAAATGCTGCTGATAACTTACGGATTATTAGCTATATATTGTATTTACCATAACACGGTCGTGTAGTTCAGTAAATAGAGCTAATTAATACATTCCTTCCTTTTCACATTTATATTTTTTGAACAATGTTTCGCTACGTAATTATCTTCATGGAACATCTAACACGTAAACCTGCAGAATGACTATTACCAACCAAAATTAAGAGACAGGACATGGTGCTTGTGGCTAGTTTAATAGAAATGTTAAAGATAGTGAGACGGGGACTAAATCGAGATAGTTGAAGAACATTTATTTTTATTTTTATTTTTATTTAATCTGAAATCGGATGGTAAACAAATTACAACACAATAATAATAATAATATAATAATCTAATAAAACTTTATTTTGATTTTTCTTGATTATTTTATTCCATGCCTTTTATCTTTTTTCAGGTTCCTTAATTCTCTCCACTGTAGGTTCCTGTTTTCCGCTGCTACCTGTACATGTTCCTTCCATTTTCTTCTTGGTCTACCTACTTTGTTATTTTCCTTTGTTCTTGGTTTATATACTCTTTTCGCTATTTTATTGTTATCCATACGGAGAAGGTGCTTCGTCCATCCAAGTTGCCTCGCTTCTATCAGAGTCTTTATAGGTTTCACTTTCAGTTGTTTCGTTATATTTTCATTTTTCACTCTGTCCGATCTTGTCATTTTTCACTCTGTCCGATCTTGTCATTTCTTTAATTTTTCTAAGATACCTCATCTCCATTGCCATGATGTTACTCTAATTTCGTCTGTTGATGGTCCAAAATTCGCTGCCATAGATTAAAGAAGGTCTTACCACTTTTCTCTGCACTTCCGATTTTATTTGTACCGGGATTTTTTCCCCCGAGGAACGTGCTTTTAAGTGTATTATATATTTTTTCTGACTTTTCTATTCTTTCCATTATTAAGTGGCGAAGGGAAGCGGAGTTACTTACTAACTTCATGTTGTTAGTCCGTCTGTCCATCCGTCCGTCCGTCCGAGCAATAACTCGAGAACGGCTGGGAATTTCCAAATTCTGTTTTCACCAATCGACAGGTAACCAAAAAGGCTTGTTTGCTAGTGATTTTGAAACTGATTGGTCAAAGGTCAGTTAGAGGGTTCTCAAATTTGGGAGACTGCTTCGCCACTTTGCTATGCGTTGCAAGCTTTGCAGGTTTATTTTACTGTCTATTTCCCCTTTGTTTTCTATTGTTGTACCCAAATGTTTAAAATCTGTTACCTGTTCTAGTACTTGCCCTTCTATATTGATATTGTGGTGTGACTCCTTCCTTGTAATAATCATAGTTTTTGTTTTTTCTATGTTTATTTTTATATTTATTTTTCTGAATTCACGATGATAAATATTAACATTTTTTTGTAGTTTTTTCGCTGATTCTGCTACTAGCACCATGTCGTCTGCGAATGGTAGTTCCTGTATTATTATTTTATTCAATGTTTATTTTCCCACTTCTATATTATTACATTTATTTTTATAAATTT
Organism: Sinelater perroti; assembly: GCA_036346155.1. Lineage (NCBI taxonomy): Eukaryota > Metazoa > Arthropoda > Insecta > Coleoptera > Elateridae > Sinelater > Sinelater perroti. The sequence continues at coordinate 16,007,784 of JARFIY010000024.1, forward strand.
TTACAATATCATCCACGAGTACTGAAAGTATAAATGAACTAAGAACGCACTTTTGTTTCAAATTGGTCTGACTTATTGTTGTGTGTTCTTACTTTATTTCTGTTATCTCTGTATAATACTTTAATGACATCTATTAATTTCTTTTCTACTCCTCTTCTTTTCAAGCTTGTCCAGACATCCTTCCTCCTTACCCGGTCAAAAGCCATTTTAAGGTATGTGAAGCAGATATGTATTTTCTTCTTTTTCTTATCATTTTTTCTTCCAGTTGCCTAATTGCAAAAATTAGATCTTATGTAATTCTGCCTTGACGGAATCCATGTTGCGACTCTTCTAACAAAGTTTCAATTTTATTTCTCAGTCTCTTCTCTATTATTCTGGTTAATATTTGGTCGGGTATACTCATTAATGTAATTCTTCTGAAGTTTGTGCAATCTTTTGGATCTCCTTTTTTTTGTATAGGGGTAATATTATTCCTAAATTCCAGACCGTGGGTATTACTTTATGAGTTATTATTTAATTTAGCAAATCGCGAAATTTATCTGCAGCTTTATTTCCTATGTATCTTAACATTTCTTTTGTGATTTTATCTTTCTCTGGTGCTTTTCCTAGTTTAAGTTTCTTACTTGCTTCAGTGATTTCCTCTCTTAAATTTTTTTGTACATTTTGGGCTTTCCATAAACTGCCCTTTTTTCCTCCATCACTTGTTCTTTATCATTTTCTGCTTCTGTTAATTCTTCGAAGTATTGCTTCCATATTTGCATTATTTCTTTATCCTCGAATATTACATTCTTGTTCTTGTCTTTTATTGTTTTTTTTTACTCTAAGGATGGATTTTGGTTTTCTGTTTTTTTCTGTTGATTTTCCTTCTTATTATTTCTTTTTTTCTAATCTTGCTTTCTTATATGTGTTATAGTTTTCTCCGTTTCACTTAAAGTAAACTTTTCCATTTTTTTTCTTTTCTTCGACTTTTTGTTGAATCTCTGTTGACCACCGTCTGCTTCCCTTCCTGAATATATTCACAATTTTATTTACTCCACATCTAGTTCTTTCCACTTCTAGAATATTTTCTTTAAAATGTTTCTATTTAATTTCTATATCTTTACTTTTTATTTTACATTAATCAATTTTCTTCTCTAAAATTTCTTAGATTTTTTGCGTGTCATTCATCTTTAGTCTATAGCTTCTGATTTTTTGTTTGACTGTTTTCTTCCTTTTTCTCTTCGTTGTCTTTTGTGTTTATCCAGAGTTCTATCCTTAGTAAATAATGGTCAATTTCTATTTCGGCATTTCTTTTTACCCTTATATCCTTCACTCCCCTAATTTTCTGTATTTATGATAAAATAGTCAATAATTGACTTCTAATTTCTGGAGCGGACTTTCCTAGTATAGTTGTGTATTTCCTTGAGCATGAATTTCGTTTTGGTAATTACAGAATCGTTTCCTACACATAGGTTTATCAATCTCATACCATTATCATTTTTAGTGTTTGCTCCATGCGATCCCATTTATCTTCCTATGCCTTTATTGATACTGTTTACTCTACCATTCTTATCCTCCATAACAATTACATTTCTTTCTCCTTTATCAATTTCCATTTGTAGCAATTCGTAGAACTGCTCTTTCTACTCTTTCCTCGCGTTGTCATTAGGCGCATACGCTACTATTATGGTCCAGTTTTTTTTTTATTATTTATTTCAATATCTAGTGCTAATAATCTTCCATTTATTTCCTGATATTTTTTACTTTATCGGGTTTTACTATTAAACTTACTAATTGTGCTCCCCACTCTGTGTTTTATCCCTGACCAATATAGCCAATGTCCTTCATTTAATTCTATTTCTCCTTTCTTTTTATTGCTGGTTTCCGTTGTACCTAAATAATCGATGTTTTGCATTTTCATCTAATCGATTATTTCATCTTCTTTTCCTATGATGCTTTTTACATTCCATGTGCCAATATTTATAATGTCCCTTTTTTGCCCCTTTTCCTTCATTTTCTTTTTGTCGTATTTTTTGTTCCTTTTCATATCTTTACTTTTTTGTTGTATAATCGTTTGGGCATTTTCTTATTCATTGCCATTTTTTTCATCATTACACCCCAGCGTATCTTTACCTAATAGTTTTTTCTCGAGGTACAGGTTATTTTTTTCAATTGATCTTCGAGACTGTCTCCCTCCGGAGATATTTCAGCTACTGTCTTTTTTGGTTCTTTATTTCCGTACTGTTCTCCTTTAACCGTTGTTCTTCCTTTTTTTATATCGCCTACCCTGTATATTCGATCATTCACTATTAGTGTATTGAATTTTAACTGTGCCCTTAGCCCTTTTTTTCCGCGTTTCCTTCAATGCCTTTCTTTTCTCTTGTACTTCCTTAGTGTAGTCTTGCTCAATCCGCATATATGACCTTTTAAGTTTTTTTTGCATTTTGAAGAATTGCTAGTTTTATACTATATTTAATTAATTGGTATTTTCCTACCACTACTATATTCTCCTATTCTTCTAACTTGGTCGATATTTGCTTTTATGGCTAAGTTCATACCCATTTTGACATTATTGTTGATAGTTTGACACTTATCTCGCCTTCATTTTTATTTTCTTCATCTGTTACATTTTTTATTACAACATTCTTTTTCCTTATCTCTCTTTCTATATTAGTTATATTTTCTTCTTTGTTGATATCAGCGCTTTTAATTTTACATTTTTATCTTTTACTTGTTTCACTTCTAATACTAATGTATTTAATTTTGCGTTCATTTGCTTCATATACCCGTCTATTTGGAGTAAAATTTTCTCAATTCTATTTATATCGCACATTGCTAACCTTTAAGTAATTTTTATTACCCCTTGAGGTTATGCCTTCTTGCGTGCAGTTCTCTTAATGTTTTCGTTGCCTATCCAAAACGCTCCAAACAGTTTAAAATTTCACACCCCAGTCGACCTTTCGGAGGCGATAAAACTTATTTACAGGTGCTATTTTCTATTTATAAGTTAGGTTAATAGTCCGTACTTTAATTTAACGTAATAAGTTTACTTTATTGATTTATTTTGTTTTATATCTAAATCCCTAACGTAATGTGGTTTCTTACTTACGTGTTAGTATCGCTCGCAAAGGCCCGAAATCGAGTTTCGTTGCGGAGCTAATAACACGCACAGCACCTTTTTGTATTGAACATAACTATACAATCTGTCAGTATTTGACATTCAGTAAGTAATTTAACACATATATAATTACATCCTTAACATGTACATATAGCTTGCTGGAAATAGTCCAATAACAATTTCCTAGAGTAACTGGATAGTAGTTTGACGTACATATACATATACACACGCACACATTAGTTATGCAAAGCGGTATGGCAGCTGCGATGGCTTAAACCTCTTCAGTCTAGGTTCGTCCTCCTCGCTTTCCAGTAGATGCTCTACTAGCGTGTTTGGATGGGCGGCGAGCCGGTCGTGGTAACGGGTACTGAATCTTCGTATTTCTTCATCTATTGTGGGAATGTCAAGGTCACGGCGTATGACCTCGTTTGGTATATACCATGGAGCATTGACTATTGAACGTAGTACTTTGGCTTGGAATCTTCTCAAAATGTCTATGTTGGAGTTACTGGCCGTTCCCCACAACTGAATTCCATATGACCAAACGGGTTTAAGTATGGCTTTATACAATAGTATTTTGTTTTTCAAGGATAATTGGGATTTGCGTCCAATAAGCCAATACATTTTGCTGAACAAAGTCCCCAATTGTTTACGTTTTGTCCATATGTGCTTTTTCCAAGTAAGGCGTCTATCTAAATGGATCCCTAAGTATTTGGCGCTTTCTGCTACAGGAACTTGTTGATTATTAAGCCAGACAGGGGGACAGGTGTCTCTTCTTATACTGAAGGTTACATGAATAGATTTCGTCTCGTTGATTTTGATACGCCATTTTGTAAACCATAGCTGTAATGTGTTCAGGTGGCTTTGAAGAATACGCGATGCTATTTGTGGGTCAGAGTGAGAAGCTAGGACGGCGGTATCGTCCGCAAATGTAGTTGTCAGTGTATCTCTTGTTGTTGGCAGGTCTGCAGTAAATAGTAGGTACAATAGAGGACTTAACACGCTTTCTTGGGGGACGCCAGCACTTATAGAAAATAAATTGTTTTAGGATTCGTCATATTTGACCATAAAGTGCCTGTTGATTTGATAATTACAAAGACGTCTGAAGGCAATGCACGCTTTATTTTATGCAATAAACCGAAACTCTATCAAATGCTTGCGAAACATTAACAAACACGGCTGAGAAATATTTATTGTCTTCAAAATCGCCGAGAATTTTATCTATAACCTTGTGAATTTGGCATGGTGTTGTCTAAACCCAAATTGATGGTTAGGAATTAATTTGTTGGTTAAGAGTAACGGTGTTATTCTTTTCAACAGCAATTTTTCAAAGATCTTAGACATCACTGGAAGCAAACTGATTGGTCGATATGATGAGGCATTTTCTTGGGGTTTGCCCGGTTTGGGAATTAAGATAATGGTAGCGACTTTCCATTGTGGTGGGAAGAAACGCAATCTTAGCATGGCGTTGAATAGATACGTTATAAATCTATAGCCTTTATCCGTCAGTTCCTTTAGAACTTTTCCAGTGATTAAATCATAGCCTGGTGCTTTACGAGGATTTAGATTAGAAGTAATTTCGAGTTTGACTTCATTTATGGAAAATTGTCTTATTGGAAGTCTCAACTGGAAAGGAGATTCAAGTAATTGCTGTATTTCATTCTCTTCTACGTTCGAAATTGCAGAGGGAAATGGTTTAAATACTTGGGTTAGGTAATTTGCAAAAACTAGCGCATTGTTTGAGTCACTTCGGGCCCAAGTTCCATTGTCGGCTCGAAGAAGCGATTTGTGTTGCTGCTGTTGCTTCAGCTTTTTGGTTGCTTTCCAGAGAGAATATTGGCTGGCTTCGGTTGGTGACAATTGTTTCTTGCCATCGCCTGCGTAGTCTTCGCTTTCAGCGATTTTTTGTTTAACAATTACTGGGCAAGCAGTATTCGAAATATACAATGTATTGCCGGGAGTGGGTTGCCAGGCAGCTTGCTGAAGGACGTTAGTAAAATGCTCTGTAGGTAAAATTAAATCATTTTCTGATTTTAAAGGAACATCTAACGTTAATGTGTCATCTGCTATTTCTCGGAGTAAGTCCCAGTTTGTGGTTTTATTGCTCAGAGTAACAGCTTTCCCGTTAATCACCACATGTGACCTTAGCGTAATTATAATAGGCGAGTGGTCAGCTGATAGATCTAGGCAAGATTCTATCTTCAAGTTGCTTGGGCTAATTCCTTTGAATACGCAGAAATTAAGCAGATCTGGTAGTTTCGATGGGTCTGACGGCCAATATGTTGGTTCACAAGTAGATAGGTGTCGCATGCCATTACTATTAATTGCTTTCAGTAATTCGCGGCATTTAGTTAGAGTTAACCTGGATCCCTAGGACATGTGTTTGACGTTAAAGTCTCCAACTGAAAAAAACTTAGTGCCCAGGGTACTGAAGTAATGTTCATAGTGACCTTGTTTGTTATTGTGGCAAGATGGACAATAAACTGCCGAGATTATAAATAATCCCGTCCAGTCTGTTACCATAACGCTTGTAGCTTGAAGATGGTCTTCTTTATATTTTTGTAGTTCATAGTGCTTGATACTACTGTTAATGATAATTGCTGTGCCAGCATGGGCTGCTCCATCCGGATGTTGTGTTACATACAGTATATAACCTGGGATTCTGATAAAACTTCTGTCTGTGAAGTGTGCTTCTGACACCAACATGATCTCTATGCATTGGTTTGAAAGAAAGGATAGCAATTCATTTTTGTGTTGTGACAGCCCGTTGGCGTTCCATTGAGTTGTTATAAGGAGTTGACCCATTACCAATTTTGGAGACAATGGTTGTTAGGAGATTTAACATTGTTCCCATTTATTCCAATAAAGATTTCATCATTTTTTTTTAGCTCACTCATATCGTCAGTCTGGTCAGTCAGTCTGCTGCTGCTGCTGCAACTGCAAAGCGGCATTGGAGTTACTGTTCTTCAGAACTTGGGCATGAGTAAGATTTGGACGAGCATATTGTCCAGTTTGTTGAGTTTTTTTCTTGAAGTTGTTTATAAACGAGGCAACCTCGATAATTGGCTGGGTGATTTCCACTGCAATTAACGCATTTTACGTCCTTGCTTCTTTCCTTCCTCTGGCAATTTGAGGTTAAGTGGTTGCCGGCGCACTTCACGGATCTTGGGCTCCTGCTACAAAAATTTCTCGTGTGGCTAAACCTCTGGCAATTAGCACATTGAGAAATTTGGTGTTCTGGGTGACCATTTTGATCACAGACTGTTTTGTGATATTGTATATCTTTGTATAGAGTACCACTCTGAAGGAACGCACTTGTTTTCTTTGATATGTGTGAAATTCCGTTTTTTTTCCGCTAAGGCTTTAATTATGGCTGTATATTTCTCAGAGGTTTTTGGTAGGATTTTTGCTTCTTGATTGTGTAACACTTTCAGCTCATATTTATTTTTAGCTACTGTTTCGAGTAGACGAACTAGTGGTTCAATTATTCTTACTCCTGACACAAAGATCGGTGGAGGTTTGGGAACTGTTTTCGAGGCATCTTGGGTTTCCACTTTTTCTGCATTGTCGCCACTTAGTGGATCAAATCTGTTTTTGATTCAACCAGTATTCTGCCGCTTTTGGTTGTTTATTCTGTTGAGCGGATTTTTCAACAAACTCTTTCCGAGTACGCTTTCTATTTTCTACCAATATCCATGGCTCTTGGCTTAATTGTTGTGTTTGAGGTTGTTGATATATAACGTTGTTTTGGCAAGATGGATTTGTAGCCACAGGGTTAATCTTTGAGGATACGACGTGTATGCGCTATTTACTGGCTGCTGCATTAGCTGATAGTTGGGTGGTAGATGTTGCGGTTGGTAAATTTGTTCAACTTGCATAGCGCAAGGCTGGTGTCCTAGTTTGGTGTTGTGGTAGGCGAATAATAATAGGCCATAATGGTTTTATAATAAGGATGTAGTCAACCCACGAACGTCCACTCTGCCTCGATGCACTAACGGTCTAACTGGCGGAAATTTTATGTATACGCTTAATTTATAATAAGCAATATACAACAAAATAAGAATCATGAACAGTTTAGGTTCTATTACCAGTACTGGAACCGCACTATGCATGACGTTGAATATCTTCGTTGAAGAACATTTACGTCTAAAAGCTGAGAAGTCGTTCGAGTGCACGTTATGGAGGTCTTTAAGCTGTCCTCGGTGTTATGATGTTCATCATTAATTTTTGTCTTAACTTTGCCTATACGTAGTAGTCAAGGGAATTGCAGTTGGGAGATCTACATACAAATTATTGTTTAGCTATGCTTGAGTCTTCATTGCCTTATAGACTAGAATGTAATATTGCTGGAACGTATCTAGCTACTGCCTCCTCTATCCAGACCTTACGACTGTGTCCAGTGCGTTGATATAGCTGTTTGTGGTTACCTTTAGGCTTTCCTTAAAGAAATGGAGCGTTATGGCATCCCTTTTATTGGGTATTATCTCCATCACCATCGCAGAACCAGAAAACTCTATATGTATGACAGTAGGCATTTCAGAGGCATCTTGGCAAGAGTCAACGATTATTTTAGCAATTTATTTTGTTGTCATGGTTAAAATTCCTTTCGTCAGAAAAAAAGTCTTAGAAATTCAGCGCTGTCGTACTTGATATCGTTCAGCAGTGCTTGGGCTTTTGACTTCCTGTTCATCTTATTTCTTTCAGTCAACAGTTAGCGGTTCTTCAGGACAAAAGACTTGTAGTGCAGGTCCTGGTGCCTTTCAGTTCGCAGACGAATTTATAATTTTCTTGCGATTAGATTGCCTGGCGTGAGTTATCTTGTCAGCAGTTGTCTCCCCCTCTTGGCTACATTATAAACTTAGATTTTTTTGCAGTCGCAAAAATTTCTGTAGGCAACTTTCCTTTACGATGGGATTCGGCACAGCAGCTCGGTGGTCGTATTATCGGCTCATTTTGTCGGCAATAGCAAGTTGTTGATTAGGTGAAATAAACTTATTGTGTTACCTAGCATGGGATATGCACATAACAAGGACTTTCTTCTATAATGTAATACAACCTAACAAAACCCAGATTTACCTCAACGATCCTGTATGTATCTTTTCTTCTATATGTTATGGTAAATATGTATAAAGAAAAATGTATACTAAAGTGAAATATACAACAAGCAAACTGCTCTTATATAGTTTTACGTGTTTATGCTTCTACTACTTTTCATAACTTCACAGTAAAAGTAGGGCAGTATCATAAACTGCACCCCATAAAATAAACGGGGTGCAGTAAAGTTATCCCTAATAATGCTTCTATTCCTGCCACCCAACAGAGCTTAGTTCAACACAGAATTATGTAATTAGCAGTAAATAGCCTGTTGAGGTCAAAATAGCCGCTTAGTCGACAAAATCATCGCGACGCCTTATAAAGTCGCCGTTAACTCCTCCATAAAATTTAATTCCTGTTTATCAGGGCGCGTTTCCGCGCAGCCGTGGGCCCGAAAATTAACAACGCAAATTCGGCCGGGGCGGTTGCGTCGATCATAAATGGGGCCCCATTAGCAGAGCCGGGTTAATCTGAGCCGCTTACGGAGCGTCTAGGACGCTCCTTGCAGCAATTACGAGCTAGAGCGCGCGGGGCTCCTCGTAACGCTCCTTTTACACCTGTTCGGAATGACTCCTAAAGCGGGAGGAACGACATCGTTAAGCCCTCGTTGTGAAAGTCGCATCAGCTCGCGCCACCCCTCCACCGGAGACACTGATTATGGCGCGGAAAGCGCGCTTTGTCAGAGACACATAAACGTTTTTAAGGAGAGCTTTGATTCGGAAATGCGGTTGTTTGGATGTTAAAAAGGAGACGACGCGTCCTGTTGCCTTTCATCTCGCAGCGCGTGCTGCAAATAAAGTAAAAATGTGTCCCAGAAGTCAGAGTTGTTACTGATGATTTCTATAGTATATACATCATTTAGACTTTTAAGTATAAAAACATTAGCCAATATCTAGAAACAATTTAATAAAATGTATTTTTTTATAATTGTAATAAGACTAAGCATGTTAAAGTAGCCAAAAAAATATTGTGAATAACTCAAAATTGCGTAATTCCTTTTCAATACTTTAGTATTTTAACACAATCTTTCCAAAGTTCAGAATAATTAATTATTGCAGTTTTTTAATTTCCGTTTTATAAGTGACACACTTTGAGATGCTCTAAATAGCCGTTTATAGCCTCGATTGACTTTTCATTTGATCGAAACCTCATTTCGGACAGGAATAATTAAAATTTTTTCCAAAAGCGTCGAATGCGAAAAAATTTTCAAATAAATTCTATCAATACTTGAACGAAAAAATGCGCTGCTTTTGCAAGATAATATTTTCGAGGAATTTAGAATTTTTTTTATTTGCTTCAGTTTATCAAGTATAAAAAGCAATAAAATAAAATTACCTTTAAATTTTTTTAAATAATTTTGATTGTATCTAGTACATCGTTTTGCCTTATTTTGATTGTTATATATAATAAGTTCACAAATTATAAGTAGAAATTATCAACTGAAATTATTTGGACTTAAAACAGTTTTAAATATTAGGATGAAATTAAAGTATTCAGGATGGTATGCGTAATACAAGATTAAAGTTTTTGGACACAACAAATGCGGAGTCCGGCGGAATTACCCCATTTTTGATTTTTATTTTTATTTTCAATGAATCAGCAATCAGAATATAAAGCATTCTATAAGCTAATGGTTTGCCTTTAGTGTATGAATGAAAGAACACAGTTATGATGTGATGAGGAAGACGTTTAGTAATGCTTCCTCGGCTTCTCTATCCTGGTCCATTGACTAACATCGGTCCAGTCTTTTGTTGTAAATCGGTACTAGAGGTGGTTGTAGTGAGGGGGTTGGGATCCAGTTCCAGTTTTTCGTGATGTTTGGAGTATCTCTTATGACTTTTTCCTGTAGAGGGTGAGATTTGAGACGTTAGTAATTGTTCTTAGAATTTTTGTCTGGCATGTTTGAAGTATGGCCATATTTGATTTGCTTGCACAGCCTCATAATTCTATCACATATGTCCATATAGGCTTTAGTATTATGCTGTATAGGAGAAGCTTGTTATTTAGCGATAATTTTGACCTTCTACCGATTAGCCAGTTGATCTCTTTCATTTTTAGGTCGATTTGTTTCCTTTTTTTACAATGTGAAATTTCCAATTGAGCTTACTGTCTAGGATTAATCCAAGATAATTCACTTCGTTTGTCTGTACGAGTTCTTCGTTATTTATGTAAACTGCTGGGCAAAGTGTTTTTCTGAGAGTAAATGCTATGCGTTTGGATTTACTTTCATTGATATTAATGCGCCATGTATTTATTAGATAAACACTGAATACTTCACTGTTAAGCACTTAAGCACAATTTTATAAGTGTAAAATATGAAGACAAAGTCCTTTTTATTTTAAGAACTAAACCAGGATTCCATGCCTTGTCGAAGGCTTGACTGACATCAGTGCCGTTGTACAGTATCGCTTATCTTCTATTTCTGCATTTATTTTACGTATTTTTCTGGGGTTTTGCTGTATGGTGGAGTGGGCTTGTCGAAAACCAAATTGGTGATCCAGTATCCGGTCTTGTGGAGGTAGTTCGTCATCGAGCCTATTTATCATCCGTTGGATTTTTTCTGGCTTTAGTATTAGAACTATTTGTCCAAGTTTCCACGAGTCAGGGCAGTAGCCTATTCGTAAAATAGCGTTGAATAAATTTTGTAAATATACTGTTCCTTTTGGGTAGTTGATGTAGAATTTTATGTATTTTGAAATAAGATCCAGGTACTCTTCCCTTGCAATCTCATTGAATATAGTTGCCTTGAGCGGTTATGATATTGGTATTGGGGTGGTTAAATAGTGGTCAACTTCTTGGTCGTGTTTATTATCGTGCAGGAAAAGTACGGCGGCTAGATATTCAGCAAACAGTGCGGGTTTTTCGATGTCGTTCTTAACCCACGGCCTTGGTATTGGTGACGTTTTTCGGATTAGAAGTACAGTAGATTTCAGTTTCTTCATGCGTTTTATTGGTTTCCAAATGTTGTTATCGTATCTGTCTAAGTTGCTGCTGTAAGTATTAAAAGAAGCTTCTATGATTTCCCCAAGTTTGTTACACATTTGTTTATACATACCTAGTTTTGTCTTCTAAAATATAGTTTTTTTATTTCTATAGGAATATTATTTAGAATTTTTGGTGGTATTTCTTGAAGCGTTAGTTCTTGTGCTGCTTCTTAAATTACTTGTGTCAGCGTGGTTGTTGGTTTCTCTATATTGTTTGAGTCTTTTAGTTTTTTTTTCAAATTTTTATTCATTATTTATTATGTTACGGTATTGTTCCCAGTATGTTTTTAAGTTGTAAAGTCTAGGGGTAGGTTTTTTGGGAATACAGTTGTACTAAATGTAGCGGCTATTCGAGAATAGTCAGATCGTAGCTTTCCACTATGTCGGTATATCCCCGAATGATATCGTTTGTTATAAAGTGGTGTTTTTCCTACATTAGTTGGTCAGTATATGGGGAGCCAGTTGAAAGAAACGAATGCTATGAATGAGATCTGCTAACTCTCTGCCCTTAGTAGTGATTAAGCACGAACCCCATAGTGTGTGTTTACAGTTGAAGTTTCTTCCTGCTATAAATGGACCTAAAGTTTGAAAAGTATTCTTCAAAGTGTTCTTTTTTAATGTTGTGGCGGGATGGGAAATACACGGCTAAAATTGTGAAATCAAAAGATAGACTTGTAACTTTTATTGTAGATGCTTTAAGTGGTATTTTTTAAATTTTTGCTAATTCATGGTGTTTAATTGATCATTTAATTAGTACTGTCACCATACGCAGTGTTGTCTGGATGATTAGTGTCGTACATTTGATATTGGAGAATAGTAAAATAACTACTTGTATTAAAATGAGTTTTACTGATTAATAGTACATCTATTAAATTTTGGGCTAGAAGTTAATTTCCTCTTTGCGATGAGCCATACCGTTAAGCGTTATATAGTGTTACCCTTAAATTTTTGTTATCCATATTAAGATAATTTGTTTAGTTACGTTGTGAGCAAGCTCAGAACTATGCTATTTAGTTGTATTAATTGACTAAACGCGGCTTTAAATTAATCCAAGAAATTCGATAATGTTATATTAGGTTTTTGAGTGTTTTCTGTATTGTTGGTTTTCCTCGTATTGTTCCTTGCTGTAGTACCACTATAACCTCTGTTTGGTTGGAGAAAATTATTGATTTTACTTTTTTTGTTGCTTTTAGTTAGCTTTCGATAATGTAATTGACAGTTTTCTGATTTTTTGCGGGTAGTAGTGGGGTGTGATCCTTCGCATTTACACAAGCGTAAGATCGACAACAATAAGACTATCAGTGCCCATAATGTTGGCATGTGGTAGATTGCATAACGCCTTTACTTTTTTGGGGGGTTTCATTTCTACAATGCAATTAAAAACGTTTTAAGTTTGTAAATTTTCTTGTTATTCTGTGGCGGCTTCAAATCCACTTTGAATAAATTTAGAGGAGTCTTTGTTCTTGGGTGTTTGGCGTTAGCAATATTTCCCACTTTATGTTCATGTTCTTTTAGAGTTTCTACAATATCGTTTTTACTTATTGTGTGGTGTGGGTATTTAGTGACCATCCTAACGAATATGTAATCATTTAAACTTGGTCGAATAAACGATGTGGATAGCCTATCGCTCACGTCCGTTCTCTTTTGTACTTGTATAAATAATAATAATAATAACAGTTCCCCGTAACAGGCCATGAAGGTCTATGGGGTCGTATCAGGATAGGTCTGCTACAATCTAATAAAACTAATCTAAAATCTAATTTTACTTTTAGCCCGGGTCTGAATTGGGAACCCCTGTTAGTGGCTTCGCCGCGTGGCTTCAATCGCACTATACGTTTAATATTTTGAACAAAAAAAAACAAACTTAAATTACTTGTAGTTTTTGTTTTATATATGAAATTAAACTCTTGTGTCCTGTTTTGTTTGCACAAGACTTGTACTTGTTTAAACAATAGTTTAATCGCGTTTAATTTAACTTTTACCAACACTATGGCTTTTATATGTTGAAACGGGTAAAGGCGGGGTCGTGAATAGCATAAAACATATTATTTTAGTGCCCATCATGATGCGGGAAAGTGAAGTTGGTGAGTTCGTGTTAGAGATTTATTTTAAAATGGCCGTTCTGCGAGTGTGACGAAAGGGTTATTTCGTGGGCATTTTGACGTAGTCACCATGAAAAAATTCCGACCAAGAAAGACATAATGTGGTGGGTACACAATTTCCGACAGACTGGTTCAATATTAAAACGGAAATCAGCCGATGGACCTCACAGCGTTCGGATACCCGAGAATATCGTAGCAGCGAAGAAGCTACAATATTCCGTCGCTAGGCATGCTTTCGTGTTGGGAATATCTGATTGGAGCGTGCGGAGAATTCTACGCTGATCCTGGTTCAGAAATCTATAAAATGTGATTGGTACGCTGCTTGCGAGATGTTGGTGAATGTTCCAATTGATGTTATTCTGCTCAGTAGTGACGAAGCTCATTTTTCTTTATCGGAGTCAATAAGCAGAATTTTTGGTATTGGACTTTACAAAATTCTTGACAACTCCAGATTTAACAAACAAGGAATATGCATCAATAAGGTAGCGCTACCGCACACGGCAAGAATTTTTTGGAAAGTTCGAAGCTAAATTTTTCTTTGCCGCTATATCTTGTTGCATGGTAACATTGCTGGATAGGTTACTAGAGCTGTCCCTTTGCGATTGTTTTCTGTAGGAATATCTAAACGTTGAAGTTTCTCAACGCAGGCCGTGGACCATTGAGAAATTAAAGGATACTATTTGCAACGCGATCGCATTACTGTCAGTGGAAATGAGTTGACATACAATGCTGAGTGTTAAGGTAAGGCAGCAAGAACGTGCCATTCGTACGGGTGAACATTTGGGCAATATCATCTTCAAAATTGGTTGACGGCTAAATGGCAAGCTATAAAATATTGAACAAAATCTATCTTATTCGGAGAGATTACTCTGCGGGACCCTGTATAAATAACTTGTTTTAATGTATATACTTTTATATAGTAATCTATCAAACGCATATTATTAATTTTGTATCAAAGTAGTTCTTTTTTAAACGACTCTTTTATGATCCTAGTAGAGTATTGGTTTACTTAAAAAAAGTGATCATTCCATTCTTAATAACGAGTAGGAGGTGTCTCCTAATTTAAATTACCACGATAACTTCTTGTTTCTTCTAGTCTATTCACTTGCCAACTCGCCTAGACAGTCTGGTGTTTTAATACCAAATGAGATAATCAAAAACTTTTCTTGGTTTCTAGCAACTTTTGCAGCACTTTAGAAAACAGTAGATTGAATAGAGAAAGAGTAGATTCTGTTAAAATTTTTTGGAATAGACAAAACTGCCAAAACAAAACGTACAAAGAACATTAATTGCAACGTTACAATCCAGATTTTTAACCCAAAAAGAAAAACTTTACTAACTATAACAGAAGTAAACATTAGCATGCGACACCATTAGCTTGATCAAACAAGAAGAAGAAGAAAACAAATATACCTAAAATTATCTTCAGAACGACGAGCCAGTGCGGGTGCAGCAATTATCATAAGAAACGGTATAAAACACCATGTGTTAGACAAAATCGAAGAAGCGTGTCTCCAGGCAGCAAGCATTGTTTTAGAAGACTGGCTCTGTCCTATAACCGTATCTGCAGCCTATTGCCCTCCAAACTACCCTGCAGATAAACAAATCTTTATAAATTACTTCACTCAGCTCGGACATAGATTTCTAGCGGGTGGTGACTATAATGCGAAGCATGTTAGCTGGGGATCCAGACTATCAGCCCCCGGGAGAGGTAAAATACTACACGCAGTAATTAATGAACTCCATCTGAACCATCTTTCCTCGTATAAACCAACATATTGACCAACGGAACCCCAACAAACTACCAGATTGCCTGGACTTCTTTGTCACTAAAGGGTTTACTCTAGGATTCCTAGACATTGAACCAGGTGATGACTTAGCATCTGATCACTCTCCAGTGGTTGCAACCATCTATTCAGGTATAAAAGAAAAAGAGCAAAAGATACAACTTTACAACCGTAAAACAGATTGGGGTTACTTTAAAGAACTAGTTAAACACAAAACAAACCTAAGAGTCTCGCTCAAAACAACAGAAGAGTTGGAAACAGAAGTACAAAACTTTACCTCTCTAATGCAAGAATCTACATGGGAAGCAACACCGGTGCAAAATAAATCTAAATCAAAAACAGTTGATTGTCCAATAAACATCCGCCAAAAAATATTAGAAAAAAGACGACTTCGACAGATTTGGCAATTATCAAGACACCCACAAGATAAAACAAATTTTAATCGTGCTGCAAGACAATTGAAGGAGCTGTTAAAAGAACTCAAGAACAGATCATTCCAAGAATACTTGGAAAGGCTAACACCAACAGTTGACACTGAATATGCTCTGTGGAAAGCAACAAAAAAATTAAAACAACCAAGAGAACATATACCACCCATCAGAATACCAAACAACGGCTGGGCGAAAACAGACAAGAAAAAGGCTGAAACTTTTGACGGGTATCTAGAAAACGTATTTAAACCATTACGAAAGATTGACTATGTCGATGATAACGAAATTCAAAGATTCCTAGAAGAGCCTGAACAACATAGCGAACCTGTACCTTTAGCAACACGAAAAGAAGTAAAGGATGTAATTCTCCACGATCTGAATCCTAAGAAGGCCCCCGATTACGACTCGATAACGGGTAAATTAATTAAGGAACTTCCTCGCAAGGGTATAATTATGCTAACACAGCTCATAAACGCTGTTTTCAGACTACAACATTTCCCAGCCCAATGGAAGACAGCAGAAATAATATTAATTAAAAAACCCGGCAAACCACCACAGAAGCCTTCATCTTATAGGTCGATTAGTTTGTTGCCAGTCTTATCTAAAATTGTTGAAAAGCTGTTAGCCAAAAGGTTAAATAAGATAGTCGCAGAGAGAAACCTGATACCTGATCACCAATTCGGGTTTAGACAGCAACATTCTACAATTGAACAGGCGCATCGTGTAGTCGATACCATTAATAAGACGTTGGAAAATAAAAATTATTGCGCCGCAGTATTCTTGGACATTAGCCAGGCTTTCGATCGGGTATGGCACCAGGGACTTCTCTATAAGCTCAGAAAGATACTTCCAGAAAAATTCTACATCCTCCTTAAATCATATCTAACTGAGAGGTACTTCCGAGTTAGATATGAAAGTGAAATAACAACACTGCACCCAATAACGTCTGGCGTGCCACAAGGTAGTATACTGGGTCCTTTATTGTACCTCTTATTCACTGCTGATCTTCCAACCAATAACAAAGCGCTTACAACCATATTCGCAGACGATACTGCCATATTAGATGTACATAAAAGTCCAATTGAAGCAAGCAACATACTACAAAACAGTATTAATGAAATCCATAAATGGACCCAGAAGTGGAGGATTAAAATAAACGAGGCTAAGTCCAACCACATTGTCTTCACTAAATGCCGAGGCGATTCACCACAAGTAATGATAGGAAATCAGTTTATACCTACCACAGACAGTGTAAAATACCTCGGTATACACTTAGACAAGGATTTGACCTGGCGTACACATATTTGGAAAAAAACGCAAACAACTAGGTACTAAATTTTGAAACCGTTATTGGCTGCTGGGACGACAGTCTCAACTTACACTTCAAAACAAATTACTTGCATACAATGTCATCTTCAGGCCAGTATGGACATATGGGCCACAGCTTTGGGGAACAGCATCGAAATCGAACATCGCCATCATCGAGAGATTCCAGTCTAAAGTGCTGCGTGATCTTGTAGACGCCCCATGGTTTGTAACAAATAAAGACACCTACAATGATCTGCAAGTGCTGACAGTAAGTGAAACGATTGTGCAGTGCGGTGTTAAATACATTCAACGATTGGAAAATCATCCAAATGTACTGGCAGTAAATTTGCTTGATAACAGTGAACAGACAAAGAGACTTAAGCGTAAAACGCCACTCGATTTAGTTTATGACAGATAAATATCCTATTTTAGAGTTTAGTTAAGTTTACAAACAAATTTAAATTAATTTTCATATAGAGATTATTGTTCATTGGAGCATATCTCTATTCAAGTCAATGTTGTCAATCCACATAAATGCTTATTGTTAATTTTGTAACAGATTGCATAAACAAAAAAAATGATCTTCTGGAAACGTATGATATAAAGGACCTTTCATTAAGCGGCACCATTTTAAATTTAGTGCTATTTTTTAAACGTTATTGTTAAAGCTATCTTGACATCTGAATAGTAAAAACAAAATAGTTAACAAAAATTGAATGCTTGCACAACATACTAAAATTGTGAATATTTCACGAAAATGTTAACTTATTACACCGCAATTTTTTTTTTATTGACTCCTTTTTTATGTACAATCAATCCGCTGTTACGGACTATAAATATATCTTTAAGAATACTTACGCGTAAAAGTCAGATAGAGTAATAGTCCAGTAAGCATGCTCTCGAGTTCTATTAAGAATATGACAACATGAGTAAATTGAATACTTATTTAAAGAAAGCGATTTGTAAAGTGTTGGTTTAAACCGTTTTAATCTTCTTGGCACGTCGAATGGTGTGGTTGCCATTTGATTAGATTTGTCGATATCTTGGCTTTGTATTTGGCGCTAATTTTTACAATTTCTTGTCCTACTGTGGGCGTGCATAAATCAGTATGCAATATATTATTTGGTACGTACCATGGCGTTGACAATTGTTCTAAGTATTTTATTTTGAATCTGTATGATTTGCCTGCAGTGCCCCAGAGTGGGGCAACTGTCCAGGTAGGTTTTAATATGGATTTGTATAGTAGAAGTTTATTGTCAGTAGAGAATTCATACTAAATAGCCAGTACATCTGGCTAAATTTAAATTCTAATTGTTTTTATTTAGTGAATATGTGAGTGCGCCATGCCATTCTTCTATCTATATGAAGTCCTAAGTATTTAATTACGTCTTTTTGCGGAACAGCAGTATCATTTAGAAAGGGAGGAACAGTTTTCGTGCTTAAGTGCGAATTTGATTTCGTTGGCTTTTATTATCCAGCGCTGTAACTGTACTTCATATTGGTTCAGGTATATTTGCAGGTTCCTGGCTGCGACAATTGAGTTATTGTGTGATGCTAGAATTATTGTATCGTCGGCGTAAGTGGCTGTAGTTGTTTTAATGTTTTGTTTGCAAATCTGATGTGTATATGGAATAAGGCATAGGCCTAAGAATTGTTTCTTATGGTACTTCTAATAGGATTGGAAACAGCTCAGCATGTTCTTCTTGATACTTAGCTCAGAATGTTCTGTTTGTGAGATGTAATTTTAGTAAAAAGAATACTGGGTTTGAAAATGCGGATTTTACTCTGTAGTATAAGCCGGTGTGCCAAATTTTATCAAAAGCTTGACTTTTATCCATACTTACTGCTGAGCAATAATTTTTATTTTAAAAGTCTTGGTTGATTTGTTTTACCAAACGGTGTATTTGCTCTATAGTTTCATGGTTTTTTGGAACCAGAATTAATGATTAGATATAAGCTGGTATTTATCAATTATTGGTGTTATTCGTTTTCTAGGACTTTAGGAGATAATTAAGCCTATATGAAGTAACATTATTTGAGTTTTTCTGGGTTTTAATATCACAACAATATCTGCCACTTCCCACTGTAAACGAAAGTATTCTAGTTGCATTGTAGATAAAAGTTAAAGCTTAGTAGCCCCTTTTTGGATAATTTTCTAAGAACTTTTCCAGTAATGAGATTATGCCTCGATGCCTTTTTTGGATGAATGTTATGTTGTATTATTCTTGACTAGTTTTTTTCAACAGAATACTTGCCTGGTGTTTCTAGAAGTTTTTTGAATTCTTCTTCTGTTGTTGATTGCAGAG
Organism: Sinelater perroti; assembly: GCA_036346155.1. Taxonomy (NCBI): domain Eukaryota; kingdom Metazoa; phylum Arthropoda; class Insecta; order Coleoptera; family Elateridae; genus Sinelater; species Sinelater perroti. The sequence goes on from JARFIY010000024.1 coordinate 16,026,893, forward strand.
ATTGCCGCTTTTTTTCTGATTTGTCCTTGCCTAAATATGGTCTCGTTTTTTGATAGGTAGCACTTACTGTTGTGAATGTTTTATTTTAGAAGTAGCCTTCCAAAGGCAGTGTTTGGTGACTTCAGTCGGGGTTAATCTTTCAAGATATTCTTGTAGTAAATTATTTTTTATTTTATAAAGTAAGTTTTTAAGTTCTTTAGGTAATTTGTTGTATCCCTGTTTATCTGTAGAGCCTTTGTCAGTTGCCATATTTTCCTGGTTTTACTTTTACCACTTAGTTTCTCTTTGAAGTTTGTATGACTTTGATTAAATATTTTTATTGCATCTTCTATCTCGAGTTTAGCTTTTAATGATATGTCTAAAGTTATTACTTGATCTAGATTTTTCCTGAAAAAATTCCAGTCCATTTTGCTACCATACCGCGATGTTTGTTTTTTTTTGGTTTGAAAATTACATGTGTTAATATGGTCACTAGTACTGGAGTATGGTCAAAGATAAGTTTAAGGCAGGATTCAACTAGTTTTTTTTTACCTAGGCCATTTGCAATGCAGAAATTCAGCAAGTCTGATATTCTATTGGGGCCAGACGGCCATAATGTAGGTTGTCCTGTTGTTAGATAAAATAGGTTTTTGTGCTAAATAGTTTTTAGAAGTTCCCGCCCTTTTTGTGGTAGTTCTCAAGCTGCATACTGAATGATTAGCCTTAAAATTACCTCCAACTATAAATCTATTTCATAATGAAATCGGTGAAGTCAGCTTCTTTGTTCTTATGTTTTGGCAGACAATAAATTACTGATACGGTAGCGTCTTCTATAGTAATACTAGTGGCTCGTACGTTGTTTAATTTATACTCAGCTCGGCCATAATGTCTAATTGTTTGTTTAATAATTATTGCTGAACCTTCGTGAGCCCTATCATTTGTACTATATACGTTGTAATTTGGTATTGCTATGTGGCTCCTTGTAGTGAAGTGAGTTTTAGAGAATAAGAGTATGTCTAGATTTGTACTTTGTAAAACCACTTTTATTTCTTGTGCATGCTGGCACAAGCTGTTGGCGTTCCATACAGCTATTTTTAATTCAGTAGCTATTATTCAGTTTTGTTCAGAAGCATTGACATTAGGTTAACAGGTGTTTTTATTTGATCAGTAATATTTTTTATCATTTGATAAAGTTCAGTTATATCGTTGGAGGGTTGTGTTCCGGTGGTGGATGTAAAACAGCTTTTTTGAGTTGTGGTATGCTATCTTGTCTGTATGTTGCTTGAGCATATGCTTTTCCTGCTTGAACTGGTCTTATTTGGATTCTTCGTTCCCGTAGTGTTAGGTAGAATTTTTGTTGCAATTATTTATGCATTATCCAACCTTTGTAGTTAAGGGTATGTTGTTCGTTGCAATTAACGCATTTTACATCGGTATTTTGCTTTTCTTCGACATTCGACTATTAAATGTTCTGTTGTGCATTTAACACATCTTAGAATATTTTAGAAAAGTTTTTTGTACTTCCGTATCTTTGGAAACACTTGCACTAAGGTATTTATCTTTTTGCATGGGGAGCTTTGAATTGTATTTTTGTATTTAGGAGTAAATCTATTTTATATATATCCTTATTTTTGTTATTTGGATTTGAGTCTATAAAATACATTGGTGGAATTTTTTTGTCACGATCTTATATATTCCAAATGTTTGTTACGTGGTGTCCTTTTTGTTACAGGTATAAAATTCCGTCGTTTTTCTACCAGAGCTTTTATTATTGAAGTGTAAACCAAACTTTCTGATAGTTGTACTTTTACCTGATCGCTGTAAAGCGTTTTTAATACATATTTATTCTTAGCAATGTTTTCTAACAGTTCAACTAGAGATTTTATGTTTTTAACTTCTTGTAGAAATATCGACGATGGCTTAGATTCAATAGATTTTGAACTTTCTTCTTCCATATTGTCTACTTCTGGAAGTGCATTAAATCTTTTTTTCCCAGCATGTATTTTTGCTTTTTTGCAATGTGGGATTCGAGTGTTTTGACATTTCTAGTCCGTTTTTTATTGTTTGGCACTTGTTGCCATTGATTGTTGTATACGAACCGTAAACGGGCATATATGCCATTTAAGTTGTAATTATTAATGCACTTACGGTTTATAGTAGATAATTTCTAAATATAAACGTATTTAAGTTTTCACCTGACCCCAGGTCAAGTGTACGTTGCTTGATAACTTGAGCGAAATATGTACACAACCTTGCACTTCAAAATACAAATAGCAGGATAAAATGATGGTCCTAGCTCTTTCGCATCAGCGGGAAACCCTTCACAATTCTTTTTCCTCTTAAAAACGGCAGGAACGGCAGGAGCAGAGGCGAAGAGCTGCAGGCCAGGCGGCCTAGGCCATATCGATGATGGACGTGGGGCCCCACCAACATGCCGGCAGATCGCAAGTCTCTGTTCACGAAAATTGTTTATAGCTTTCACAGCACAAACTGAACTCGCAATTGTAAAATAAATTATAATTTTGTGTACTTATTAGGTCGGTGGCGTCATTAGTTCGTATTTTTTCGAGAAGTAGGGTGGTGGGACCGTTTTAGTGAATGGTGTGCGTTATTGCGAAATGCATACTAACTTTTTTGGCGAAAAATAGATACTATAAAAAAAGATCTTTATTCCTGACAGGACAGACAATGCTACATGTTACACAAGTCTAAAAATAATTCCATTAGTACACGAGAACACCTATACCATACGATCTGACACCGTTAGAATTTTTTTTGGATTACGTCAAAGATAATTTGCAAAATCGCATCATATTTGTAAGGAAGCTGATGGTTGTTTGTAAAAAGAGTCATGGCAGCCACTTCAAAGTTATTGTAGTCCATGGTTAACGGCAGCCTTTGTGCTCAGAATTTAAATGTTCTTTATATAATTTGAAATGACACTTCTTAATAAAAGACCCTTTATAATAACGAAAAAAACAACAACAGCATAAGTAAATTTCTAATCAATAATAAAATTAAAACTTTGAAAGTGTTTTACAAAGAATAGCAAGGCTTATTATAAATATTAATTAATATCCACCCATAAAGAACCCATAAAGACAATTCTCCTATAAATAATAATTAAGAACTGCATTTGCAGCAAACTTATATAAGAGTTATAGGAGACTTCAACGTAAGACTACATAAAAAATAGAACAGAAGAAAAGAATTTGGATATGGAGAAATAGATAAGAAAGAAAACATGCTAATGAATTGCTTTTAAATATGAAAGTTCTGTTCTTTAAGAATACACTATAAAGTACGACCAAGAATGATATATAATATGGTTTATGCACTTACTAAGAAAAATAAATTGTTAAAGATATAACAGTTCTAAATAATGTATCCTTGAAAGAGAGACAATGGCAGTTTTGAGAAAATAATGTGACTTTTTAATTCAAAACTCGCGCAAGTGTCATAGTTCAAAAAACTTTTTTATTATGCTGGCACAACATTGAGTAACACTTTCTCTTAATTCTAGTTTAATATGTCAACTAGTTTATAAGTTATAGCAGTTTATTTACCTCAACGTTTTGCCTTTTTTAGATTTTTAACATGTTTAATATTGTCGTATAGAAAGTTGCATTAAATTGGGTGTTCGAAATGAAATTAATGCTACTGAAATAATTAAAATGGCGGATAAAGCATTTGGTAATCAATTTTTATCGAGAAATATTGTATTACGGCGGAAATAGTTAATCCGTAAAAGGTGAAGCTCGTACAAGTAGTCTATCAACGTCAATAACCGATGCAGATATCCAAAGAATAAGAAAAAAAATGTGAGCTGTACGAGAGCTTGCTGAAATGTTGGAATATCAATAGGTTCAGCAAACAAAATTTTAAAACGTTTTGCCAAAAATTCAACAAATATTGCTCCACAGTATTCTCAAGATATGTCACCATGCGCCTTTTTCTTGTTCAGTCAATGAAAAAAAAATACTTCGACGAATCCAATTTAGCTTATTGTTAGTCGAATTAATAAAACAGAAATAAAAAGTGATACTAATGAAAATTCAAATAGTGAATATGAAAAGTATTTCCAAAATTGCAAAGAAGACAAAGTAAATTGGAAAAATAAATAAATATTATGTGCTTTATTCAGTCACCTTCCTCTTTGGACAAGCAAACTAGAAACAAAAAGATTAGTTTCTGAATAAAAAAAATATAAATAAATAAAAATTTGAATTTTATAAACCTAACATAGATAACTTTTTTAAGAGTCCCTCTACGTTTATCACTTGTTGATAATACACAACGTATTTGAGAGTGTCTAATTATGAGTATAAATTTGTGGACGTTATAACAAGAGTTTTAAGATATTTTAATTGAGTTTAATGCAAAATATGAAATTTTAAAATCTGACCAAAAGAATTTAAAACTACACAATGACTTTATTTGATTCTGATCACGTATGTACGAGGACGCATTTGTAGATCTGTAAAACCTTTATATATCTATTGGTGTTTGCATATTTACTGTAATTGAATTCTTTAAATAAAATTAGAATTTTAAGTAATAGTAATATAAAAAAATTATACGTATTATTGTTTGTTTCTATTTAACTTGTTAGTAAATTATCGTTTTTATAGTTTAAAAGTTTTATTGGGCTTTATCTTTATTTTTATTTAGTAATAACACACATTATTTATGATTTTACATTACAGTTGTCTGCCATATGGTCTAATGGATATTAAATGGGTTTAGCAAAAAGTAAAATCGGGTTTAATTTAAGCTGTAAGCATCTGGCACCTCGCCAGGTAGTTTTAAACTTGCGGGATATGGTAATTTAAAATTAAGGTTGCTTACAACGAATTTTACTATCACAGTCAGTTAATGTTATTTTTGTTGTTTGTTTTGTTCTAAATATTTTAGCATTATTTAGCGACTTATTAAATTATCTTTAGAAAATTACCCTTGCTACTTTTTTATATTAAAAATTGATTATTTTAATCTGTAAATTACCGGTGAGTTGAAAACAGAAATGTTTTAGTTTTCTTTGCTTGTTCACTGCTTATCGACTTAATAATTTGCATAGAATCATGTAATACCTGTATCAACTTAATGTTTTTAAGAAATTGTGCTATTTGTTTAAGACGAATTTTTATATCGTGTTTAAAGTATAGAATTAGAGATATTTTATAAAAAGGCAGTTTAAAAAACGTATTACGCATCTGTTACTCCATTCCCAATGCGCGTAAATTATGGAAATCTAATTGTAAAGATTGCTTTGGTGCTTGTAAATGTGAGCTTGTATATATCTTACGATTAATTTTATGCTGATTTAGAATATTTTTGAATAAGCGTTCGTTTAGCTATCAAAATATTTAAAATTTTAGAGTGGTATATATATTCACTTGTAACAAAAAAAACTTAGAGCTTATTACTTAGTGCACTATTTATTATTATCTCTCTACCACGAAAATAAAATTTCCTAGTAGTTGGGGGGGGGGGGGGTCTTAAAGGGCCAATAAACTATTTCAATAAATCAAGAATTTAAATGTTAGGACAATGTGGTTTTTACCTTGATAAGGAATCTAAATAGATATATTGTTAGAGAAAATCTTGTTATATCGAATAAATTATTGTATAGTATTATAAAAGAGCTAGTCCTTACAAAAAAAAATTAAGATGGTCTATTAATTGAAACTTCGCCTGCTGCAAAAATCTGTACGCCTTTTAAAAAGCAAAAAAATATAAATTTACTCTATTAATATAATCCCGTATAGAACTTTTAACATGTTCAGAGATGTTATCTTTTGTCGCAATTATTAAATTGTAGTATAGAAGAAATTGGAATAGAATTAATGAAACAGGTAGTATTGACGTCAAGCGTATAAAGTCTAAAGTAAATGGTGCAGTGTGGGATATAAACCACATTTGGACATTTAATAAACTATTCGCTAAAAATTATATTATATCTTCCATCGAATGCCAGACGTTTTAAATGCCAGAAGTTCGGTTACATGCTATTTAAATGCAACAATGGACAGACTTCACACGGATAAAAACTATGTAAAGAAGCTCCGGTTTGTGTTACTGTAAAGAAAATTGTCCTATTTACAAATAAGAAACGGCAATGCAAAACATCAAAGTTGAAAAAGCATTTCTACTCTGAAGTTAGTTGAAGTAGCTAGAGAAAGTGCAGCAAACATTCACACCAATATAGAATTAATTCATGTATTAGAAATTAAAAAAAAAAAATATTCTTTTGGTTACAAATCAGTTCGTCTTCCAGACAACGCGTAAATGTGAAATGATAGAAAAAGTAAAAGAAATCAAATAGTTACGTTTATTCACTGAATTTTTAGGAACCTAAAAAGATCTCATAGAGAGATTAAAAATAAGGTTTCCTCTAAAAGTAAACGCAGGAAACCAGTAAATTATGGTAATCAATTCTTCCTCTCTGGAATAGAATATATGTGGTTCTATTTACCACTATTTAAGATTAAAGTACTTGTTAACACTGTATAACCCATTATGTATTTGTCTTTAAGAAATAACTATTGTACTTGATGAAAATTATTGTTTAAAAACTACTCGGTAATCAGACATCCAAATCTTAGGTGCATGGGTGATGTGGTTGTCGTTATAACAAATGATTCAAAATTTGAAACATTTTAAATTGACTGTTACTTTCAGAATGTTATTACGCAGTACAGTAACAATTTTAAATATTTACTTTTAATTATGGCTAGACCACTTGCCTCAAAGCAAGATTTCTTCCTGTATTAATTTACAAATGCTATGTTTACGATTAACGAATAATATGTGGAGAACCCTTAACTATCTTTATGGTAGGGATTCTCCTATAATGATCACTATATTAATACACCCTAAAAATAATACGTTTGCAATCCAAAATGGCTCTTTTACAAAACCAATATGATAGAACTATAGGAGTATTAAAACTATCCAGTGACAAAGAAGCAAAAAAAAACTATGGGTGGAGATTATAAACTAGGATTATCTTAGTAAAATTTATAAACAAAGCGGGCCATTAGGAACGAAAAGAAAACTCTAAATAGATTCAAAAGCATCCAACAGAAAATAATGTTATCTTACTTAAAAGAACAAAAGCACAGGAAATAAAAAATTCTTTAAAGCAAATGAGCATTATATAGTGTTGTAAAATAATTAAATAAATAATAGGAACAGGGAACGACTTTAAAACATATTTAAAACGCGACGAAGAGAATACAACCGCATATACAAATAGAATTGTAGAACTAGTTGCAAACCATTTTGAAGTATCAAGCAACTTATTCAATTATTATTTGGAACAGAATATGACAAGAAAAAATTCTTCAAAATGTAAAAAAGAACATAGTTGTAACGATCCTAAAACCAACAAAAATTACTTATTGAAATCTGATAATAAACTAAATAGTTTAATATCTTGCTTAAACAAACTATTGAAAAGAATGATAAATAATTGATGGATGTATATTATTGAAACCAATATTGTTATATCAAACCATGAAGCCAATTTTAGAAAAGGTAGTGTAACTACTGACTAACTACTTTATATGGAACACACAATACAAATATCTTAAAAAAAAACACTTAGTTGCAATGCTTCATTTTTAAAAAGTCTATGATATGGCATAGGGACATTATATATTATATAAATTGTATAATTGGGATACCATAGGTAAACCACATCTATTAATAAGATTACTTTTAAAAGATTTTTAGAACTTTTAAAGTATATGAGCAGATTTAATTATGTAAATATACAAACTTCGTCAGCAAAACTATCGCTACGTGAGTTGCCACTTGGAATGTCGAGAGATTTGTTTTAAAACCTGGTAAATTAGACATTATAGAATGAAAAATATCAAACATTGCAAAACATTTTAACACCATATACTTCTCTGAACACCGGTTCACACTCGTTACAAGAACTGGCCATGATCATTTCCAAACAAGTCCAACCCAGTGTACTGGGCTACAGCCCCATCAATTTCAGAATACTCACTATAAATGTTAATGCTAAACCATGTAACTTAAACGTAATCCAAATATACGCTCCAACAGCATCTAGCAGTGAAGATGAAATTTATGAATTCTACCAATTAGAAAGAGCTATTAGAGAAATGTTCAATAAAGAAATAACATGCATATGAGGCGGATTTATCGCATAAATTGGACAAACACAAGAAGACGGGCAAATGAAGCAGTTATTTGGAAGACACAAGGAATCATTCTGCTCAAAATCTCGTAGAGTTCTACACATATGGTAAAACAATTTAGCAATCACAAATAGTCTGTTGCCTCAACATCCATGACGATGCTACATGTAGACTTCTTTCGGAAGACAATACAAAAATCAAATTGATTTCTTCCTCATAGCTGCCAGGTAGAAATGCAGCGTCAATAATGAAAAAAACATTTCCTAGAATCGAATGTAGATGTGATCATAAACTCTTGCTATCTAAAGTCAGAATTTATTTAAAAACAAAGAAAATAGAAAAAAGAACTCCTTGCTTGAAACCTGAAAACATGGAACAATTCAAACAAAAACTAGAGCAAATTTAATAATCGGATAACTTAAGTCAGACGAGCCCAGAAAAAATGTGGTAAAGCCTTAAAACAACTTTAATTGCCAAAGAAACAAACAATGGATGACCGACGAAACTTGGAGCATAGTAAAAGAAAGGAGGGCTCGCAGACAAACAAACTTAAACATAGAAGAATCGAATATAGGGGTTTGAGCCGAGAAATACAACGGTTATGTAGACGTGACAAAAATCATTACATATAAAGCATGTGTCAAGAAATCGAAAAACAAGCTAATACTAACGAGTCCCGAAACCTCTTCCAACGCATCAAATAAATCACAAGGGAATTTAAACCAAGAACATGAAAAATAGAAGGCAAAAAGGGGAAGTCATTACTGAGATAGATGTCGTAGTAGAGGTATGGCGAAAATACTGTGAAAACGTATACACAAACGAAGCAAACGACTAAGAATCAGCACACTTTTCATCCATCATAGAAATCGAACAGGAACCTGATATATTAAAGAAGAAGTCGAACAAGCACAGGTGAAGGTAATGTGAGTGCAGAAATACTAAACAACTTATTCTAAAAGGTGTTGTCCTTTAATGGAAAATTTGTAATAAGATCTGGGAAACAGTACAGGGGCCAAGATTTTGGAGTTTATTTTATTTCATTGTATAAAAGAGAGTCAAGCCAAAAATGTGCTAACTATAGAATCATCGCACTGATTTCCCATTTAAATAAGATTATGCTCAAAATTCTACAAAAGATTCAAACACTTCTCAGAGTAGTAGAAGAACAAGAAGATTTAGAAGTGGGAAGGGCACCAGAGAGCAGATCATGAAAATACGAAAAATCATCGAGAAGATAAAAAAGTACAGCAAGGCCTTTGATTGTGTGAACTTTGAAAAATGTTATTGGACATGCGAACACTTCAACAGTACAGGAATAATTAAAATTGATAACAAAACCCTAAATCCTTTAACATACAACGCGGCGTTCTCCAAGGTTGTATCTTGTCGCCCATGTTATTCAACATTTACAGAGTAAGAACATCTTTGGATGATTAGAAAGGTGGAATGGTTGTTGCCGGCAAGATAATAAACCATCTTCGCTACGCGGACGACATTATACTTATCGCGAAAAAAATCAGGAGATGTCAGAGCCGATTAAAAGGGTTGAGCAGGAGAGCTTACGCTTCGGCCTAAAACTCAATCGACAAAACACAAAACTTATGACAATAGACCACACCAACAAAATCGAAACGACGCTTAACATCCGTGAGGTAGAAAATGTCAAAAAAATAGTTTATCTAGGTCTCCATATAAATAAGGGTGTACGGACATAAAAAGAAAAATAGCGCTTGCCAAAACAGCTATAACTAAGTTAACTAAAATTTGGAAAGATCGCTACATTACGAAGACAGCAAAACGCAGACTAGTTAGAACGTTTGTGTTTTCCATTGCCACATACGGAGCAGAAGCACGGACCTTCAGGGCCATAGACACCAATAAGCTGGACGCCTTTGAGATGTGCATTTTTGTATACATTTATGTTTGATATTCATATTTGCTATTACTAAATTATTTCACATACTTATTTATATTGTTTGGTTTCCGTAATGTTCTATGCTTCTATTACTGTGCTGTGTTTTACCATTCATTCATTAAAATCTTCTACCACAAATTTATTTCTCCTTCTTTGTTTGTTGTCTTTGTTAATAATAATAATAATGGTAAGGCCCTACGCTCCGCGTGGGAGCACGGCCTACGAACTGAAAAGTTAAGGCTCTCATACGTTCGCTTTCTCTGCCCGGTCGTCGCGCACCATCTTTGATGCGGGGCGATGTGGCGAGCACCGTGCCTTAGAAGACCGCCATTATTACCCTTTATTATTTTTAGTGACTGAGTAGGCTGGCTTACATTGTTTTGTTACTTTCCCGAAAATATTATTTTTTTGCGACATTATCTTCTTCCGTTTTTTACCTACGTAATTTTAATTTATAATGCATTTTAATTTATTTGGTACTATTAATGATCCTACTTTGCATTTTCATCCTTCTGTTTTTCTAATTTCTGACTAAAATAGCCAGTATCACTTATGTATTCTTCACATTCAATTTTTTTTCTTTTTGGTTTCTCTGATTCCTAGGACATCTATATAAAAATGGCAAGGCTCTAACGGCCGCGTGGGAGCACGGCCTGTGAATTGAGATGTTAGGGTTCTCATAGGTTTGTTCTTTCTGCCCAGTTGTCGTACACCATCTCAAATGCGAAGCGATGTGGCAAGCGCAGCGACTTAGACGACCGCCATTATTATCTCTTATTCAAGTGAACGCAGGTACTCAATTATATTTAGTGACTGAGTAGGCCACTCGTCAGGCATCATAGACCACCGGGAATTGAACCTCGGTCCGTCAGCATCGCAGCCCGCCCGTCAACCACGGGACCACGCTGGCTCTAGGACATCCATATAATGATTTAATATTTTCTACATTTAATAATAATTCTTTCTTCAAGATATTCTTCACATTACACGTTTTTCTTCTTATATTTTAATATTAGTCTTTCTTTTCAATCTCCTTCTTTTTTACCTTTCATCTTCTTTCTTGTTCTTTATATATCTTAAATATTTATTGTCGTCAATGTCCGTTGTACACTTCGTCTTTATTTTTTCTTGGTACTTTTTTATCATTTCATTTCTTTATTTTGCATCTTTTACTGCTTTCCCTTTTAGCATCTTTTGTTATTTTTGCTTTTTAGTATAATCTTTCTTATCTATTATTATAGGCACCATGTAGATTCTCTCAGGTTTTCTTATTTTTACCAATTTACCATTCTCTTCTGTGGTTATTGGTAAGATTGTATTTAATACTGCTCTATCTACTAAATTTTCTGTAGACAGTGTAATAAAAGCTGTCATTAGAAGGATTTCTTGCTATAAGAGTATCTAGGAAAGGAAGGGAATTATTATGTTTAGTTTCCATGGTAAATTTGATATTGGTGTAGATTTGGTTGAGGTGGGAAAGGAATTCTGGAAAGATATCATGTCCATGAGGCCAGATAACAAAAGTGTCATCGACATATCGTATCCAGCAGGTAGGTTTAAGTTTTTTTTTTATTTACTCATTTGCTAATTTACAATCTACTCCTATAACTAACAGAGTAATGAGTAAATATGAGGCAAGGTTCATGGCAAGCGTTGGGTACCGTCCCTTGACGGTTCTCCACTTTCTCCTAGTTAACTAGGTCTTCTGGCCATTATCTTTTAAGTCTTCTTTCAATTTGTGGTTGGGTGTATAGTTCACTTATGAGTTGGTTGCTGTGGTTGGTGCTGCGTTGTTTGGATTTGTTGGCGTGGTGGTTGATCACTTCTTTCATAAAGGATATTCCAAAATCGTTGTGAAGGGTTTGATTGGACACGTACCAGGGAGCGTCGGCCATCATGCGAAGTGTCTTCGACTGAAAGGTTTGTAGGATTTTTGTGTTGGAGGGCTTACTGCATCCCCACAGTTCGATACCGTAGGTCCAGACTGGTGTTAGAATTGTTTTGTAGATGATCAGTTTGTTCTCCAGAGATAGTTGGGATTTCCTGCCTAGTAGCCAGTTCATTTTCTTCACTTTTAGGTCCAATTGTGTCCTTTTTGCCTTAATGTGCTCTTTCCATGTGAGTCTCTGGTCTAAATGTAGGCCCAAATATTTGACTGTGGCTTTCTGTGGGATCAGAGTGTTATTTATGTTAACTTGTGGACAGTTGCTTCGTTTTGTGGTGAACGTGATCTGGGCGGACTTTTCGGTGTTGACCTGGATCTTCCATCGTTTTAGCCAGTCTTGTAGTTCGTTTAGGTGATCTTGCAGTTTATTAGAAGCTCTTGCTGGATCGATATCGGACGACAAGATTGCTGTGTCGTCAGCAAATGTGGCCATCATAGTGCTCTCTGTGACGGGAATGTCAGCAGTGTATATTAAGTAGAGTAGTGGCCCAAGGACGCTGCCTTGCGGCACTCCAGCTTTAATTGGGTGGTAGTCGGAGAGTGAGTTGTTTACTTTTACTTGGTAGGATCTTTCATTAAGGTAAGATTTTAGGAGTAGGTATATGGGACTGGGAAAATGCCTTTTAATTTATATAATAATCCGTTGGTCCAAACCTTATCAAAGGCCTGCTGTACGTCAAGGAACACCGCAGCACACATCTTCTTCTCTTCGAGACTTTCTTTGATTTTGTTCACAATTCGGTGGCATTGCTGTGTTGTGGAATACTTTTGTCTGAATCCAAATTGGTGTTGAGGGATTATGTCGTCTGTGAGTGTTGATTGGGTTATTCTGTCGAGAAGAAGTTTTTCAAATATTTTTGACATTTGTGGCAGCAGGCTTATTGGACGGTACGATGAAGGTTCGGTAGGTGGTTTACCTGGTTTTCCAATCATAATTATTTGCGCGTGTTTCCACTGAACTGGGAAATAGCATAATCGAAGGATGCTGTTGAATATGGTAGTTAATAGCACGATTGCCTTTCTTGGTAGATGTTTTAAGATCTCCCCGACTATGAGGTCATACCCAGGGTCTTGTACGAATTTGTATTGTTGATTTGTTTTCGAATTTCTGCTGGTGTAAAAGGCTTAACGGGCAGTGATAGTTGACAGGGGCGTTAATATAGTCTTCAATTTCTTCATCTTGGTTGTCATTGTCTGAGACTGGAGAGAACACTTTTGAAAGATGATCCGCGAATACATTGCTCTTTTCTATGTCTGACTGCGCCCAGTTTCGATCAGGTTTTCTTATGGGTGGGGTTTGTATTACTGGCCTCTTAATTCTTTTGTTGCTTTCCACAACGAATGGTCTTCGGGGATAGATTCGTGATGTAGTGTTTGAAGGTGTCGTTGCGGGCTTGGTTTAAAACAGAGTGGAGTTGGTGTGTTATCCTGTTAAGGTCAGTTTTGTCCTGAGGGTTTCTTGACCTTTGCCATTTCCACGTGCTCTTCTTCTTTTGTGATCAATTTTTAATATGCAGAGGAATATTATCATTTCCTGGTTTGCTTTGTTCCTTAGAGGAGTGGCTTTCCATGCTGCGGTTTGTATTGCATTCGTTAGATGCTGTACCACCTCTTCGATTTCGAATTGCTCTTTGATACGATGGTCCAGTCTGATTTCTTCATTTATTAAGTTTTGTAACATTTGCCAATTGGTATCTTTTGTGCACAAGGTAGGCATTGGCTCTCTGTAGATAACATTGGTACTGAGGGTTAATATTATGGCGCTATGGTCATGGCATAGATCTAAACTAGACTTAATATCAATGTAAGTATTTGATATGCCTTTTGATATAGCGAAATCAAGTAGGTCGGAATTTTATTCCTGCCCGTGGGCCAGTAGGTTGGCTCTCCCGTAGAAATATAAGTTAGGTTGTTTAGTTGTATTGAACGGAACAGATTGCGACCTTTAGGTGTGATTAATCTGGACCCCCATGTTGTATGTTTGGAGTTCCAGTCTCCGATTGCTATAAATTGTGTTCCAAGATAGTTGAAAAAGTCATTATATTCTTCTGTCGTGATATTGTGTCGTGGCGGGGAGTAAACAGCCGCAATAGTAGTTGGTCTAGGAAGTGATTCTAGTTTTAATAACGTCGCTTGGATTTTGGCTGTTTTAAAGGGTTGGAGGACATGGTGGTTAATAGTCGATCTAATTATGATGGCTGAGCCTGCATGCGCCGTACCGTCAGGGTGATGAGTATAGTAAATGGTGTAGTATGGGATTCTGATAAACGTTCTTTCAGTTGAGTGGCTTTCAGAGATTAGGAGAATATCAATTTTATTGTAGTTTAAATATAGGGTGATTTCTGGAACGTGATTTGATAGCCCGTTTGCATTCCAGGCAGCTATTCGAATTGAGGAGGTCATTGTTTGGTCAAATTGCTTATGACCGTGGTAAGCATGGTGAGAATCATGCTGTTTTGGTTTAGTAGCTGGTTGAATAGGTTTTTAAATTCGTATAAAAAGTTTTGCATTGTATTAGTAAGGTTGTCATTATTATGATTATTTTTATTTTGATTACTTGTTGCTCCTGCGGCTACATGGGTATAACTACCTCTAGTTTGAGGAGGCTGTTGTGTTATCTGTTGAAAAGCTGGATTTGTACTTGAATGTAATTCGAGGATTGGTTTATTTGTGAGGTTTGGATTGTGTTTATTTCTGGACTTTAATAGATCTCTGTAAGTTGTGCAGCCCTTGTAGTTGGCAGGGTGCCCTTCGCCACATATTTTATTACAGCTTTTTGAATCGTGTGGTTTGCCGCATTTAATGCAGTTGTATGCTTTCATACAATACGATTTGGAGTGTCCATAGGCCTGGCATCGGGTGCATTGTATTATAGTGTGTTTATGTTTTGGTGGTTCAACTCTTATTTTTGTATTTTGTAGGAATTCTATGTTATAAATTTCTTTATTATTACTTTGCGGACTTATATCGACGAAAAATAGTGGTAGCGGATTTTTTGTAACTCTGTGCCGTGCGTTGATGATATTTCTGACTTTATGTCCTTTTTCAGCTAATTCTGTTGTTATATCTTCTAACGGGATTGAATGATGAAGACCGCGTATGACAACTCTATAGGCCCTGTCTTGTTTTAGTTGGTAAGTATGATATACTATTTTTTCGTCCTTCATGTGCTGGATTAATTTTCTGTAGGTGTCGGGTGTCCGTGCATTTATTTTACTGTATTATCTGGGAAGGTTTTAGTGTAGTAAGTTTCGTTATCTGTGACAAGGGATAGATTTTCGGTCATAGCTTTGTAGTTGGTAACTCCATAAACGTAAATTGGGGTGGTTTCGGGTCTTGCGGCTGAGTATTGTTCTTCATATTGTTCGAATTGTTAGTATGAGTTTGAATGGCATTAGTATCTGCTTCGGCAGTGATTGAAATCTGTTTGTTGTTATAGTTTGAGGGGATTTACGGAGACTGTTTGGATCTTAAACCTTTTCTCTTGTTTGTGACGCTTTGCCAGGGATGAGAGTTTGTAATTTCAGAGTCATTCTCCATTTGTTCGTCTTCGCTGGTCGTGCAATCGAAAGTTCCTTGCGTTGATTTTGTGTCGTTGTAGTTATTATTTGGCGGCATTAAAGGCTGTATGTTATTTAAAGGAGCGAGGTTAATAGGAAGTGGTGGGAATTGTTCTGTTGTTACTTGATTTTGGTAAAATTGTGGAAGTTGCATATTTATAGCTGCTGGATTTAATTGGTAATTGTGTGCATGCGGCATTTGTGCTGGTATTTGATTTTGAAGTAATGTAGGGGGCTGCATAAGGGTGTAATTATACATAGTGGTGTTTAAACCGGGCCCATTCCCTGTTGGGAACATCTTTGCGAGGTATAATGTGTTTTAAAAATAATAAATTCTTACATTTTTAAAAGTGAAACAGTTGTTTATCACTTGAGTTAAACGTTGAAATTAAATTAATAAATATATAAATTTGCCTGACCTTAAGCAAGGCTACGGCTGTGGCTCCGCCGTTGTGATAACTCAGGTATAGCGCGGCACGCACGTTCGGTCTGCTTGAAGGCACTAGCAAGAATCCAGGTTTAAGGTTAAAGGAAGCAAGTGCTTTTGTTTCAAAATCGGCCATAAAAAGGTTAGCAATGACAGGTGAAAGTGGAGAACCCATGGAAGCACCATTAGTTTGGCGGTAAAATTTATTTTGGAAGGTAAAGTAAGTATTGTATAGGCATCACCGATAGAATAAGTCGCATACTAATGCCGCAAAATATCCGCACGGTCTTTACGACCAATAACCAAATATCTGGGCTTATTCGTTCAGCAAAAGATCACTGCCCCAATGAATCCCAAGGAGTGTATGAAATACCTTGTGGAGACTGCCAAAGGACCTACATAGGTCAAACAAATCGGCAAATATCTAGTCGAATATACGAACATTCTCTGGACGTACGGAAAGGCGATAATGGTTCGGCACTTGCCAAACACAACGAAGAAACAGGCCACCAAATTAATTTTTCTGGGGCTAAAACCATTGCCCCCATTTCCCATTTTATCAGCAGAATAGCACGTGAGGCAATTGAAATAGAAAAACGCCCACAGTGCCTCAACACAAGAGATGACAGCCAGCGTTTGCCTGTCATGTGGAAGTCCCTTATTGCTCCCCACAGCCAATTACGCAACACCCTTAATCCTACAAACTTTCTCCTACCCAACGCTTCTCCCGCCAAACAAACTTTCACTTCCAGCCCTATAAAAGATCAAGCAGGTCACACGAAAGGTCAGTCTTATTCAAAGACTCATAGCTCTCCTTGGGGAATAGGCGGATTGAGACCCCTAGTGAAGAGCTAACCTCTTGAAAATGGCATCAAAGCCGATGCCGAAACGTCGAGAATTTACCCAAAATAGACGCGGTTCATCCCGTGAACTAAGTTGTTTAAACATAATTAACTGCGGAAACCTATCCGAATATATATATATATATATATATATATATATATATATATTAACACGCGCGCGCGCACACACACACACACACACTTATTTATTTATTTTTCTATATAATCGCCATTTCAATCGATATATTTTTGTAGGCTTTGTGGCAATTTTTGCATGCCATGTTTGTACCAGCTCCCCGGCATGTCGTTGAGAAGCGTTGGACAGCTTCTTTAACTTTTCAGTCAAAGTCTCAGTTATAAACAGTGCTTCAAGAAACCTTAAGAACCAAAATGCAAATCTAACGGCCGCTTGGGAGCACGGCCTGAGAGGTTACGGTTCTCACAGGTTTGTTCTCTCTGTCCAGTCGTCGTGCACCATCTCAAATGCGAAGCGATGTGGCAAGCACAGCCTTAGACGGCCGCCATTATTACCTCTTATTCAAGTGAACGCATGTACTCAATTATATTTAGTGACTGAGTAGGCCACTCGTCAGGCATCATAGGGCACCGGGAATTGAACCTGGGTCCGTCAGCATCGCAGCCCGCCCCACAACCACGAGGCCACGCTGGCTCTAGGACATCTATATAATGATTTAATATCGGAAAGTCTGATGGATCTGGTTATCAGGGATTTTGCAACCGAATGGATTTGGGCAGGGTGGTGATGGGATTTGGCATTTAGGTAGCGGTTAGCGTGAGTGGGTTTTCTGTAGACAGTGTAATAAAAGCTGTCATTAGAAGGATTTCTTGTTATGAGAGTATCTAGGAAGGGAAGGGAATTGTTATGTTCAGTTTCCATGGCAAGTTTGATATTGGTGTGGATTTGGTTGAGGTGGGAAAGGGATTATGGAAGGGTATCATGTCCATGAGGCCAGATAACAAAAGTGTCATCGACATATCGTATCCACCAGGTAGGTTTAAGGTGAAAGGAGGCAAGGGCTTTTGTTTCAAAATCGGTCATAAAAAGGTTCGCAATAACAGGTGAAAGTGGGAAACCCATGGGAACACCATTAGTTTGGCGGTAAAATTTATTTTGGAAGGTAAAGTAAGTATTGGATAGGCAATGGTTTATTAGGGAGAGGATATTGTTATTTTTATTATATGTTGACTTTAATAACTGTATGGTATGAGGAATTGGGATGTTTGTAAACAAAGAAACGACATCAAAGCTGACCATGATGTCACCTTTGCATATAGGGAAGGTTTTCAGTATTTCTAGGAAATGATAGGAGTTTCGGACATAGGATGATGCCTGCTCTGTGAGAGGTTGGACAGTCTTGGCAAGGTATTTGGCTAGGTTGTGGGCGGGAGTACCGAACGTACTAACTATAGGGCGTAAAGGAATGTTCTCTTTGTGAATTTTGGGAGACCATGCAATTTGGGAATTCTGGTAGATTTTTCTCGGGGTATGAGGAGTTTCTTGGTATCGGATGATAGATTGGAGTTAGTAATGAGGGTTTTGGTTTTCTTTTCGAGGTAGGTAGTGGGATTATTAGGTACATGGCGATAATCAGAGGATTTAAGTAAATTGTGCATCTTACCGATGTAGTCCGCAGTATTTAGGATCACTGTAGCGTTGACCTTATCTGCCTGTAAAATTGTAATATTATTATTTTCCTGCAGAGCTTTTTAAGGAGCGTAATTCGGAGGCTTTGATATTTGGTTTTGGTAATTCGGCTGTACGTAGCACTTTAGCTCCATCTTGCCTGGTTTCATTTGCCACATTTTCGGGAAGGGTGGAAATGAAGGATTCTATTTGGGATATATTTTGTTCAGTGAGAATGCGGTTTGGTGTTACAGCAAAGTTAAACTTTTTCCAGAGCCTGAATAGCTAGGTTGCTTACAGGGTAGTCAGAAAGGTTATGTACCGTCGTGTTGGTCAGGAAATGGTTGGGTATTGGGAATTTTACTTTGGCACAACTTGGAAAGTTTGCGTTTCTGGGTGTCGGTTTTTTTTTCGGATATGCATGACGTTTTGTCGTGTATAATCCTAGAGAGAGCATCCCAGATAATAGGATGAATTTTGGAGGAACTTAATTTGTGGAAAAGACCATAAAGTTCCAGATTGGTATTGGCGAGGTTTTTACGGGTAGCATGGATGGAGTTTCTAAATAGAGATAGCTCTGATTTTTTAAGATACGGGAGATGGTGGGTGATTTCTGGTGATGTTTTAATCGCAAACCAACAGGTATCACCTGTAATGTAAGCTTTCAATATAGCTTAGTTAAGTTTAAAGTTTCCTCCCCGTAGAGGAATATAACCTTTTTATGACCGATTTTGAAACAAAAGCTGCTGCCTCCTTTCACCTTAAACCTACCTGCTGGATACGATATGTCGTTGACACTTTTGTTATCTGGCCTCATGGATATGATACCCTTTCAGAATTCCTTTTCCACCTCAACCAAATCCACACCAATATCAAATTTACGATGAAAACTGAGCATAACAATTACTCTCATAACAAGAAATCCTTCTAATGACAGCTTTTATTACACTGTCTACAGAAAATCCACTCACATTAACCGCTACCTAAATGCCAAATCCCATCACCACCCTGCCTAAATCCATTCGGTTGCAAAATCCCTGATAACCAGATCCATCAGACTTTCCGATACGAAAAATCGCCAAACAGAAATCAAATCGATTGGTTTAACGCCTTTTCGTTCAAAAACCAAATAACTGCGCAAACCGCGCACCTGGTGGTAGCGGTATGCGGGAGCTCCATTATGAAGGGATGTCGAGCCAAATCTGAGCGCCCCCACAGGCTAAACAATGGTTTGCTTGAGAGTGGGGAAAGCATAAAACACGGCAGGGTCCAATATCCGCGCGAAAATTTTTTCTGCGGCCCCAGCGCTTAAAGACCTTATTTTTAGGATTACTCTCGTACTTATAAGTATTAAAAGAACATACACTTTTCAGTAAAAAAATATATGTAGTAAAAATAATGAAAATACAATAGATCTGCTATTTAAGTAGGATGTAAAAACACAGCGTTATATATACCTGTATATAATAAAATACTTTCAGTAACATAAATATTACATTCTGCGCTGAGTTACCAAATGATGCGGATGTGAAAATGTGCAGCTGTCATCAGCGAGTATTTGTGCATCGTGAAATTAATTCACCTACAAAATCTATTTATATTTATTTGCGCAAACAATACAAAGCGAATAACCATTAAAAACAGTATATCTGATTCCGTAAAACTACAAATTCTATAATCGTTAATGCACTTAATTGCAGTACGTTCTTGTTCAAGACTCTAAATGCAACACCGTCACAATATCTTATCTCATTAATTCAATAATAATCAAATGGCGTATTTTATTTTATATCTCATATAATACTTTTTATTATATATAAACATACAAAGCATAATTTAAAATAAATTATACACAGTTAGTTATCAGCAAATCTAAAGGTAAACGTAGATCACTATTCTGTAATTTTAAGCCGACGGTCAGCTTTACTCAATGCCACGGATATCACATTACATTGGTCTGTTACATGCAACGAATGCACTTTTTATACTAATTCTAAAATATTTCTACTATTATGACATCATATTAGAATTTTCAGAAATTTTTAAACAATTTTTGCCTAAAATATCCGTTCATATTTTTTATTTTCTACATTAATATTTTATACAGAAATAAATCTGCTTATAGTTGACTTGTTTAATCAGATCTGAATGACTCTTGACATGTTTCTTACGTAGCAACTCTAAACCACGGTTTTTTTTAAACCAATCACATTTTGGAAATTCGGAGATATGCAATTATGTGTGTATATAAGAAAGCAAAGAATGATCAAAGAATGATGCGACCGGTGTAGAATCAGGCTCAACCCTGAGAAGAGTAAGGTGGTCCTGTTCTTCATCATGAAGAAAATCAGATGGCGCGGTGACCTGGATAATATCAAAACCTTCGGTAAAAGTATGCCCTGGAAACTTCACGTGGAGACTACGGTGACTCGATCTAAGACAGCCCACCAAGCCTTGGGCGGCTTGCTGCACCCCATCGGCAAAATGTCACGGTTTAGCAAGCTACAAAACCGTAATAAGACTCCCCCAATGATGTACGCTTGCGCTGTTTGGGGATATGCAGCAAATATTACGTGCCATATTTAACACTCCGTCGTGCGTACGAAATACCACGTTCCACAGCGACGTCAAAGTGCCAACCATCTAGGAGTATATTTCGTAGTGCGATCTGCAACTACATAATAGCGTCCAAAGTCACGGAAGTCTAGCAGTCCGTGAAGTCCTATAAAGTTGACAGAGGCGCCCGTCACAAGCGCCCGAAAATCTTGATTCTCCCGTAAGGCGGTACGGAGGCGGTCTGAGAAGTAGAGAAGAGCTGAGGGTTAAAAGCTGGAAATCCAAGCTAAATGTCAAAGTGAGTGTTATTCTAATTAGATTAGGTTGGTTTGTTGTCATCTGTTACGTTTAATATTTACAATGTTTTCTAAGCGCATAAATAGATTTAGCATAATAGCAAAATATGACACCCACAATATGAAAAGTGTACTACTATTATTTTGATATTAAAAGCAAATATAAGTTTCAATGATATAGTGAGAAAAACGATCATAATATATATATATACAAAATCTTCGGTTATTTTGGTAAAAACAAGAAGCAAATTGTGTACCCAAGTTTGCCTTTTGCTACTCCATCGGTATGTCGTTTAGGAACCCTTCCAGTACCAAGATATTCAGCTGATTTAGCAAAAACACAGGATGATACAAAAACCGCAAAGGACAGCTGCAGTCCTGTCTAGCAGTGATGAGGAATTTTTAGCACTTTAAGAAGATAATTCTTATCTAATAATTTAACTAGAATTAAATGATCTGGTACGAGATTTACGTTTATCAAAGACTCCAGTAGAGATACTAGGACCAACATTACAAGAATGGAAGTTGGTAGATTTAGAAACGAGTATTTTAGTAAATATCAATTGCCAAAATCAGTAATCACAATATTTCTCAATTAAAAAAAATCCTTCTTTTGCAATAACATTAACGACTTGATGTTTGTATTAGATTATAAATACAATATAGGATAAAAGTGCATTTACATCGATTCTTTGAAACTAAGTTCAAATACTCTTCTTATACACATAGAAAATATTCATCCTTTAGTTTATATGATGTTCACATCAAGGAACCCAATGAAAATATTCTTTCTTGATAAAATAAACAGAAAAAGTATAAATGGCATATTTAGTGTCGATTTAAAAGTCGTGTCAATTCTAGATGGTTTGCTGGTTAGATACAAGAAAAATTGCTGTTTTATTTGTGAGTGGTATAATCGAGCAAAGAGTTTGCATTATATTGCTAAACAATGGCCTACACGATACAGGGTGCGAGATAATTACCAAGAAAAACGTGTCATGCACGTTTTAGTATTTTCTCCGTCTTTCTCTCTACATTTTACTTTATGATTGTCTATCTTGTTTTTGAGGTAATGGTATTACCCAGTAAATAGACATCGGTTCACCCTGCAGAGATCAAAAAACGTCTCGATGCCCTGCGATTAACTGTCTATGACACTATCAAACAATATAAGAAGCTGAAGACAGACAAGGATATATCAGGTCAAAGCCGATTAGTCACACGATTACCACACGAACCGTTGTCAAAATCATCCGCGAGAGAATCAAGAGAAACCCTCAACGATTCATGCACTAACTCATCCAGAAATTTGGTACGAGCGATTTTACCGTTTGATCCATTGTCAAATTACGACTGGGGGTTTATTCTTATTGTACGCTCTAGGGCCAGCAGCTGACTGATAAGCAGAAAGAGAATAGAGAGAAATTGGCTAAGGATTTGCTGACCCGATTCCATCCGGCACGCTGGCAGGACATAGTCTGGACAGCCAAAAATTTTTTTACTATCCAGGTGATGGTGAACAATTAAAATACCAAGATAATTACAATTTAGCGAAGAGAATAACCTTATTATTTCCAATACTTTCTATCAACACCCAGAAGGTTATATACTTGGATTGCACCAGGAGATAAGAACGTTAAGACATACCCCGGTGCGGATGTGAAATCGAATCATAATCCTCTAGTTGTTACAGTGCATATTAAGCTAAGACAACTACACGAAACAGAAAAAAAGAAGAAATATGATTACACTAGACTAACTAAATAGGAATATTAAAAAAGCAGAACAAAGAATTAAAACGAATGACGTAAATTTAAGTTACTATACGCTACTATTAAGAAAATTATTGACGAAAGCATAAAACATTATTTGTTACCTATAACTGTACAAAAAAACAAACTGTGGATGACAAATAAGATCTTGGATTTTATGTAAGAGAAACGGAAATAAAATAAAAGAACCCTATAGTTTACAGACAAATACATAAAATAATAAAAATCAGAGAAGCCAAAGGAACAGTAAATACAAGAACAATGTGATAAAACAGAAGAGTTAGATAAGAGATACGATAGACACAACCTGCATAAAAAGATAAAACAAATGATTGGGCAATATAGACAGACATTTTATTAACTTAATTGATGATGACGGTAAATACCAAATAATTATAAAGGAACAACAGTGGAAAGACTACATAATAAATATGTTTTAAAATAAAAGGGTTTAACCAAAACCAATATAAAAAAACATAAAAACGTTCCAGCAATAACTAAAGGAGAAATGATGCACGCCATTAAAAACTAAAAAAGGTAAAGCTGCGGTGCTCGATGAAATACGGACAGAAATGATTAAGACAATCTCAAAATATTAGTAAGTTTTTCCAACATAATTTATACATGTTGCATACCCACAGAATGGTTGAAATTAACCTTTATTACCTTGCTTAAAATAACCCATATTAAGCGCTGCCAAAAGTATTGCCCTATTAGCCTTATGAATCGGGCGCTAAAAAACTTTTTAAAAATAATACACGACCGAATTTACAAGAAATGCGACGAAATATTAATAGATATACCCAATTTGGATTTAGAAATAGATTTGGGACGCATTATTTAATAAATCTGTCATTACAACACTAGTATGATTACTAATCCGATCTTGGTAACTGCTGCAGCGATCTTTGATGACATCTTTAATCTACGTGACGTTCAGATCGTTATGTAATGTGAGGTTGGTCATACACCATTCGGTGTTTGCTATTGCGCGAATTGTGTTGCTTTGGAATCGTTGTGAGATCTTGATGTTCGATGACTTAGCAGATCCCCAAAACTGGATCTCATAAGTTTATATCGGCACTATCATTGTTTTACATAACAACGCCTTGTTCGTTAGGCTGAGCTGGGATATTCATCTGAGGAGCCAGAATATCTTCTTCACGCAGATATCTAGTTATTTTCACATAGTCTGTATGTGTTTTTTCGGGTGAGTTTTTGTCGAAATGTATACCGAGGATTGATGTTTTTTTGTGGTATATTGCCGTTAAAGCTTATAGCGGGCGATTAACTTTGCGGGGTGGTGGGGGGTAAAAACCACTGATGCCGATTTACTTTTATTAATTTTGGTGCGTCAAGTCTTTGTCCAGCCCTCTAATGCTTCCAGAGCATTTTGTAGATAAATTAATGCCTGAAATAAAACTCTATGTGAAGATAATACATCCGAGTCATCCGAAAACATAGCAATTACATTACATTGCCAGTAGCAGGTAAGTCTGCTGTAAATAATTGGTATGTTGGTCCCAATACGCTACCTTTCGGTACAACTGCCTCGATTGGGTAGATTGGTGAGTAGTTATAGTTTACTTTAACTCAAAAGTATCTATTTTCCATATACGACTTGAAGAGCAAACAGTAGTATTGCAGACTTGATAGCAAGCTTGGCCGCTATTCTATGAAGTTGTTCCAGTTTTGAGTATTTTCTGCGAAAACCGAATTGATGGTCAGGGATTTAATGCAGGTCTTCTATAATAGGTTCTAGTCTTCTTATCAAAATTCATTTAAAGAGCTTTGAGAGTAGTGGTAACAGCGATATCGTTTTGTAAAAAACTGGCGATTGAGCTGGCTTGTTTGGATTTTGAATAATAATTATTTCAGCAAATTTCTATTGAATTGCATAGTATCCTTTTTTTTTGGCAATTGACGGAATAATTCGTATGTAATTAGATCGTATCTCGGTGCTTTACCAGTTTGTAAACTTTTGGCAGCGAGTACACTGAATTATAGTGCCTTTTTTCTTTGGTGGTTTAGCGGTTATATTTATATTTAATAAAGTTTTAAGTTTGATATTACTAACAGGCTCGAGGTCTACAAATAATAAAAGAAAGTGGTGTTTTGTCTACCCTGTATTTTATATTTATTAAATTGGGTGCAGTATATCCTTTCCTTCCAGTCCTTCTTTTATCAGCCCTATATCAACTGTTGGGTGTAGGTTTCTGATTAGTGATGAATGATCTTTCTTCCTTATCTGAAATGTATAAATAATTTTCTCATCGTCAAGATGTCTCACAAGTTTTCGATATGTTTCAGAGTTATTAGTATTTATCCTAACGACGTTTTTTGCCAGTCTTTTTGAGTTGTATTGTTCATTTTCTAACATTTTTGTCCGGTTTGTAATCATTACGTTATAATTTATTATATCGTGTATGTATATTGGAGAGGGTCTGTTAACTACAGTTTGTATCTCTTCTCTAGATGTTTCCATAACGTTATCTTTGTGTATATTAGTTAGCAAATTAAATCTGTTGTTATCGTTGATTTGGTCTTGCATTTCAAGGTTATTAACAGGGGTGCGTAAACATATTTTCCTTTTTTCACTGCTTGCCAATTGTCAGAGCTCATTTTGTTTTGGCCATCGTCTGTTTTGGTCGTTTCTGGTGCTGAATGCTGTTTATTAGGATTACATGGTGTCCAGTGCGTGGATTGTAGGATATCATTGGTATAAGATACATATGGGCATATGTTTGACTTGATAATTTTTGCATGTGCGGGTTAGTGCGGTGGATTAATGGCTGGTTTGCGTACAATAATTTTATTGTGAATATAGAATTTATTGTCGAGTAGTAGGAATTTGTTATTTAAACATAAACATATTTAGATCTAATAAAATTAACTTACTGAATAATGCGGGTCATTAGTAATTACACTAATAATTCCCCATCTTAAAATAAACTCATATTCACGTTTTCGATATATAAAGTTCTCAAAAATATAATATTTAATTGTAATGGAATTAAATCTCATATATCATTTTGTTAGTTAGATTTAGCACATATTACAGAAATATAATTCTCGGGAGAAGAAAATTTTAAAATTAGCAAGTACTTTTTCTGCTGCAATGATAAACTAACGTAAGTTAGGAAAAATAAAACCGATTATAACTAGGAGAAGCAATATATTAAATAAAGCTTTAGAGGAATTGTAGATAACACCTCTAGTGCAATTTGAATTTAGAACAGGTTATTTAACTGTACAACAATTAAAACTGATCCCGAAAATAGTAGAAAAAGAAAACAAGTAGTCTGCCGCATCAACTTTTCTACACATTACCAAAGCATTCGATAAGGTATGGACCGAAAGACTTAAACATAGAATGTTAAAAATGCCGATACCGCATTATTTGATGGTGATCATTTTCTTATTTTTGAAAAACAGAAACGCTCTCAATCTAGCACTGTTTAACCTAACATTTCCTTGCCACATATCAGCTTATATGTAAATGATACTGCAAAGTATGGAAGAACTCCTTGCATAATTAATCGACTTCAGTCGGTTTAGCAAATGAGGCAAAACGTTCGGACACAATTTTTATACTTAAACGAATTGTTCCATATTTAAATGTTGAGAGCTATGAGTAGATAAATGAGGTAATAAAATACCTAGGAATTTATATCGACACACGTTTGATTTGGTGTCACGAAATTAACAACAAACTTAACTTAAAATATGAGAATTAAAAATAATTGTATCCATTTATCAGTAAGAACATGCCACTATTAACAGATTGTACTGCTTTGTTATATAAAACACTGTTTCTACCTATATGTATCAAGCCCGCTATGAAGCTCAACTGCATACATCATTAATATTAACAAATCCAAGTATTCTAAAGAAAAGTACTTCGAATTGCTACAATTGCTACCATACGCAGGTTCGTGCAAAATAATCGAACCCTTCGGGAATACGGAATAGATACAGTAAAAATTTTGCATCAGCCTTAAACGACAACTACCTTGAGCTACTAATCTCAGATGAAAACAATAAATTAAATAATTTTTTAAGTCACTTTAAATTGAGATATGTAAAATAATAAAAAATAAGATTTTAAGTGGTGTTTCTAATAAAAGAAATCATTGAAACATTATTTTCTTACAGGTTTTAGTGGACAAAATTAGTTATTATTTAAAATCGACACAAAAGTTTTAGGTGAATAGTGCGTTATTGACTACAATGTAACATCAATTTGCTATATAACACCTAAATAAAAACCAGTTTTTACTCGCCATGACAGATATTTTAACCAAAATCAAGCAAAACAAATTTGCATGTTTCGTTTAAATTTATTGGATATATGCAACACGAATTTATTCGTAACATGTGAGTTACTTCGATTTATTTGCTCTCTATCGCACACATTTTTGATTTCATTAAATTTACGTTTTTAGCTCTACTTTTTATAGAAATAAAATTTTTCATCACCACTAAACCTTTTTTATAGATCGTCTTGGGTCTGTTCTGTATTTTTACGATAAACTTAACATTCTATGTTATACTGCAAATTGTATGCTTTTTTAAATATAATGTTACGTTTAAACTAAATTTTTTTTGAGTAGGATATTCAAAATTTAAGTTCGAAGCTAATTCGTTTAGTTCGCGCTTAAAGCGCTTCCTGCTTATGCAGCACTACGGAGTTAAAAACGAGGGTTTAGCATACTTTAAATCTGCGTGACTGCTCCTTTGTGGCGTAAAACGCCTTAATGAGATAATCAGCAGCAGCTAACAACTTATCCAATTACTAAAACTCAATAGGCGGAGCGTTCAAAGGGAAATCGTTAACATAATTGTTCTGTAGCTGATGTCTGTCTCTTTGCAGTCGCTTTGGCGTATAGCATATTGAAAGTCACTTCTATATATATATGTATACGGTATAGGGCTGTACGTTTTACATTGTAAATTACTTGATTCCCAGTCAATATTCGTAACCATTGTTAAATATTTTATTAATTTAAATGAAAATTTAAATCTTTTTACTTACTATAATGGTATAATGAGATTGTCAGATACAAAAAGAATATTTTTCAGACAAAGCCTTTCGCCAATAACTCCGTAATTTAAATAGATTATCGTCAATAAGATGTATTATAAACTAGTTTTAGATTTAACGTTTATGGATAATTTAATACACATAAATATAATAAACTGATTAAGACAGCATAATTAGTCCATTATAGTTGTATCCTAATTGCATTTTATACCTGATAGACAAATAAATATTTAGACTATACATAGATAAAATATACGTATAATACATTATACTAGAAAATCCAGCCAGCGACGCTTAGCTGCTATAGAGAATACAAGTGTTACGAACTCTCTGTAGCAATCGTTACTATTATGCAGTTATTTTTTCCGGTGTTCTTTGAGAACGTCGTTGTTGTCTTGCTTGGTTTTTTTCTGCAACTTCCTCCGGAGTTCTTTAGGCACATATACGTCGCCTTGCTTTATTTATTGCTGCTCTTTCATCCGCAGTCTGCTCACTTCTTTGCTTTCTCATGTAATTTCTGTGGTGCTCAGCTGTTTGTACCCGTTCTATACTAAAGAATGCTAATTCGCAAAAAAGAATAGAAAAACTAAAACAGTAGGATAAACAATTTAATTTCAATTTGAGTTTTTAAAATTGCAGCGTGCTTTACAGATACGACGATCATTCGTGTATTTCCGCGTGGTTCCGAACGCATTACTCTGGCAACCAATGTTTTTACACGGCAGGTACGGGAGACCGGAGACCACAGACCGGAGACCGGGGACCTCCGAATCGCGCTTTAAAGATATTAGATTATATTATATTAGATTCGGAGAAAATGTACATGAGTTACAATTAGCACTTAATGAAATGGACACTATACCAATAAGATGATATGAAATAAAGATCAGTTAGTCAATCATTCCGCGCTTATATTACGAAGGCGGTGGATGTATGTTTTGTGCGCTACGAAATATTGGTGCTCGAGGCGTTCGACGCTGCCCGTGCCATTCGAGATAAAAGGCTGTCCGCGAGGTCGGTCATCACCTGCTAAGTGATACCTATTCAAGTACGTACAATTTAACTTCTTATTATTGTACATTGAACTAAATAATAATATGTTGCTAACGGGGAACGGCCCTGGTTTTGTAAACAATAATTATCGAACTGCGCCGCCACCAAATTTTACGCAGTGTTCCCCGATAGTAAATTCAGCAATGCCACAATTATATCTACCACAATCGGCGAATAACTCAATGCCTATAAATACTACATACTTTTCACAGAATCAGGAATAATCTCAAATACATATGCAAATGCAAAACTCAACAACAGCAACAACAAATACAACAAGCTTCAAGCCAACAATCACAATCGCTTAAAAATTATACTCCGCTTGAAAGAATGCTATCTTTCATTGATGAGGAGACTGAAATTCCAACAACTGAAAACCCATGGCAGATAGTGAGAGGCGTTAAACGTAAAAGAAAAAATTTCCCAACCAAGCAACTTGTAGTGGAAGAAACTAATTTGAATAATACATATGACATTCTAAATACAGACAATGACGAACCCTTAAACACAAACAACACTCAAGAGGATATTCCAAAACCTCCCCCTATTTTTGTTTACGGGGTGGCCAACTTTCCTGAGATGAAGAAGAAATTAACTGATATTGTAGAAGAAGAACAGTATACTACTAGAAGCTTAGCCAACAATGCTGTTAAAATTAACTGTAATAGTCCGGATACGTACAGAAAAATGGTAAAGTTTATGTTAGAATCTAAAATAATATATCATACTTATCAACCTAAGGAAGATAGAGCTTATAGAATCGTGGTAAAATATTTACATCACTCTATAGACACCCAAGAAATTAAAAATGTAATTACAAATTTAGGCCACAAAGTCAGAAATATCGTTAATGTTAAACAAAGGCAAACTAAAACTCTTCTAAATATGTTTTTTGTTGACCTTGAACCAGCAAGCAACAATAAAGACATTTACAAAATACGCCACTTACTAAACAGTGTAGTACAAATTGAACCACCCAGAAGAAATAACATTATTCAGTGCACGAGATGCCAGTTGTATGGCCACTCTAAAACTTATTGTAACCGTCCATTCGTCTGCGTCAAATGTAGTGGTCCTCACAGCACTATAACCTGCAAAAAAAGCAAGGACACTCCAGCTACGTGTGTTCTATGTGGGGGGTGCACACCCCGCAAATTATAAATGGTGTGAACACTCGAGTCTCTAACAATGCTGTTGACACTCTACCAACTCCAGAGAATGTAAACTTCTTGCCCTCATCTTCTAATCCAACACGTCCCAAAACTAGCTATGCCAATGCACTCAAGAATAATACAATTAATGCCCCCCAAACACAGTATAACGATGATACCGCAAATATCAACTCAGTACTTGGAAAATTCCTAGATGAATTTAAAAACATGTTCCAACAACTAATACAACAAAACAGCATGGTTTTGAACATGCTTACAATGCTAATAGGAAAGAAATAATGGCTAAAGCACTTAGAATAGCTCTTTGGAACTCAAATGGTTTAATGCAACATAAGAAAGAAGTAAAAATCTTTCTTCACCAACACTAAATAGACATACTTTTAATTAGCGAAACCCACCTCACTGATAGATTATACTTTAGGATACCAAATTACAAATTGTACCACACCAATCATCCCGACAACACAGCCCATGCTGGCAGTACAATATTAATAAAGGAATCAATTGAACATCATGAATTACTGGGCTACGCAAAGGACTACATCCAAGCTACATCAATCAAGGGCACAGCACTACCATACAACATAACAATCTCGGCAGTTTACTGCCTACCTCGGCATAACCTAAAAAAAGAAAACTTTACAGACTACTTTACAACCCTTGGTCCCAAATTTATATCCGGAGGTGATTATAACTCCAAGAACACTCACGCCTAACCACTACTAAAGGCAGAGAAATGGCTAAAACCATACAAGAGAAAAAGTATAGATTCCTATCCACGGGCACCCCAACCTATTGGCCAACTGATTTAAACAAAATACCAGATTTGCTGGATTTCTTTGTAACAAGTGGAATTGCTCGCTTCTATATGGATATAGAACCGAACTGACTGGAAAGTTTATAAATCCTTACTCAATGAAACTGTAGATCTAAAAGTATCGCTTAAAAATATTGTTGAATTAGAGGAAGCCATAAATACACTAATTTCACTCCTACAACAAGCAGCAAGCCGTGCAACATCGAAATTGAAAGCCGAAAGAAGATTTTTCAACATCTCACTTGAAATTAAAAAACTGATCAAAGAGAGAAAAAAGCCAGGCCAAAATGGTATCGGTCTCATTCACCAGGTGACAAAAATATTTACAATCAACTAAACAGCAAACTGAAAACTAAGATTAAAGAAACGCAAGGCAAGTCATTTCAGGATTACATTACTAATCTCAATCGTTATAACAATTCTATTTGGAAACCAATAAAAGCTTCTGCAAAACCAAAGCAAGCCAATCCCCCAATTCGCATTGATATTACAACACCTGGGAATTGGGATAGAAGCAACAAAGAAAAGGCCGACGTATTTGCTGAACACCTAGCTCAAGTATTTAGTCTTCAAAATGCTGTACCTTCATAAGAGACGTTAGCAGATATACAAAATCATATGGAAAGTACTAATTACCCCCAAAAAAATTAAAAAAGAAATCACTCGTTTAAAAACCAAAAAATTACCTAGACCTGATCAAGTAACTTCAAAAATGTTAAAAGAACTCCCTAAAAAAGCTATTGTACTCCTTGCTTACATATTTAATGGAATACTTCGTCTACACTACTGGCCTACTCAGCTAAAAGTGGCCGAAGTAATATTAATATCCAAACCTGGTAAAAATCCACACAATGTTTCTTCATACAGATCTATAAGTCTCCTATCTACTATTTCCAAACTTCTGGAAAAACTTCTACTCCTCAGAATCAGTTTCCTCCTAGATGTTATTCCAAACCACCAGTTCGGGTTTCGTCATTATCATTCCACAATCCAGCAGTACCATCGAGTTGTACAAACAAAAAACAAATCCATGGAAGACAAACAATATTGCACATCTGTACTTCTTGATATAAGCATGGCTTTTGATAAGGTGTGGCATGATGGTCTACTTTACAAAATTAAACAAGCCCTTACATCTTATTATGAACTCTTTAAATCCTACTTAACTGATCGTCAATTCCGAACTAAAGTAAATGGAGAATTCTCAAACAATTTTTCAATCAAGGCTGGAGTTCCACAGGGCAGTGTGTTGGGTCTCGTGCTTTACCTTCTGTACACATTAGATATACCTACTACACCTAATACTACAATCGCAACCTTCGCGGACGATACAATCATCCTTGCAAGCCACGAAGATCCAATAACTGCATCCTCATATGCACAATCACACCTAAATCTGTACAAGATTGAATATACAGGTGGCACATAAAAATCAATGAAAGTAAATCAACTCCAGTAACATTTACGCTAAAAAAGGGCCATTGTCCACCAGTTCGCATCAATAACATGCATCACCTTCAGTACGTTATTTAGGAATACACCTCTATCAAAAACTTACTTGGAAGGAGCATATCCTAAAGAAGAAGAAACAAATTGACTTACGATTTAAGGACCTAAATTGGCTGATTGGAAAGAAATCCCGTTTGTCGCTAGAAAATAAAATTTTGATTTATAAGGTAATAATCAGACCTATCTGGACTTACGTCATTGAGTTATGGGGATGCGCCAATAAGTCAAACACAGATATTGTCCAACGCTCACAATCCAAGATCCTTAGGGTGATGATTGACGCACCATGGTACGTAACTAATAAAACGTTACACGATGACCTCAATATTCCGTTCGTCCAAACGCAAATCATCATATCCGACTAGGATCTCACGTCAATGCACTCAAAGAACCACTCCTACTACAATACGATGCCAGAAGATTAAAAAGATGCTGGCCTATTGATCTCAAATGAGAAGTAGGTGAACTCCTCGCTGGAAGAGTTCTCATCCCGCCATGGACTGTTTAATTTTAAGGTTCTATGTTATCACATTAGCGCATGGAATGTTAATTTTTGATTGTTAATAAATAAAATATAAAAAAATCTGGTGTGAACATCACACGACTTTCCTTATCCTATTATTTGGGTAATTCTGGCAAAAATCCCGGGCTCCAATTTTTTATTCTTGTTCCTATTTTACCAATTTTTACGTTAAATTATAGTTATCTCGCGATAACAAATCATTTTTATTCCCATGAAATTTTTGTATCTTCAACCGTTTAGATTCGCGACCGCTTTGTGACCGCTTTTGAGACCTTACGACTAAACGGCTCGATCGATTTTTTCCAAAAGTTTCGCACTGCGTCCCCTACTTACAAGTAACTTTCATACCAAATTTCAAGTCTCTAGCTCTTACGGTTCTCGAGAACTGTTTACTGAGAGACCGAGAGACAGACACACACGAACCAATGGCCCAAACCAACTTTTTTGGTGTCCTGAGGCTATATTTCGTCCAGAAATGTGAAAAACTGGGTAGGTCAAATTTCCGCCGATTACATTACTTTCCTTATTATAGGATAAGGAAAGTAAAAAAAACTCAGTCAATCAAAATAGGCAAGTGTATAATATACAAATTAGACTAAATTGACATATAACAGAAAACGTAAAGAGTTCGGCAACCTAGCAAGTATTGTAACAAAAGGCGAAAAATGCAAGACAAAACTTATACGAGGACTACAGTTCATTAAATGTTCGTTTCTCTTTCTTAGTTTCATTGTGAAAATGAAATGGCTTAACATTTTAATATTATAGATTTACTATAGGGAGTCATTAGCTGATAATACAATTGAGCATGAGGAGAGTGACTTTCTGTTTCTAATAAACGTATGACATTTATTGTAGTGGTTCAATGTAATTCTTTTTTGATTTGATTGCTCCTTTTAAAGATCACAACGTTTTTAATGGCTTCAGATAAAAATATTTCATTAGGGTTTCAAAATATGTGGAATTTATGTTAATTTTTCTATTTTTGAATAATTTAATAATAATTAGTTTATGATAGTTTTCTATATTGGTAAAATAAAGTGTATATTTCTGTATATTGGTTATGGTTATTTTCTTCATTATACATACAGGAGGAATTTTAATTTCTTTTGAATTCTGTTATCCTGAACAGTTACTTCTGAATCAGCAGAGTTGGATTAACATAAACTATTTTTTTTTAATTTAATTTATCTCAATTCCACACATGTCTTATTGAGACATCACTCACAGGTAGAGATAGGTGAACGAAGCTGCGCTTAAAGACGCTATTTGTTGGTTCCATTGTCTAAACTGAACTCTTATTGTTTAATTATTGAGCTCCGCTTAATGGGCTCGATCTTTTTATTTGTATTAATTTACTACATGCGGTTAAATAATTTAATTTAATATCTATGTGCTTCGATTAGTAAATGTAAAATGAAATAAAATAGAAGACTAACGTTTTCACTCCAACGATAGTACAGGTAAGACGTCCGCTCCGCTTGAAGACACAGGGCGAGTTCCTTTTAATAACTATAAAATCTAAGATACCATATGGCTATCGCTTTAGTCTGTCTTATCATAATTATTATTATTGATCATATAATTATTAGCAACTACTACGTATTTAACAAACATAAATGCACAGTTTGCGGTTTTGGTGTTATTTTATTTCTCATTTTGCTAACACATTACCCATAAACGTCACTTTTAGTTGATTGCATAAAATTGTATTGATAGCATACTACAAAAAACTTATAAACTGTCATATTTTTTACTTTTGAAAAATAATAATATTTCATTTATTTCCACATGTGCATAGTTAGTTAAGTTTCTTAAAAAACAACATTTTTTAGTTTTTAATGTGAGAGCTTTCTTTTATTTGGTTGTGTAATTTGAATGTAAGCCTTTTATCCACATGACTTCTTCGGCTTGAAGTATGTTTGCTTCATTTACTGATGGACAGTTTTGTTATCTCGCGATAAAGATTATATAAATTGTTTTTGATTCATTGACTTTAATTTGCCACTTATTTACATATCCGTTATTTCATTAAGTTGAAATAATTTTGCAATAATTGATTTTGCGTGATAAGCGATTATAGTGGTATTATCTGCAGACGTATGTAGCATAGTTGTTGGGCATGTTTTAATGTTAATTGTATTAAATATATGAAAAGAAAATCCCAAGACGTCATTCTGCGATATACTATATGTAAATGCAAATTATTTCAAAAAATATTTGTTACTAAAATAACGATCACCTATATATAATTTAATTATTTTATAACAGTGATGCGGTAGTATACTTGAACTTTGAACTTTGAACAACATTTCTTAGTGCTGTTCTTTCTCAAATGCTTGTTTCACATAACAGATTAGAGCAGAGCAATATATGCTTTTCTTCCATATCTATGCATTTGTTAATTTACAGTACTATTTTATGATACAATGCTGATGTCATAAGCCAGACCAAAAATTAGTAGTTCCATCTTTAGGTATTTTATTAAAAATAATTGCCTTCAATTATAATTTTTTTCAAAGACTTTTTCCAAATCAGTTGGCTCAATTTCAGTAATAACGTGTTAGATTTCTGTTTTCTGTTCAGGAATTCTTTGTGGTTTGTTAGCACAGGTCTTGAACATTACAAAAACCCAGAGGAAAAAGAGCATGGCGTCATGTCGCAAGATCTGGGCGGCCAATTAATGTCAGTACTTCTGGAAATCATACGACCAGGAAAACGTTGTCTTAACAAATTGATGGTTTCTATTGATGTTTGAGATGTGGCACTATCTTGTTAAAACCACACTTCTTCGAAGTCCATATCGTCTAAATGATCCCATAAAAAATTCAATATCATGTCACGATATCGTACGTCATTTAAAATTAAAGCTTGGCCAAACTCATTCTCATGATAAACATGATGATGAAATGTCATGGGGTTAGAATAAGTGACTTCACACTTAGTATTACAAACCACTAGCTATTTTCATATAATATTTTCAGCTCTCATTTAAACGACTACTGATACAAAGAATTTATTTAAAATAATTACTTTTGGCATATACACCTTCTAAAACGATTGGAGCAGTTGTTTATGGCAATACGCTTTACATCTATCGGAATGTTGACTGATCGTATTATAGCTTTTTTAAAGAATCAATTTAGGGGCGTCTTTTTAAACAAACCTTAGCATACAATTGCCCATAATTTGTAATTTAAAGAATTAAAGTCTAAACTAACAAAAGATCAATTACGTAACTTTAAAAAATGAGACACATTGTTGCTCAATCAGATCTGGCTGCACTTTGCTTTATGGTCGGTAGAGTTTTTCTGGAAGCTTATTTTGGATAAGATTCAGAAATTTTGTATACAACGGCTTAGATTTTGGCCCCTTCTTTCATAAGTATCGGCAATACGATTGTAGTAGACAAGATAATGGATGGTGACAACTAACTGAGAAGCTTCATCTTTGAAATGGATAAACTAACATATACTTGTAGAACTTGTTTACAAGTCAGCAAAATTTTTGTTGATCGTCTTATAAATGCCCAGTTAATAATACTTTTTATTTAAATCTGTTAGCATATTTCCCGTACATGTTTTATAAATAGCTAGCCCTGGGTCTGGTTTAATGATAGGAAACATTAAAATTTTAAAAATTTGCATTTGACGAAACATTATCTATTGCTTACAAAAATGATTTAATTCAAGAATTTATAGCTTTAACCACCCGGGTAGTCACAACTGAACGTGGTCTTCCAGATTTTTGACAATTTTGAACATCCTCAGTCACATTAACCAATTTTATAACACGATACACAAACACATAGCTATCTATCAAATAATATTTTACTGACTATGAAAAGAACAGTTGATAAAAATATGTAGGCTATAGCGCTTTACGACTGTGAGTCGCAAGTAGTGAATGGGAGAAAATTAAAGTTTTCGAGGTCTGGTGTCATAAATAAATGCTGAAAGGGTGAGCTAGGTAGATAGGATTTTAACTCAGAAATAAGAGAAAGAGGGTATAGAAGAGATAAGAGGAAGACCAAGGCTACAATGAACATATATCTTGGTAAAAGACATACAGTGTAACAGGTATACTGAACTGTGTGTAATTTATGTGGCATTTTCAGAAAGAAAAATACGCCAAATGAAATAACTGCGAAAAGACTAATTAAAAAGTTTAAACTAACAGGTGAAAAATAATTTCTGAATTAAAATCAAAAATTTGAAGCGTTATCGGTGAAATTGAGCCACAGCTCTGCAAAAAATGATAGAAAATTTTGTCAGAAGAATTCGGGAGTGTCAAATGAGTCTTAAGGGACATTTATTAAATATCTTATTCCACATTTAAAAGCAACGTTTATCCTTTAAAATAAAGTCATAAAAATTAACAAATAAATAAGATGTCTTTCTAAAATATAAACCTGTCTTTCTTTTGAGACAATCTTTAAAACGCACTTTATGTTTTTGTTCACTTTATTTAAATTAAAAAATCTCAAGAAGCTTGGGAATCAAAAATATATATATCATCTTTCCTTACATTGTCTATTTTTTCTGAGAGTGCTGTAGAAGCACTAAACAAATTGAAAAACATTTTAAACTTTTTTCTTCCTATCAGTGACCGATCTAAAACATGGTTGAAGTATTGGTATCGATTGTCTATCTCTTCTGATCGATGTCGATTATTCGCAATGAAACTAATTAAATCATGTTCTTGTTTGCAACTATCACTGATTTTTTTGCATAGGCAATGAAGCTTTACAGTGGTCAATGGAAATCTATCTATGAACATCTGAGCGGCTAAAAATTATTTTCTCTGATAAAACCAGATTTTGTTTAAAACAAGACTTTTGATCGCATACTAATACGCTATAAACGTGGAGAAAGGAAGTAAAACTGTATTTGTAAAAACATACTACGCCAATTATAGGAATTATGGTATAAGAGCTAGCTATCAGTTACCATAGCAAGTCACCTCTAATCATAGAGGCAACATTATCAGTCAGTGGTACTTCATTCTTTTCAGTGTTCCAAACAATCTTTCAACAAGGTAACGCTCGACCACATGTGGCAATGTAACGCACTGAAACTTTCTTCAATAAATACAGAGCAACCTCTCTCTGGTCGGCCCTAGACATTTCACCTATAAAAACTGTCTGAAATATTATTGAGTGAAGGGTGTGGCGATATATAATTATATAAACATGTTAATATTAAAGGGAATGCAATCTTTCAAGCCACCATTTGTTTATTATTTGACTCGATGCCAAGAAAAATGGTAATTGAAGGTGGGGCCATACATTATTGAATAAATGTAAATGTTTATAGAAAAATGTTTGTAAATTTAGTCATTTATTTGTCTTATACTATTAAACAAATTTAGAAAGTTTTATTTGTCA
This sequence comes from Sinelater perroti, assembly GCA_036346155.1. Classification (NCBI taxonomy): domain Eukaryota; kingdom Metazoa; phylum Arthropoda; class Insecta; order Coleoptera; family Elateridae; genus Sinelater; species Sinelater perroti. The sequence continues at coordinate 16,065,511 of JARFIY010000024.1, forward strand.
ATTTTTTTTGGTTTTACAATTTCATTGTACAGTAGTGTACATCAAAAACTCACTCCATGAGCATTAACGACAAGAAAAAATTTAGTTAGATTAAATAAGAAAAAATTTTATATGTTGTTTGATAAGAACGCAGATTCTATAAATCGTCATATTGTTGTAAACAAAATTTCAGAGCATAAACAAAGAAATTAGTCGCGACTTAGTTGTAAACGATAACTTTTTAAAAAGGGCAATGTTTTTCTACAAGTAAATTATTTCATTAAAAAATGAATTACTTGTTGTATGGCTACTACTCGTAATAAACTCAGCACCGCATATGGTTGAAGTATTCAATACGGTAATATTAAAAAATTGTACGTCTAAATTGCTATAGTTGTGAAAGAAATTAGCATCATTTTACAAATGAACTCAAGTTGATCAACATTGTGAGGTATGTACACCATTTTCGGTATTTACTATAGAACTTCCTTGGATATCTGCAATTGTAATTGTAGACATTTTGAGTCTGTAAAAAAGTCTTACGTTTATTTAACAATGACAATGTAGTTTCTATTATAATGTTTGCAAAACTTTGTTTTTGTTTGTCATAGCGGCACTAAATTGTGTGCTTTCCAATTAATTAGTGCTGATATTTAGAAATTTCAAAATTATTAATTGGTATTTTGTATATAATTTATTTATAAAAAATTAAAGCAATATAGTTTTTAATAAATTATTATAAGTATATAATTGTGTACGAAGGTGTCAAAAGAAATAAACTAATACTTATTAAAGACTAGTCTTTTTAAAGTATGGAATAGTAGGTAATAGTGTATTACTCTTGGAGGTAATATTTGGTAATTTTTGTTTTTTATTATATAAAGTTTTTTATCCTAAGGGTTATTGCGTCAATGAATTTTGTTATGAAGAATTTTAACCCCTACCCACGTAACAAAATCAATGGTTTTGAAAAACTTGTAGCTTTATATGACCACTATAAAATATTAGTAAGAGACCTTTTGGGCAGTGATTATACCGTTACATTTAATAAGCTCTGAAAGATCGATCTTTTTTATAGTTTCTTATACTATAATCTTTGTCAGAAAACTTTCCGGACTGGGCTCGTAAATAGTTAATTCAACTTATCAACTAATGATCATACGTATTATTAAAGTAGTCCCCTCAGTTATATAGGCAAACCTTTTGCTGTCTCTGGATGCCATAGCAGCAAACAGAGAAAGCTTAATCCGGCGTGCTTCTCAGCATATCTGTTACAGCCGTTTGGATTGCTACAATACCTTCATGAGGAAACAAAAAAATTACAGGATGACAGGTTTGGTGAATATGGGGGATGTGGTAGAATAAGGATATGATGTTTGGCCATGCAATAAGAATCACTGTTTTTGTTTTTGAAGGTTGACGCTTTATTTTCTTGAAGGCTGGTGTGAGGGATTATTTTTGTATTAAGTTTCCGTGCGTAACATTTGGTGATATACATTATATTCAATTTCATCTCTTCTGATATGCGCGCCTTAACATGACGCTCTTTTGCAGTAATTGTCAGCGGGATGTGATGTTGTTGAGAGCTGACTTTGGGATCGCTTTGTCGCTCTGCCTTCTTAAAATCGGTTTTGTCGTTCAAAGGCACGGCTTCTCGATAATTCCTTGCAACACATGCTTACTGTATCATATACCATGTTTCATAACGATTTTCCCTAGCTTTACGTAGAACTTAATATTAATTCTCTACTTGCAATTCGCGTCCATCCTGTCTCTCGTATAGTTTTCTACTAAATGCGTCGACAAGCCAAACGGTGGTGTACTAAGCACACCCGTGGCACCTAGTGAGTTTACATAAACACATTTTCAAGGACATATCTATTTAGAACACATATCAGGTAACTAAATAATACCCATTTCTTGTGTTTGAATGTCGCAGGTGAAGAATGAAATAATGAAAACTGAAACTTTTCTGACAAAGACTATATTAGATAAAACCCTGATGTTTTATTGTTGACTGGATACTTTCTTGTTACATAAAAATGATTTAAATCTGGAGACAAAAAATGTGGTATAAAACCAAATGTAGGCACACATTTGCAGCTGTTTGGCAATTGCAACAGTCTTGCTAAGAGTATTGGTTTTAAAGACTGTTAGACAGCCCAAAGATACCTCTAAAGCTATTTTTATCTGTCTTCTTAAAATCAACTAGAAACTTCTGGCCGACGATACGGACTGTATACAAAATTATTCAGTTTGTTGGACCTTTTGGGGCGAGTTATGTTTCTTTTTTATCAACTATTTAGTGAAGTTGTTCTGGAACGAACAATTAATGGTAAAAATTGCACTCATACCATTATAAAACGACGCAAGTGTATATTTAATTTTTTTAGATCTCGATAATAACGAAAATTCATGTTGTACATAACATAGTATAATTAAAAAATAAATTAGATAATAGTTAATATTTTTGTAAATGTACTAAATCAAATATTTATGGCATAATAATATAAGTACATATATAAAAAAATAGCCAAATAACTCTGGAAAAGACATTACAGTTGGACTGGAATTGGATTTGAATATAAAGTGGAAGTTACATATAGTCGTATAAAGTTCAAAGTCACACGAACTTAGACCTCAATTAGGCCTAGTCAAGCTAATCAATCTTTTGGATGAACTTGACGATGTCTGTAAGAAGGGTAGCGCTGATGCTGACTATGCTAGGTGAGAACTCCCCAAACATCGATCTTTCTAATTGGAACAAGCGCAGAACATTAGCAAAGAACGTGCTCTGCCATCTTGTCCTCTAAATTGCAGCTTTGGCAGGATGCTTTTTCAGTTTGCGGTGTTCTGATATTATTCCTACTACTAGTCGCAGTTTGCCTCTAGGTAACTATTTGCAAAAGTTAGCCATCTTTTTCGTTAGATTTTGAATAGCCACCTTGCCAACGCAACATGTACTACAATTCCGATTGTGGATTTCTTGATTTATTAGTGTGCAAAGTGAGGCTGATAATTATGTAAGGGCTGGCTTAACACCACAGCATGATTGTTCCGAGCCTTGATTTGCTATATTATCAGTGCGTTCATTATCATATAAGTCAGAATGCACTTAATCCAAACGAGTTCCAGGACACTATTTGACGCGACTTGATCAAGAGTAGTCTGACACTGGAGGATTATTCCAGATTCAACTTTGTAGCTGTTAAATGACAGTAGAGCAGCTCTGCTAACGCTAGAAATTCTGATTGTTTTGTTCCTAATATTCCTTTTAAGAATCATATTTGCACCTTGCATTATGGCCAATACTTCCGCTTCAAAGATTGTGTTTAGTTTGCCTAATTTCAAGTTTACTTGGATGTCCAGATCATCTGAAAAGATATTCGATCCAGCACCCTCACTCGTCTTTGGCCCATCTGTAAAGATGGTTATATTTGGTTTGGTTGTTTTTAATATTCAGAAAGATTCTGAAAAGATTTATAAATTTATAAATGGATGAAAGAGAATATATTTTTGTTTCCAAATAGAAAATTTGTTGTACGGCTTTCCTTAGAATACAATGGTGTCTTTCCACTATTCCTTTGTTGTTTTAAAGTTTCTTTGTCTAGATTCTTAGAGCTGATCTTAGTACCACCATCTCCATATAGATATCTATTGGGGAGAGACTTAGGCATGCTACCGTTGAGGTGGAACACATTGCTCTCGTGATACTCATATATGCTAGTCTTTGAACGTGTAAGATCTTGATTGCTGCAGTGACTTGTCTGGTTTTAAGCCAGCGGACCATTCTAAGCGATGTTTGCATTAAGTTGCAAAGCACTTATTTGTACTTGCCGGTGAGCAAGATAATTATGTCATCAGCATCTACCGTGTAGAATCCTTCACCATTGAGTCGCTCAAGAAGGCCGTCTAGTACTAGATTCCATAGTATGGATGGATAGTACGCCTCCCTAGAGTCAGCCTTTAGATACTGTATCTCTAATGGTCTTATCTCCACGGTTATTTGTACATCTCTGTAAAACAGAAGTTGTAGAATCCACTCTCATAGAGTTTTATTTACTCTTTGATGACGAAGGACTATCTGGACTGAAATTAACTTTATCCTATTCGAAAAAGAAGTTGATGATAAAACTATTGGAACTTTGAATTTGATATTTTTGAGATGGCTGACAAATAAAACATGATAAGTAAGACACTGTTTAATGTATCGAAGATAATAATCATTGGCCTTCTATTAGTCAATATAAAACAAAGTTAAGGACACAAAGGGTGTTGTCTAAATAAGTTTGAATCTCTTAAATTTTTAGATTTATCAGATGTAAGTTTTATTAGTTGTAATAAGCACTGATATAGTAATTTCAACAATAGACGTATTTTAAACTGTTGCTCTAGTTCTTACCAATAACTTAAATATTCAAAAATTTCCAAAATTTCAATAATTATCTTAATAATTAATATATTTTTAATTTTCAAGGTAATGCAGATTTATGTAATCTGAAAAATAATGTTAGTATTTTATGTGTGCTTATCACGATTACCGCTCCGTGCTTGCGATTTAAAGCGATTTGACGTGGGCTTGCTATCGCAGTGGGTGTGATTTACTTTAACCGTGGCCGTAACTTCTCTAAATAAGGTGAGACAATAATATTTAATATATAATATATTTTTAGTGCTTTGGAGTTTCGCATGAAATTGCAAATAAGGTAAAATATTTAAATTTTAAAATAAAAGTATTTTTTATGCGCAATCTCAAAATTATATTAAAGTTATAAAATAGTTGCGAAAACATTTTTATTTTATCAAATGGAAATTTTTTTTTATTATTACGAGGGGAATCCCCTTTAGATATCTCTACCTACAATGCTTAGAAGCCGCAATCTTCTCGGTTTACCACATGGTGCGTAATCAACGAATTTCGGATTATATATGATGTGTCTTTATAGGCAGAATAATTTTTTTTAGTATTAATGACTCATTTGTTTATTTTATTAGCCCTTCCCTCAAACCACTACATCATTGACAGCAATAGTTGAACTTTGACCTGTGTGACAGCAGCAGCAGCAGCACTCTTAATTTTTTTTATATATATAACGAGGTCTGGCAGCGGCCCCCCCGGAGAGCTTGTCCAACTCCGACATGCTTGAGCCCCTTCGCATAGTAGTTTTTAAAAATAATAAAAACACGATTAAAAAGCTCTGTTTGACATAATTGACGTACGCCGTTGCCATGACAACGTATTTAGGTATACCCAGTTAGAGTTGAACTTTGACCTTTGACTTTTGACCTGTGTGACGGCACTCATAATTTATATATATATACATATATATATATAAGTGCTTTATTACCCGCTCTCAAACGAAAATTTTCCATCGCTTGCGGTTCCGGAAATATAATACCTCGGTCGCGCCTGCCGCCGGACCGAAATTTGTCCTTCGGAGGCGCTCGGGTCGGCACGGAAAGGCACGAACGATTTGACCTTTGACCTGTGTGACAGCAGCAGCAGCAGCAGCAGCACTCATAATTTTTTTTATATATATAATTAAAAACAGCAATCATAAATTATATATTCTATAAGCTATTTGGCTAACTTAAAATTCATACATTATACTGAATTCACTAGTGTCCTGATGAGGTCTTCTTCATTAGTCAGACCCCTGTTACTTTACTTCAGGTCTATTGGCCGGTGTCGTTTTAGTCGTTTGTTGCTTAGATCCAGCAATAGCGGTTGTATGAGGGGGTTTGTGTGAGTTGCTAGTCTGCTGTGGTGTTTAATACTTCTCTCTTGAATGACGTCCGTGATGAATGGTATTCGTAAGTCTTGGTGCAGCGTTTGGTTACTCTCATACCATGGTGCTCTGATGATTTTGGTTTGGGATCTTTGGATTATAGCAGTGTTTGATTTGCTAGCACATCCCCATAGTTCGATGTCAAATGTCCATATCGGCTTGATAAAAACTTTATGTAATAGAATTTTATTCTCTAGTGATAGCTTAGATCTTCTTACAAAAAGCCAATATAATTATTTAAAACGTAAGTCCATTTGTTTTCTTTTCTTCTGTATGTGTTCCTTCCATGTAAGTTTTGAATCTAGGGGAATTCCAAGGTATTTGACACTTGTTGATACCGGGAGCTGTGTATTGTTGATGATGACTCGTGGACATTGTTGTTTCCGCAAGGTGAAAGTTACTTGTAGAGACTTTGTTTCGTTAATTTTAACCTTCCATTTATCTAGCCATTGTTGACGTAGGTTAAGGTGGACTTGTAGGCGTGCAGATGCTATTAGGGGATTGTCATTTACAGCCATAATAACTGTGTCGTCAGCAAATGTTCCTGTGATTGTGCTAGTGGTTGTGGGAAGATCGAATGTGTATATCAGATACAGGAAGCGACCAAGGACACTACCTTGGGGAATACCTGTTTTAATTGGGTGGAAGATAGAATTTTCTCCATTTACCCTTCTTCTAAATTTTCTGTTTCAAGGTATGATTTTATCAGTATATAGCAAAGCTCCGGTAGGATGCGTTTGATTTTGTATAATAGACCTGCATGCCAGACCCTGTCAAAGGCCTGTCTAACATCGAGGAATGCTGTTGTACAGTATTTTTTATTGACACTGTTGTATAGTAGAGTGCTCTGCTCGAAACCCAAATTGATGGTCTGGGATTACATCTTGCAGAGGTATAATATGATGTAGTAGTAGTTTTGATATCGTTGATAGCAAGCTTATCGGTCTATACGAAGTTACGTTGTTTGGGATTTTTCCGGGTTTTGGGTCCTTGTGGACAGTAGTGAAGTCTGAGTACAGCATTAAATATATATGTTAACATAACTAGTCGTTTCTTGGGAAGTTCTTTGAGCATCCTGGGAATAACTTGGTCTATTCCTGGAGCTTTTTTATTGTTTAAGAAAGATATTTCTTTCTGTACTTCTTTAGGAGTGAAGAGGTGTATACTGTGCGTAGATGCATCTAGGGTGCTGTCGTTTAGGAAATTCAGAACGTCTCTGTCTGGTGTATTGTTATTTTGAGTAAATACTGTTGCCAAGTGTTCTGCAAAGAGGTCAGCTTTTTCTTAATTGGATTTGTCCCATGGCCTGACAAATGGGGCTTCTAAACGTATTGGTGGTATTGCTGTAATTGGTTTTCTTAAGGTTTTAATTGGTTTCCAAATATATTGTCATGTCTACTAAGGTTAGTGATATAATTTGAAGAACTGTTATCTCGAAGTTTTCTTAGTTTTAGTTTCAGTTTATTGCTTAAGTGATTATATTGTGTTTTATCTGCTGGGGCATGACTTTGTTACCATACCTTTCTGGCTTTTCTTTTCAAGGAAATAAGTTTTTTAATTTCAAGCGGTATATTATCAACGGTTCATTGTGAGTATAAATTTGGTGTGGCTGGTTTGGTAGCTTGTTGTATAGTTGAGATTAACCTGTTGACTCCTTGTTCTAGTTCAGTAGGTGTTTTTAATCTTGTTTTCAAATTAATTTTTGCTGTTATCTCGTTCCTATATATATCCCAGTTTGTTTTTGTTGTGCACAATTTTGGTACACGTTTTATATTTATAACCGTTGAACTAACCGTCACTATAATAGGTGTGTGGTCAGAAGATAAGTCGTAATTGGGTACTACTTGAGTGTAAAGTGTCGAAATACCGCTAGTCACAAAAAGTCGAGAAGATCTGGAACTTTGTTCGGATCAGTAGGCTAATACGTGGGGGTTCCGGTTGATAAAAATGAATAGTTCTTGTTATTCAGCATCTTTAACAGTTATCTTCCTTTAGTTGTAGTAGTTCTGAAACCCCATAAGGTGTTTTTACTATTAAAGTCTCCTCCTGCAATGAATGTTGGACCTAGTGCACCAAAAAACTCTTAGAAGTGTTCTTCTTTCAGGTTATGACGAGGGGGACTGTATACTGCGGTAAGTGTTAGATCGTATGGAAGTTTTTCTTTTTTTTAATGAAGATTTACAATCTGTTTTACATAGCAATAAGTAAATTAGCTTAGCAAGTTACAATGAAGGGAGAAGTAATCCAGTGATTACACTTCGAATTAGTTACTACTTACGTAATTTGTTTTACATATAATAATTAATAATATAATAATAATACTATGGATCCACATCTGTAGGCCATCTTCTGTTTAGTCTTCTTCGTAGTGGTGGGGGAACGTTTAAAGAGTTAGCTTCTTCGCTTGGATGTCCAGGTAGGTTGTTTAAGTAGGTCCTGGTTAGGTTGCAGATTACCTTTTCTACAAGGGGTATGCCTGAATCATCATGTAATGTCTTGTTCCTGACATACCAAGAGGCATCGAATATAATCCTAAGTATTTTGGATTGTAGCCTTTGGATGATTTTGGTATTTGAAGGTTTAGCACAACCCCAAAGTTGAACTCCGTATGTCCAAATAGGTCGGATTATACATTTGTACCGGAGAATTTTGTTGTCAGTTGTTAGTTTCGACTTTCGGCCGATTAAACAATTTATCTGTCATAACTTGAGGTTGATTTGTGTTCTCTTGTTCATGATGTGTGCTTTCCATGTTAGTCTGCGATCTAATGTTAATCCTAGATATTTTATCTCATTTTGCACAGGAAGTCGGATACCGCTTATTGTTACTTCAGGGCATTCAATATGTCTATTTGTAAATGTGACCTGTGCTGATTTCAGTTGGTTCACTGTTACTCGCCACCTGCCGAGTCAGTTTTCGAGGAGATTGAGGTGGTGCTGAAGGTTAGCTGACGCCACTTGTGGGGTTTCGTTTGTAGCGATTAAGCCAGTGTTGTCCGCAAAAGTAGCGATTTTTGTGCTGGTAAAGGAAGGTAAAGGAAGAATCTCAGCACACTACCTTGTGGCATTCCTGACTTGATGGGATGATATGTGGGTGTTTCCAGATTGAATTTTGTTTGGAAATAGCGGTCGGATAGATAGGATTTGAGTAATAGATAATAGGGTGTGGGTAGAGTAAGCTTTAATTTGTATAATAGTCCACACGCGGTCGAAAGCTCGCTTTATGTCCAAGAAGTCGGCAGTGCGTAACATCTTCTCCTCAAGACCTTTAAGTATTTCATTCACTATTCTGTGTGTTTGTTGGCTTGTTGAGTAATGCTCTCTGAAACCGAACTGGTGTGATGGTAATATTTCATTCAGATCAACTGCCAGTGTAAGCCTTTTCAACAACAGTCTTTCAAATATTTTAGACATAGTTGGAAGTAAGCTAATGGGCCGGTATGATTCAGCATCTTGTGGTGGCTTACCGTGTTTGTAGATCATAATTATTTGCACGATCTTCCAAGTTACTGGGTAGTAAGTTAACCTCATCATGCCATTATAGAATGTGGTCAGCAACACTATTGCTTTCCTGGATAGTTGTTTAAGTATTAGAGGCGAGATGAAGTCAAACCCAGAAGCTTCATAGTTTTTTCCTTTAAATATTTCGTGTTTCACTTCCGCCAGGGAAAAAGGTTTAATAGGCAATGTCATTGGGCAAGGACTGTCCAAGAAGTTCTCGATTTCTTGATCGTTATTTTTGTTGTTTGCCTGAGGTGGACTAAATGCAGTTGATAAATGCTCCGCGAAGATAGTTGCCTTTTCCTGTTCAGTTTTCCCCCAACTACCGTCTTGTTTTCTTAAAGCAAGGATATGGGCGACTGGTCTTTTGAAATTTTTCGTCGCTTTCCAGGTGGAAATTGTATGGTAGTAATTGTATTTTAATGCTAGTTGCTTGTAGATAGGACTTTTCAAATTTCTGGAGTTCATAGTGAATCATTGATGATTTGATTAGAATTGCCATTCCAGCATGGGCAGAGTTATCAGGATGTTAGTGGGGTATTTTAAAATATGTTCTAGTGGTGAAGTGTGTTTCAGTGATAAGTAGTACATCTATTAGATATTGTTCGAGGAGTATTTCTAATTGCATTGATTTTTACAGTTTTGTTGGCCACGCATTTTGTGACGTATTGTTCATCTTCTATTATATCTATTAGTTTCTTTATCATATCCGGAAAATTAATTAATCCATATAGAAATATTGGTGGAGGTTTAGGAATTTTTTTAATTAGTGTTATTTTCTTTATTAGTGTCCATTGTCTCATATTCGCCAGTGTTGTTGAGAGAATTGTATCTGTTATCTAAATTCATTCCTTCTGTTGCGTTTTTATCGATATACATTTTCTTTCTTTTTACAGTTTTAACCACTTGCCATGGATTCTCTTTATTACACGTACTATTCTCCGTTTCTTCATCACTTGTTGAAACCATACGTAAGATTTGATGTGAGCTGTGTGGTTGCTGTATTGTTTGTTTATATTGTTCTTGATTTGGGGGAAATGCAAATGTGTAATGATTACTTGTTGACTGACCTGGGTATTGCTGCGACTGATACATTGATGGATGGATTTGCATTTGTGACGGCGGGATAGGAGTAGTTTGTAACTAAGACATTTGTCGTTGATATACTGGAATTTGTGAAAATTGTTGCATATTTTGTGATAAATCACCCTGTATAAAGTTTGATGGTTGCACATTATTTACTTGTCCGATATCGTTCCCCTATGGAAACATTTTTATTATTCGTTTTAAAACAGATTGTTTATCACTGTTTGCACTATCATGCATTTACCGTAGGCCAACGATATCACGCGTTCCGTCTGCTTACTCAGTGCACTAGTACGATTGTCTAAAGATTTAACTTTATTTTTAGTCCGAGCCTAAACTAGGAGCTGCTATCAACGGCCTCGCCGCAAAACAAACTTGTAGATTACTTACAGTTTTTGATTTGTATAGGAATTAAACTTCCGTGTCCTGTTTTGTTTGCACAATACTTGCGCGTATTTAAACAGTAGTTTAATCGCGTTTAATTAAACTTTTATTAGCACCGTGATTTACTATGTGTTGGCACAGGTAAAGGCAGGGCCGTACTAAATAGGGGAATGTAACTCTCAGATTTTAACACGTCTAGCAGTTTAGGTATTATTATTTTTTGTATGTTTCTTTAAAAATGTAGGACAGTTTTCTAGGCATTTGTGGGCATTGTTCCAAAAATTTTGTGTGATAATAGTTTGAGGCCAATTTTTAATTTAGTTATTATGATTTTATTTTTTTTGTTTAAAGTTTTCCATAAAATACATCTGAATTTAAAGCAAGATGTTTTGCAATTCCACTATACCCCGAAATTTAGAAGACTCATTTGACACCTATATTTTCTCAAAGTTGCTAAATATTTATAAATATTATAAAATAGTGTAATAGCAATTTATTTTTGTGTTTTGAATTCCTGATAAATTGTAACAAATATGAATCCCGAGAGATCATCTGATACCAATTAATACTGCAGTGTACTAGTCTTAGATTTATATGTGTAATATACAAGGTAGTTTCCGAATCGGTGAAGTATTTCCAGAAACGAATTTTGAATTGGTAAAGTGAAAATCTTTTGAAAAGATGCCAGTTTCTAATTTATAAATATATTACAGTTCAACAAGCGTGGGTTTTATGAAAATTGACAGCGTAGCATAACTGAGTAATTAAAGTGTATTCTGTTCTCTGGATCTGCAAGCCATATTGGGCTGTGTGCAGAGTTAACTAGGCCTAGCCGCCGCAAATATTTTGATTCCACATTCAATGTGTGGGAAAAACGCTATAGGTAAAAGTCTTAAAAGAATTTTTTATTACATTGTTATGGGCGTTGAACATCCATCATTTAATGATGAATAACATTTATTATTTTCGTTACAATTTCTCTGTCCTAGGAGGAAACGGCTTTGATGCCAATTTCAACAGGTTAGCTCTTCACTCGGGGTCTCAATCTGCCTACTACCTAAGGAGAGCTATGAATCTTTGAATAGGACTGAGCTTTCGTGTGACCTGCTTGATCTTTTATAGGCCTGGAAGTGAAAGTTTGTTTGGAGGGAGATGCGTTGGGTTGGGGAAAGTATGTAGGATTAAGGGTGTTGCGTAATTGGCGGTAATTGGTATTTATTGGGGCAGTGATCCTTTGCAGAGCGAATAAGCCCAGATATTTGGTCGTTGGTCGTAAAGACCGTGTGGATATTTTGCCGCATTACTATGCGGCTTATTCTATCGGTGATGCCTCTGATGTAAGGTAGGAATGTTTTTTTGTTGGTCAGAAGGGTTTTGGAATTGAGAGTTAGTGTTTTTATTTATATTTTTGATTATATTGGTTATGGATTTGTTGGAATATTCATTTTGCAGTAAGGTGGTGGTAATGGATTTAATTTCTGTTTGGTGATTTTTCGTATCGGAAAATCTGATGCATCTGGTTATGAGGGATTTTGCAACCGAATGGATTTGGGCAGGGTGGTGATGGGATTTGTCATTTAGGTAGCGGTTAGTGTGAGTGGGTTTTCTGTAGACAGTGTAATAAAAGTTGTCATTAGAAGGATTTCTTGTTATGAGAGTATCTAGGAAGGGAAGGGAATTGTTATGTTCAGTTTCCATGGTAAATTTGATATTGGTGTGGATTTGGTTGAGGTGGGAAAGGGATTATGGAAGGGTATCATGTACATGAGGCCAGATAACAAAAGTGTCATCGACATATCGTATCCAGCAGGTAGGTTTAAGGTGAAAGGAGGCAAGGGGTTTTGTTTCAAAATCGGCCATAAAAAGGTTAGCAATGACAGGTGAAAGTGGGGAACCCATGGGAGCACCATTAGTTTGGAGGTAAAATTTACTTTTGAAGGTAAAGTAAGTATTGGATAGGCAATGGTTTATTAGGGAGAGGATATTGTTATTTATATTATACGTTGACTTTAATAACTGTAGGGTATCAGTAATTGGGATGTTTGTAAACAAAGAAACGACATCAAAGCTGACCATGATGTCACGTTTGTGTATAGGGAAGGATTTCAGTATTTCTAGGAAATGATAGGAGTTTCAGACGTAGGATGATGCCTGATCTGTGAGAGGTTGGACAGTCTTGGCAAGGTATTTGGCTAGGTTGTGGACGGGAGTACCGAACGTACTAACTATAGGGCGTAAAGGAACGTTCTCTTTGGGAATTTTGGGAGACCATGCAATTTGGGAATTCTGGACGATTTTTCTCGGAGTACGAGGAGTTTCTTGTTATTGGATGATAGATTGGAGTTAGTAATAAGGGTTTTGGTTTTCTTTTCGAGGTTGGTAGTGGGATTATTAGGTACATGGCGATAATCAGTGGATTTAAGTAAATTGTGCATCTTACCGATGTAGTCCACAGTATTTAGGATCACTGTAGCGTTGCCCTTATCTGCCTGTAAAATAGTAATATTATAATTTTCTTTTAGATCTTTTAAGGTGCGTAATTCGGAGGCTTTGATATTTGGTTTTGGTAATTCGGCTGTACGTAGCACTTTGGCTACATCTTGCCTGGTTTCATTGGCCACATTTTCGGGAAGAGTGGAAATGGAGGATTCTATTTGGGATATAATTTGTTCAGTGGGAACGCAGTTTGGTGTTACAGCAAAGTTAAAACCTTTTTTCAGAGCCTGAATAGCTAGGTTGATTACAGGGTAGTCAGAAAGGTTATGTACCGTCGTGTTGGTCAGGGATGGTTGGGTATTGGGAACTTTCTTTCTTTCTTTCTTCTTTTCTTTCTTTCTAAACTTATAATTCTATCTCCTCCTAGGCGCTTCAACCGATTTCCTTGAAACTTGCGCATCACATTCACAACTATATTTGCTAATTCGGCGCAAATTAGCCTTCTAACTGTAACCGTTTTTGAATTATTTAAATATTTTGATTATTGTATTGTATAGATGTCACACCTGTGACAGATAAAAACATTTTTTTTGACGAACAGCGCCATCTGTTGGACGTAAAAGCAAAGCCACAACAACGTGTTGCCGGGTACAGCTGTTTTAGAATAGAAACAAACATTCTGTTACTGTTGCCAATATTAACCTAGAGAAAAATTAAAAATTACTGCAAATGAACGTAAAACGTAAAAATTACGGGAGTGCATTATGAACGAGCGCATAAGCTTTGCATTAATTCAACTTTACGTATTACGTATTTCCTATGGGCGGCTTATGTTTACGTCCACCATGAATGGGCGTTAAATTGTTCCATGTTTCTGATCCAGAGAAAAAGCCGGTCCAATTAAAAATTTATACGTTCGTATCTTGCAAAAATTTGAGGGAAGGCGGGTGAAAAATTGTCAGTCTAGGACGTCAAAAATATCTTTGGGCAACTCCTAGTATATATATATATATATATATATATATATATATATATATATATATATATATATATATATATATATATATATATATATATATATATATAATACATAGACACTTGCACATCAGCCGCAATATTTGTCTATAATGTTATTGCAGAAAGAGAGCAATAAAAAGAACAAAATTTTGAAAACTACCTTTTTATTGTATAAACTGGGTAAAGATAATAGAACTGCTTCTAACTGTAAAACAACGTTAAGAAGGAATGCTATACCATGATGGTGGCCTAAGAAAAGGAAAGAGACGATTGCTTTTAAATATGTTACCTGATCATTTGTTGGGTGAAATAATAATCGATTTTCCAGTACCAGATTAAACATCTGTTTAACATTGCTTATGCAATTCATAATTATATTTGTTTCTCTGTGTGGTACTAAATAATATTTTTGTTCTAATATTATTATAATAGTCTGAAAATTTTAGTGATTATATAATAAAAGTTAAGCCAGCACGCTAAAAGATACATTATCTCGTAATGAGTCTGATTGCATATTTAGGTAGCAAGTAAGTTACGCTTAGAAAATGATCGGTCAGAGTTGTCTTCAATATCGGAGGGAAGAGGTGTTGTTTGTCTCTTCTTTTCGTAGTCTACCTCTTTTACGCCTTTCTTTCGGTTGCTACCTTATTACTTTTTTGTTATTCAATCATCTTTTATTCTATTTATGTGTCCATATCATAATAATTGGCGTTTTTATATTTCCTCTTCTATGTCACTTCTTTTACATAGTCGTTCCTTTTCCTTTCTAACCTGGATATTCCTGCCGTCCTTCTCCAATAATCTATTTTTACTGCTTTTAACTGTGCCTCGTATCTTCACTTAACTGTCATACTTTGCTCCATACAGTACTATACTCTGGATTTTTGATTTATATATATATGTTTTTTAGTATTCTTGCGTATATATTTGTCCCACAGAATTTCATTAAGAGCGCCAATTGCTCGTCGTCCTTGTTTCATTATTTCTTTAACTTCTATTTTGTACAAACCTTGTTTATCTATCGTAGCTCCTAGGTATTTCACTTCTCAGCACGCTTTTATATTCTTGCCTGTTTCCAGAGTTATAATGTCATTTTATTTCCCTATATATAAATACTTCGATGTTTTTGTGCTAATTGTCAATCCACATTTTGTACATTTTTCTTCGGTTTCTTATCATATGTACTAAGTCTTCTTTGACCTGCGCTATGATAACCTGGTTATCCGCAAATTGTAACGTGTAAAGTGTGAAGTTTTCTTCTATCGGTATTACTTTATTGGTATATATATTTTAAATAATGTTGGAGAAATACAACAACCCTGTCTCAGCCCTTTTATTATTTGAAATGCTGTAGTCAGTTTTTCTCCTACCTTTACTTTTGCTTTTTGATCTTTATATAGGTTTTTCACGCCTCTAACCAATGTTTTATTGATGCCGTTGTCTTTCAAGATTTCGCTTAGCTTTGACTGGGGTACATACTTTTTCTGTGTCTAAGAACATTAAGTGTAGTTCCCTCCCAGTCTCCAGCTTCTTCTTTATTAATAAAGTTAGACCAAAGGAGTTGTCTACGCAGGACCTTCTGACCCGGAATTCACAATGTGCCTCGACTTGTTTGATGTATTACTGCTTTATTAGTTCTTTCACTACTCTTCCAAAGACATTAGTTACTGCAATTGCACGATAGTTTTTGCCTTGATTGCTTTTCCCTTTCTTATACACCGGTGTTATAGGTATAATTCATTTTCCATTCCTCCGGTATATCTTCATCATTTAGAGCTTTATTTATTAATTTAGTAATCATTTAAATAATTCTCCTGGTATGCCTCTTGGTCCTGCTGCTTTACTACTTTTTAGTTTCTTAATACATTTCCTTACTTGTTCGTCCTTTATTTCGATATGTTCATCCGTCATTACATAATTCTTCACTCTAGATCAGGCTCAGTTGGTAGCCGCCCACTATGGGATGCTGCCTATGTGCCTGTTGGTTCGCGGGAGGTATTTTATTTTCCTCTTACCACCTATATCTAGGAGGCTTTCCCCGATCTGCCACGTGGGTACGCGCTCTCTGTAATTTTTAAATGATGATAATATTGTGGCTGTACTAGCCATCTTTCAATTATTTACCAGACTTTTGATAGATGTGTTTTTGATGTTAAGAAGAAAATGAATTTTCTGATTATAGTTCTTAGAGAAATAAAAAAAAACTTCTCGCTTTGATGGTTTTTGCACAAATAAATGCCGTTCTACAGGATGAAATAAAAACCAAGCGAATGCTTTGTTTTTTGTTAATTGGCCTGTGAACATTTTTCAGAACGTTGCCTAGAAGAAGACATAATTAATCCTATAAATTAGCGTTTTCATTGTATGTAGTAGATATATAAACCATATGATACTGGTAAAAGGAATTCTAAGACGCACTACTATTTCTGACAGATGTTTTGGAAAGTAAGAGAGCCGTAAAACACGTTTTTCATTCTAAAAGCATACTATCATCACTATATAATAAATTTGGTGGATATCACACTTCACGTTTTCGCATTTGTTTGTACGTTAGCTGACGTAATAAAGCTTCTCTTAGCTAGCATTTTATTTTTTATTGGGATAGGATTCATATTACTAATGGTCTTAGTGATAAAATTAGTACTTACAGATTGTTGTTTTTGTTTGCCTAGTCACAAAAGTAGAAAGATTTTTAACTTTTGCAAGTCGAATAGCGATAAAAAATCGAGCTTATTTTCTAGTACACTTATTTGAACAATAACTTAAGAGTTTATTCCTTCTGGCCTTTTAGCAGATTCTGTTTACACCTACAAACAATATAAGCCATCTAACCGAAGCTATAAACTTTAGTATCTTGTGAAACTGCCAGTTTTTATTTGTTTAAATTAGTTTATCTTGTTTATTTTTGTTGGTGTTTCTTTATTTTGTAATATATCTTAAGACAAAAATTTATTTTAGATTTAAAATTTTAACATGAAAAATATTTAGATAATAGGTAAGATTACGATAGTGACAATAATAAAGTTTCTATTGTAAACTTTATAGATAGTGAATGATAAATGATCTCATAAATAAGAACATAAAGCTATACCAAATTGTTTAAAATTGATATTTTGACAACTGTTCTTTAATTTCTTTATTAACAGATTAACAATATTATTTTTGACTACAATTGCGGAGTTTCAGAAATTTTCTCAGTAATTATTGGAAATATGAATTTTTTATTTAATGTTGCATTATAAGCATAATAAGTGGTATTTGCGTTTTCACCTACATTAATCTTGAGAATAGAGTGGCATATTAGATATGGTCAACAACATAAATGAAAGAATTGAGAGAGGAATAGAAAGAATATAGGGAATAAATAAGGGAGCAAGACGACGGAACGTTGAGGCAAAAAATCCAAGAAATGGAAGAAAGATCAGATACCTTAGAAAAGGGAAAAGGAGGAACAACGTAGTAACCCAGGGACTAGAAGTAGAGAAAAATGACCAAAATTTAATTAAGAGAGAAATAGAAAGCTTTATAACTAGGACTATGCAAATAGAGATAAAATCAAATTGGACTTGAGTTGAACTAAATAATACTATAAAGAGAAAATAATAAAGAACAAGAAAAAATTGAGCGGACTGAAGGACATGAAAGTATTTATAAATGATAATATGCGTAAAGAAAAAATGGGAAATTAAGAAAAAAGTTTAAAGAAGAATTAACAGTTGAAAATAAAGTAGAAATGTGCATTCAAAAGATAATAATTAACGATTAAAAATGGACATAGAACAAATAATTAAAGGTAATGGGATTACGACATAGGTTATTGAAATGTACAAAAAAAAGGATAAGCGAAAAGAAAGGATGTAAAACTTGAAAATAATGAAAAATAATAACGTCTTTTGAGTAAAGTAAAACATATAGGTCAACATGCTTGGAGAGGCAGGCGTGTAAATAGCCGCTCTCGTGGTGCGGTGTGGAAACGTAGTACGGCCCGTATTGGAAGGTCAGCCGATAAGGCCAAAATCGTCCCTTAAACGACCGTCGCGTAAGCGGATGGGGACGGCTACCGATATCAACCAACGAGTAATGCCAAATCGCTCACCTGAATTGGCTTCTGCTTCGTAGGCGATGGCGGTGGCCACCTTGCCGCGCTGCGGATCTGGTATTTGCGGGATGATAAGCACGACCAAATTGGCCGCGCTGCGGAATGTATATATGCGGGGTATTAAGACACGACCGAATTGGCCGAGCTGCGGAGCGTAATATTTGCGGGGTGTTGAGACACGACCAAATTGGCCGAGCTGCGATGCGTGTATATGTCGCCTGAGCAAAAGCCCATGCCGTTCTGTGTGCGACGGCAAAACGTAGCAGATATCAAAGGCGCGCATGCCGTCGCGATATAAAGCGGTTCAACGGCGAAAAGGCCGCCACACCATACTCCCCGCCTTGAAAGGTCCTGATCTTTCAAAAAAAATTACTACTTTATCAAGGAGCTATTAACAGCGGTTTGAAACAATATTGTCATTAAATTCCTGAAATTAACTATTATATTTCAGGTGCGTTAAATTGCGGTTAGATTTATATCGTAACAAACTATATATAAATGCCCTATTAATACACTATCTATATATATATATATATATATATGTATATATATATATATATATATACATGAGTCAGCTAGAATATTATTTATTGGGTTGGCAAAGGATATAGCTTGGTGACAGGACGTTTGTATGTACCTGACCCGGTTTTTGCTGAAGCTACGCGGATTACACCATCCGATCCGGGAAAAGTCTCTGTTATAACGCATAGTGGCCAAGTTAAAGGAGGTACATTATCTTGACCCAAGAGAACAACAGTACCGATCTCTATTGGGCGATCGGGTGATCCCACTTCTGCCGAACTTGCAGCGTGTGCAAGTATTCAACTCGCCATTTTTTCCAATAAGACAATACAAGCTGATCTAAAAGCCTTTTGCGGTTTGTTAAGTTCAAGCTTTCTTCTGTCAATTCAGAAGAAGGTAAATACTTGAGGGGACTGGACATTAAAATGCGCCGGAGTGAGCACATCAGGATGCGGATCTGATGATAAAACGCTAAGTGGTCGAGAATTTAAATACCTTCCACTTGCACTAGCACGGTCAAAAGTTCCTCATAAGTGAGCAACTGCTTGCCCATGACTCGATACAAGTGTGTCTTAACGCTTTTAATGTTAGATTCCCAAATGCCTCCGAAGTGCGGGGCGCGTGGCGGAATCATTGTCCACTCAATGCGTGTTTAAAGCTCCCTTTGATATCAGATTGGACAGTGGAGTTTAACAAAAGAATAAATTTCGCCGAGCTGTGCCTTAGCTCCGACAAAATTGGTGCCATTATCTGAGTATATGACAGACACTGGACCGCGGCGGGAAATAAACCTTTTGAAGGCGGAAAGAAACGCATCGGATGTAAGTTCCGATACAAGTTCGATATGTATGGCTTTAGTAACCATACAGACAAACAAAGATATGTAAACTTTCTGAGAGCGTTGACCCCTACGGCGAGTAGGTATATAAGCGACAGGTAAATTATCGTGTATTTTAGCAATACGATTGCTGACAAAAATAGACCACCTATGTGGCGATGAGTGGATCCACGAAAGCGCTATTGTAGAATCCGAGAAGGCGTAAACACCTGTAATAGGTAGACGAGCGGAAAGCTTGGACAGCAGCAAAGCGGCGACAAGTTCTAATCGAGCTAGCGTTGTTATTTTAACTGGAGAAACCTTTGACTTTGCACATAAAAGCCGGACGGTGATATTACCTTCAGGATCAGTGATGTGTAAATAAACACAACAACCGTAACCACTGAAGCTCGCGTCACAGAAGGCTACGATGTTCACTACAGCTTTTCCCACAATGCCAATATGTCGCGGAATTTTTAGAGAAGAGAGTGCGGAAAAATCGCGTGCCAAAGCTGAAAAGCGACTGATGATGGATTCCGGAGGAACCTCATCCCAGTCTATTTTAGCTAGCCATAGTTCCTTAATAAGAATTTTGGCGTACAGCACAACTGGAGCTACAACGCCAAGTACGTCGAATAAGCGGGCAACTAGCGATAGAATCGTGCGCTTTGTGCATTTATCTTCTACAGCGGTTGTTGTTAAAGAAAAGTAATCGTCAGCAGGATCCCACGTTAAACCAAGGATTTTAAAATTGTAAATATCGTTACCCATACCAGAAAAATTTACTGGTGAGCGGTGGGACTCGGGAAGAACCTCCAATAAAGCGGGTGAATTAGTGGCCCATTTGACAAGGTCGAAAGAGCCTAATTTAAATAAATCGATTAATTCGCGAGACAATCGCATGGCAGTCTGTTCATCGGGAACCGAATCGACATAATCATCCATGTAAAACTGAGTTTCTACCAGTTTAGAAGCCTCAGGGAAGCGGTCACTATGCTCGCACGCTAAGTTGCGTAACGTACGCATAGCTAGGTAAGGGCTAGGCTTTAGCCCGAAGGGTACGCGGTCAAATTGTAAGTGCGAATAGGTTCGTTCCTACTGAAACGAAATAAAATTCGTAAGTATTTACGATGGTGCTCGTTTACTCCGATGCGCAAAAACATTTGTTTTATATCAGCGGTCATTGCTATTGGGAATGTACGAAAGTCGAGTAACAACGAGAACAAGTCGGCTGCAAATTAGGTCCGACATGCAAAATGTCATTAAGTGACAGCCCTGAGTGCGTTTTAGCACTAGCGTCTAAAACGATACGGATGCTGTCCTTATCTGGTCTGACAACGGCGTGATGCGGTATGTAGTAACCCTCCTCTGTCAATTCAGAGTCAGGCACCTGGGACAAATACCCTGCGTTATATAATCGGCGATAGTTTTATTATAATTTTCTCGTAGGGTTGGCACGCAATCGAATTTACGCTCGAGCGCAAGTAGACGACGGTGAGCCAGACCGCGTGAATTACCCAACTCGAGGGGTTTCGAGAAAAGGGTAAATCAACAAAATATCTGCCGTCTTTAAATAAAATCGAAGAGTTAAAGTTATTTTCGCAATCTAATTCATCTGGACTAATAAAACGTTGAGATGGATCCAGAGAAAAGCCTCTAATTAAAAATTTATACGTTCGTACCTTGCAAAATTTGAGGGAAGGGGGTGAAAAATTGTCAGTCTAGGACGCCAAAAATATCTTTGGGGAACCTAGTGTCTATATATGTATTTATATATATATATATATATATATATATATATATATATATATATATATATATATATATTTATATATATATATATATAATAAATATAGACACTTGCACATCAGCCGGCAAATTTTGTCTATAATGTTATTGACAGAAAAGAGAGCAATAAAAAGAACAAAATTTTGAAAACTACCTTTTTATTGTATAAACTGGCTAAAGATAATAGAACTGCTTCTAACTGTAAAACAACGTTAAGAAGGAATGCTATACCATGATGGTGGCCTAAGAAAAGGAAAGAGACGATTGCTTTTAAATATGTTACCTCATCATTTGTTGGGTGAAGTAATAATCGATTTTCCAGTACCAGATTAAACATCTGTTTAACATTGCTTATGCAATTCATAATTATATTTGTTTCTCTGTGGGTACTAAATAATATTTTTGTTCTAATATTATTATAATAGTCTAAAAGTTTTAGTGATTATATAATAAAGATAAGCCACCGCTAAAAGATACATTATCTCGTAATGAGTCTGATTGCATATTTAGGGCAAAATTACGCAGAAAATGATCGGTCAGAGTTGTCTTCAATATCGGAGGAAGAGGTGTTGTTTGTCTCTTCTTTTCGTAGTCTACCTCTTTCCCTTTCTTTCGGTTGCTATTATTACTTTTTGGTATTCAATCATCTTTTATTCTATTTATGTGTCCATTCATAATAATTCGTTTTATATTTCCTCCATGTCACTTCTTTTACATAGTCGTTCCTTTCCTTTTAACCTGGATATTTGCCGTCCTTCCAATAATCTATTTTTACTGCTTTTAACTGTGCCTCGTATCTTTCACTTAACTTATACCTTTGCTATACAATTATACTCTGGATTTTGATTTATATATATGTTTTTTAGTATTCTTGCGTATATATTTGTCCCACAGAATTTCATTAAGAGGGCCAATTGCTCGTCGTCCTTGTTTCATTATTTCTTTAACTTCTATTTTGTACAACCCTTGTTTATCTATCGTAGCTCCTAGGTATTTCACTTCTGAGCACGCTTTTATATTCTTGCCTGTTTCCAGACCTATAATGTCATTTTATTTTCCTATACATAAATACTTCGATGTTTTTGTGCTAATTGTCAATCTACATTTTGTACATTCTTCTTCGGTTTTCTTATCATATCTTCTAAGTCTTCTTTGACCTGCGCTATGAAGACCTGGTTATCCGCAAATTGTAACGTATAAAGTTTTCTTCTATCGGTATTCCCAATCTTTTACTTTATCGATATACATTTTAAATAATATTGGAGAAATACAGCAACCCTGTCTCGGCCCTTTTATTGTGCTGTAGTCAGTTTTTCTCCTACCTTTACTTTTGCTTTTCGATCTTTATATAGGTTTTTCACGGCTCTAACCAATGTTTTATTGATGCCGTTGTCTTTCAAGATTTCTCTTAGCTTTGACTGGGGTATATGCTTTTGCTGCGTCTAAGAACATTAAGTGTAGTTCCCTCCCAGTCTCCAGCTTCTTCTTTATTAATAAAGTTAGACTAAAGAAGTTGTCTACGCAGGACCTTCTGGCCCGGAATTCACAATGTTCCTGGACTTGTCGTTTGATGTATTGCTTGCTGCTCTATTAGTTCTTTCACTACTCTTCCAAAGACTCTAGTTACTGCAATTGCACAATAGTTTTTTGCCTTGATTGCTTTTCCCTTTCTTATACACCGGTGTTATATAATCCACTTTACATTCCTCTGGTATGTCTTCATCATTTAGGGCTTTATTTATTAATTTAGTAATCATTTAAATATTTCTCCTGGTATGCCTCTTGGTCCTGCTACTTTACTACTTTTATTTTTAGTACATTTCCTTACTTGTTCGTCCTTTATTTAGATAAGTTCCTCCGTCCTTACATAATTCTTTTGTTTGTGGGCTGTGTGATATTCAATTCTGTCCTATGTTAGCAACGCCTGGAAATACCGCTTCCATTTTTTCATTTCTCCATTAAATAGTTTGATTTTTCCTTGTGGTCTGCTCTCACATTTTTTTATGATTCTCTGTGCTTCGGATATTTTTTTTCTGTACATTTCTGCTCTCAAATTTTTTATTTTGATATTTTTATTAGGTTTCTTACTCTATTTTGCTGCTTCCTATATTTTTCTCGATCCTTATCTAGTTTGGTAAGCAGCCATGTTATGTACAAGTCTTTTTTTAATTGATTTTTTTTAATTGCTTCGTTTATCCGATAGTTCTTAGGTTTAGTTTTTTTTTATTTCTTCTCCTATAGCTTCCATTGCAGCTTTTTTGATAAATTTTTTAATATGTTCATATACCTCAGTATATGTGCCTTCAATTCGTTTAGGTAATTGTTTAATCTGTTTTGATATAAATATAATGTAATGTATTCGAAGCTTTGTATATTGTATTTTAGTTTCTTAGCTTGTTCGTTGGTATTTTGCGTGTTATTTGCTGCATCTTGTCTTTTTTGAGCAAAAATATTGTTTCTGACATCTAACACTTTCCTTGTAAAGTGTTGTCGAGTTATTATATAGTCTATTATTGATTTTCTATTTCTAGCTGTTTCATACCAGGTATATTTATGTATCTCCTTATGTTTGTAGAACCCGTTGATGATCTTTAAATAGTATTGTTAACATATATTTATAAATCTTTCTCCATTGTTGTTTTTGACCTTTTCTCCAAACCTTCCCACTATTTTACTATCCTCTTCTTGGCCAGTTCTGTCGTTAAAATCTCCCAAGAACTTAATCTGTCTGGTGTTTTCTATTTCGCAGAGTACTTCGTCTAACGTAGCGTATAACTTGTCAATATTATTGCAGTTGTCATTTTTATTTGGTGCATATAAGGCTACTACCGTCATTCTATACTTATAACTATCAAGGTTTATCTCTATAATACTCTTGTTTATGGTTTCTCAACTTCTGATTTACTTTTTATATATTTTTTTAATAACTATGGAAACATCTTTTCCCTCTTTGATCTTTAGGGACCCCACTCTATATATGTATGTACTGTCCTATTTTTGCTATTCCTGTGCCTTTCCGTTTGGTCTCTGTCAAGGCTGTTATGCCCATATTCATGTATTCTTGATTCTTATTTGATAGCCCTTGATTAGTCCACGTTCCTATATTCATAATCTTTTTTCTTTGGCTCGCCTCCTCTCCGGTTTTTTTAGTACTGTGCTTTTTTGAAACTGGTTTTAGATAACTCCAAGCAGAACTGCCTTCCTTTCCCGTATTCGCTGGGGCTCCTTCTAGACCAAGCGTGGGTTACTACTCGGGGATTATTTATTATTTTATTGTTTTTCATCCTGCTTTTAGCTTTCTTCTCCCTTTCAGTTTTAAGTGTGTTAGGATTTTCAGGTCTAACGCCACAACACCCCAATGGAGGACCTTTAACTCAGCCGCCCACTCTAGATCAGGCTCTGTTGGTAGCCATCCACTATGGGACGCTGCCTATGTACCTGTTGGTTCACGGGAGGTATTTTATTTTCCTCTTACCACCTATATCTAGGAGGCTTTCCCCGATCCGCCACGTGGGTACTCGCTCTCTAAGGGTTACAGGTTAACCGAGAGTTTTTTGTAATTTTTAAATGATAATAGTATTGTGGCTGTACTAGCTATCTTTCTAATTGTAGACTTTTGTTAGATGTGTTTTTGATGTTAAGAAGAAAATGAATTTTCTGATTATAGTTCTTAGAGAAATAATAAAAAAAAAACTTCTTGCTTTGATGGATTTTGCACAAATAAATGCTGTTCTACAGGATGAAATAAAAACCAAGCGAATGCTTTGTTTTTTGTTAATTGGCCTGTGAACATTTTTCAGAACGTTGCCTAGAAGAAGACATAATTAATCCTATAAATTAGTGTTTCATTGTATGTAGTAGATATATAAACCATATGATACTGTTAAAAGGAATTCTAAGACGCACTACTATTTCCGACAGATGTTTTGGAAAGTAAGAGAGCCGTAAAACATGTTTTTCATTCTAAAAGCATAATACTACCATCACTATATAATAAATTTGGTGGATATCACACTTCACGTTTTCGCATTTGTTTGTACGTTAACTGGCGTAATAAAGCTTCTCTTAGCTAGCATTTTATTTTTTATTGGGATAGGATTCATATTACTAATGGTCTTAGTGATAAAATTAGTACTTACAGATTGTTGTTTTTGTTTGCTTAGTCACAAGAGTAGAAAGATTTTTAACTTTTTGCAATTCGAATAGCGATAAAAAATCGAGCTCTTTTTCTAGTACACTTATTTGAACAATAACTTAAGAGTTTATTCCTTGTGGCCTTTTAGCAGATTTTGTTTACACCTACAAACAATATAAGCCATCTAACCGAAGCTATAAACTTTAGTATCTTGTCAACGCTAATAAAAAAGTAACTGTCAGTTTTTATTTCATTTAAATTAGTTTATCTTGTTTATTTTTGTTGGTGTTTCTTTATTTTGTAATATATCTTAAGACAAAAATTTATTTTAGATTTAAAATTTTAACATGAAAAATATTTAGATAATAGGTAAGATTACGATAGTGACAATAATAAAGTTTCTATTGTAAACTTTATAGATAGTGAATAATAAATGATCTCATAAATAAGAACATATAAAGCTATACTAAATTGTTTAAAATTGATATTTTGACAACTGTTCTTTAATTTCTTTATTAACAGATTAACAATATTATTTTACGCTAAACCTAAGACCATTTTTGACTACAATTGCGGAGTTTCAGTAATTTTCTCAGTAATTATTGGAAATATAAATTTTTTATTTAATGTTGCATTATAAGCATAAGTGGTATTTGCGTTTTCACCTACATTAATCTTGGGAATCGAGTGGTATATTAGACATAAATGAAAGAATTGAGAGCGGAATAGAAAGAATATAGGGAATAAGTAAGGGAGCAAGAGGACGGAACGTTGAGGCAAAAAATCCAAGAAATGGAAAAAAGATCAGATACCTTAGAAAAGGGAAAAGGAGGAACAACGTAGTAACCCAGGGACTAGAAGTAGAGAAAAATGACCAAAATTTAATTAAGAGAGAAATAGAAAGCTTTATAACTAGGACAATGCGAATAGAGATAAAAGCAAATTGGACTTGAGTTGAACTAAATAATACTATAAAGACAAAATAATAAAGAACAAGAAAAAACTGAGCGGACTGAAGGACATGAAAGTATTTATAAATGATAATATGCGTAGAGAAAAAATGGGAAATTAAGAAAAAAGTTCAAAGAAGAGTTAACAGTTGAAAATAAAGTAGAAATGGGCATTCAAAAGATAATAATTAACGATTAAAAATGGACATAGAACTAAGAATTAAAGGTAATGGGATTACGACATAGGCTATGGAAATGTACAAAAAAAGGATAAGCGAAAAGAAAGGATGTAAAACTTGAAACTAATTAAAAATAGTAACGTCTTTTGAGTTAAAATAAAACATATAGGTCAACATGCCGTAATACAACAAAGAAAGGGGTGATAAGAACAGGTACGTGGAACGTAAGAAAAACAAACGAAGAAGGAACAAATAGAAATCTTGTTAAAATAATGAATAGGTACAAAATATGCATACTGGCGTTACGATATATAAAACAAAAAAAATGGATTAAACACGATACAAGGATATAATTTTTTCATTAACGACGGAGAAAACGGATATTTTGTTAATAAAAAACTAAAAACAAACGTGCTGAATTTTGAGACCGTTTTAGAGTACATAAAATAAAATTAAAAGAAAGGTATAGAAAAATAGCATTTGATCATAAAGATATTTACAAAGAAACGTGGATCTCCCTGGGCGAAAAAAACAAGGAATCGGATCGACTACCTCTTAATAGAAAACAAACGAGTAAGGACGTCCCGTTTTCGCTAAGATTGAAAGTGTGCAACATATACGGCAGGTGTGGCCGTAAGGACGAGTGATTATAATTGTCAAGTAAGTGATCGAAAAAACAATAATAACTACTTTGAATATTAACACACGAGCGCCTATCAAACAAAATAATCCATCCTTACGGCTTTAATCCGCTTCACGCTAATCAGCGCGGCCAAACGTAGCAATCAGCGACCGCCTAGTTCCCCATTTATCAACAAAAATTCCAACAACAATCAGCTTCACCGCTATCCTCACTAATGCAAATGAACTATCAGCTATCAAACAGTCAATATCCTTTCAACACCCAACAAATCAATAATACACAACATAATTATTATTCTCAGCCGATTAATCAGCAACAAAATACAATAAGTGCAGTCCCCACAGATGAAACTTCCAGTAATAATAATTAATTAGCAATGTAAGTTAGTAACAATAATGAAACCTCTGTGAATAAACATGAATGGCAAGTTATAAAAAAAAGAAAGCGAAGTAATGTTCAAAAAATAATAAATGCAGCTGGGCCATCTAATGTTATAACGTCAAACAGGTTTAACTCTCTAACAAACGAAACTGTTGAAACACCTATAACCCAAAATGAAAAATCTCCGAAAATATCAAAACCTCCACCAATATTCATCTATGGAGTAGTAGATTTAAAAAAAATTACTGAAAGCCTATCCAAAGTCACTCCAGAAGAAACTTATCAAAGTAAAGCTCTAGCTAACGATACTATTAAACTTAATGCTAACACTCCAGATACATACAGGAAACTTATAACACACTTAAATGATGAAAAAATCGTTTATCATACCTACCAAATGAAAAATGATAGAGTTTACAGAGTAGTCATTCGTAATCTCCATCACTCGATTCCTATATCGGAAATCAAAGAAGACCTGTTAACAAAAGGCCGCAATATTATAAATATAAGACACCAAATAAGCAAATTACCTCTAATGTTATTCTACGTTGACCTCGAACCACAACCAAATAACAAAGCTATATACGATCTTAAGTTCCTAAATAACATGCGAATCCAAGTAGAACCGCTACATAAAAAGAAAAACATCATACAATGCACAAGATGCCAAGTGTACGGCCATTCAAAATCGTACTGTACAAGACCCTACAAATGTGTGAAATGCGAAGAAAACCATAATTCTACATTATGCCAAAAATCTGGAGATACGCCAGCTAAATGCGCACTCTGTGAAGGCAGTCATACAGCCAATTATAAAGGATGTATTGTCTACGGTGATTTGCAAAAGGCAAGAGGCTGGGCTGCAAATATGACATCAAACTCTAAACCGTCCCACATCACAACTTGCAGGAAATATACAGCAGAGTATAAGAACCAATCAGTCATACTCTGAAGCACTACAAGGAACTACTTTGCAAAACCAACAAAACTTAGAAACTCAACTGAACATTTTTCTCAATGAATTCAAGTTAATGTTCGCTCAACTTATCAATCAGAACGATATGATATTAAACATGCTGTTTACCGTCATAAACAAAATTGCTAATTAATGGACCTTTCTTCAATTCGTATTTGCTCATGGAACGAAAATGGTTTAATCAACCATAAAACTGAATTAATTAACTTTCTTCAATACGATAAAATCGATGTGCTGCTGGTTTCGGAAACGCATTTTACCGAAAGGACAGTATTACAAATACCACAATACACAATTTATCATAATAATCATCCTGATGGAACGGCCGATGGTGACGCTGCAATTATTATTCGGAACATCATCAAGCACCATGACATACCTACAAATCAAACAAATAAAATCCAAGCAACAATTATCCATATCAGTGGACAGTCGTGGTCCTTTGATACAGCTGCTATATATAGTCCACTCAGTCCACTTTCAACTGAAGAATATAAAGCACTTTTTCAGCAGCTGGGAAACAGATTTATAATAGGAGGCGATTGGAATGCCAAGCACTCAGACTGGGGGGTCAAGACTTACTACCACCAAGGGCAGAAATCTCTTGCTGGCCATCAATAACAAGAATTGCTCGTATCTTTCTACTATAGAACTAACCTATTGGCCGACAGACCAAAACAAGCTGCCGGATTTAATCGACTTTTTCGTTTTGAATGGTATCTTACCAAACTACCTTAATATAACATCAAACTGGGATCTCTCTTCTGATTACACTCCCATAATTGGTACGCTAAGTACGCATATCATTTGCCTACGCTCCTGAGCTCGTTTCAGATAAAACAGATTGGGATGCTTTTAGGGCATATTTACGAACATCTCAATACCAATCTCAACCTGAAACATCCTGACGATCTTGATGATGTGGCAAATCACTTCACTTGTGTAATACAAGAAGCATCTTGGAAATCTACCCCAGTGACAAGTCGAGATGCACATACCACAAGCAACACACCCATACATATTTGCAAACTTGTTGCAAAAAAAAGGAGAACCAGAAGCAAATGGCAAAGAAGTCAAAATCCTATTGATAGAAACATATACAATAAACTTACAAGACAACTGAAGTCAGCATTGCAAGAAATCCGAAATGCTACGTTTTAAAACTATATTACTGCGTTATCAAAAGAGGGCCATTCTATCTGGAAAGTGACGAAAAAATTCAAAAGACCAGTCGCTCATATACCTCCTTTAAGAAAACAAGACGGTAGTTGGGGAAAAACTGAACAGGAAAAGGCAACTATCTTCGCGGAGCATTTATCAACTGTATTTAGTCCACCTCAGGTAAACAATAACAATCGAGAACTTCTTGGACAGTCCTTGCCCAATGACATTGCCTATTAAACCTTTATCCCCGGTGGAAGTGAAACACGAAATATTTAAAGGAAAAAACTATAAAGCTTCTGGGTTTGACTTAATCTCGCCTCTAAAACTTAAACAAGTATCCAGGAAAGCAATAGTGTTACTGACCACATTCTATAATAGCATGATGAGGTTAGCTTACTACCCAGTAACTTGGAAGTTCGCGCAAATAATTATGATCTACAAACTCGGTAAACTACCACAAGATGCTGAATCATAGCGGCCCATTAGCTTACTTCCAACTATGTCCAAAATATTTGAAAGACTGTTGCTGAAAAGGCTTACACAGACAGTTGATCTTAATGAAATAGTACCATCACACCAGTTCGGTTTCAGATACCATCACTCAACAATCCAACAAACGCACAGAATAGTGAATGAAATACTTACAGGTCTTGAGGAGAAGAAGTTATGCACTGCCGCCTTCCTGGACATAAAGCAAGCCTTCGACCGCGTGTGGCATACTGGACTATTATACAAATTAAAGCTTACTCTACCCACACTCTATTATTTATTACTCAAATCCTATCTATCCGACTACTATTTCCAAACAAAATTCAATCCGGAAACATCCACATATCATCCCATCAAGTCAGGAGTGCCACAAGGTAGTGTGCTGGGACCCTTCCTTTACTTACTTTTTACTGCCGACATTTCAATAACAGCCAGCACAAAAATCGCTACTACAGGTGACATTTACAAATAGACATATTGAATGCCCTGAAGTAACAATAAGCGGTATCCGACTTCCTTTGCAAAATGAGATAAAATATCTAGGATTAACATTAGATCATAGACCTCAAGTTACGACAGATAAATTGGTTAATCGGCCGAAAGTCAAAACCAACAACTGACAACAAAATTCTCCTGTACAAATGTATACTCTGACCTATTTGGACAAACGGAGTTCAACTTTGGGGTTGTGCTAAACCTTCAAATACCAAAATCATCGAAAGGCTACAATCCAAAATACTAAGGATTATATTCGATGCCCCTTGGTATGTCAGGAACAAAACCTTACATGATGACTCAGGCATACCCCTTGTAGAAGAGGTAATCCGCAACCTAACCAGGACCTACTTAAACAACCTACCTGGACATCCAAACGAAGAAGCCAGTACTTTAAACGTTCCCCCACCAGTACGAAAAAAACGAAACAGAAGATGGCCTACAGATGTGGATCCATAGCATTATTATTATATTATTAATTATTATATGTAAAACAAATTACATAAGTAGTAATTAATTCGGAGTGTAATCACTGGATTACTTCTCCCTTCATTGTAACTTGCTAAGCTAATTTACTTATTGCTATGTAAAGCAGATTGTAAATCTTCATTAAATTAAAAATATATTATAAAAAATATATAATAAAGGAGCATATGTAAACTCCACCATGTGTTACTAATAGCAAAATTAAAAGAATAACTACTAAGAAGAATAAAGACAA
This sequence comes from Sinelater perroti, assembly GCA_036346155.1. NCBI lineage: Eukaryota > Metazoa > Arthropoda > Insecta > Coleoptera > Elateridae > Sinelater > Sinelater perroti. Next base: position 16,097,061 of record JARFIY010000024.1, read on the forward strand.
ACAGTTTAAGTATACAAAAGTGAAACATTGACGAATTTCTCAAAGAGGATACAATACAGAGAATAGAAAAAGAGTTAAACAAAAAGTTGGAAGCCAAGAAGACGACATTCTGAACGATTGGGGCTAGATAGAAGAACCAATGCAAAAGGGTTTATAACAACACGTGAGACCTAGCATACTCAAAGAAAGGAATAGTTCACTGGAAATTGTAAAAGAATATTAGAAGAACAGAACCAGATAAGATTAATGTTCTTTGACAGACAAATAGTGGACAATTAGAAAATATGTGAATACCGAGAAAAAGAGTAAAGCAAGTATGTAGACAAAAAACATAAATTATATAAATAAGAATCTGAAAAATAATGGAAGAAAATTATAAATATAAGGAAATAAAGTAATTTTACCATGATGTTAGTATAACAAGAGACAAGTCAAAATGTAACGCTATACCTAAAATATAAAAACGAAAAATTAATAAGAAATGTAGAAGTAAAATTAAATAGGTTAATGGAGTATTTCGATAAAATCTTAATATGGGATATTACGACAAACAAATCAAGAGATATAAAATGAATGCGAAAAACTAAAGAATAATAAAAGTGTGCGAGAAAACGGAATTCCACAGAAGTACCTAAATGTGTAGGAGGTAAACTCAGAAAAATGCGTCGGCAATGGAGGAATGCCCTGATATGTCCGATTCCAAAAAGGAGACAGAACTAACTGCGAAAAATACAGGAAAATTTCACTGCTTGACGTTGCTTATAAAGTGCTGACGGGTATCATTAGAAAGAGATTAAGCCGCTATCATGACAACCCTGTAGAAGAGTATCAAAGAAGGTTTATAGAGGAACAATTAGCGACGGCCAAGATCTTTAAAAATGATTCAAAATAGAAGCCACGAGCAAAACCTAAGTTTACACATCTTGTTTATTGATTTTTTGAAGCCTTATGACTCAACAGAAAGAAGTAAACTATATTAAACGATAAAAAATATGAAGATCCTAAGAAAGTTGATCAGTTTAATAAAGATGACCCTGATGGACATACAGAACCAAACAGCAGAAGCAAGAATATTAATTTCGTGGATAATACCGTGGATAGTATCGGTATCATTTAATTTATTTCTAGAGTTAGTTTTTAGAAATAACGAAATACAAACGCAAGGAATAATAAACCACCGAAAACAAGTATTTGCCCATGCACATGTAGTAGCATTAGTAACCAGATCGAAGAAGGAACGAGAAAATGCTTTTAGCAAAATGAAAAAGGCTGCAAGAATTTATGGATTAAAAATAAATGAAGATAAAACAAAATACCCACTAATGAAACAAGAAACAATAGCTTTTAAAGTAGCAAAAATGAGGTTATACAGGATAGCAATAAGAGTAGCGGTAGTGTATGGATGCGAGGTATGGGTTTTAACAAAGAATAATGAAATAAAATTAGAAGTATGGCAGAGAAGGGTGTTAAAGAGAATATTAGGGGAAACAAAAACTAAAGAAGGTTGTATGCGGAGATGAAAAACAAATCAAAAGATAAAAGAATTATACGGACACAGTAGCATAGTTCAACATGTTAATATTGGTCAGGGCATGTTGGCAGGATGCCAGAGCGCAGACATTGCAAAATGATTGTTAGAAATATTGAAGAAAAATAGCAGTTAGAAACTAGAAGTCATGGGCCTCAAAGGCTTATATGTTGTTTTAGCAAGCAGCAAATAATGTATCTGTAATTACGTATTAATTAAATGTTCAGCTATTTCTGAAGCTTGTAATTATTTTCAAGGTCGCTGTAAGCCGAAACCAAGGCGTTCGGTTGAAGCAGCTTGCAAATTTCCCGAAGCGTTCTCAAAAATCCCGCCGCCTAATTATAAGGAGCCTGTGTTGCGGCATTAAACCGTCATAAATTAAAAGCTGTCGGCGAACGGCGAAAATATTCACGATGCGGAGAAACCGAACAACGCCTTCGTTTGCAGTAACTTTCCGAAGTAGCTTGCTTTACTTTGACACTAAATCTCGAGCCAAATCACATTTGGTATTCCATTAAACGCTACTATTTGAACAAGGAACGCGAGGGCGCAAATAAATGACTTGCCAAACACGAGCCGGTTTAATTCCGCACGCCTGCCCTAATGAAGTTACGGCGGAAAGCCGGAAAATATGACATGGTGCATGCGCCGGCCGGCGAAAAACGCCGAGCCTTAGAGCGCGCCAAGAAAATGAAAAGGCCGCGGATGCGAAGCTTAGTCCGGGGACCTGCTGGCAGCATGCAGGCTTCTATTGCACGTGCGGAAAATATAGCCGGAATTTAAGGAAAGCAGAAAGAGGCACAAACAACGGCAGCGTAGATGCAGGAGTTATTCGCCAACAAAGTGCGTGCGCTTCAGCCGGAGAACGACCAAATCGCTTTGGGAGTAATCCAACCTCCAAGGAGCCGTGGCGGATTCGTAAGCTCCTCCGCTGCGAGAATTAGTGAGGGGCTTTTCTATAGATTTGTTTAAAAACAGCACAGAAGACTTTTTCAAGTTCGAACGTTCCTGGAATGGTTTCGTATTCCAGTACGTAAATAGAATTTCTTACGACAACTGAATTAAATAACATTTAAGGAGGAAAAGAAAGCTTTTGTTGCGCTGTTAGACTTTCCGGTGTACTTTAGATAAAACACGACGTATTAGTTAAGGGAGTAATGTTCTAACTCTGTAGTTGTAAATAGTTTTGATAAAGAATTAAACAAAAAAGAAGTAATAAATGTTATTAGCAACATTAATGCCGACTTTAACGTAATTATCAATTAGCAAGCAATTAAGAAACTTGCAGTGATTTTTTCCGTTTATTGAATTAAAAAAATGTTTTATAAGAAAATTTTTTAACAAGGTTTAAAGCGTTAATTGGTACTGATATTTAGTCTATGGCATGCATTTTGAACTGTTCTCATAGTTTTTCTTTTTTTCTTTTCGTCTTTTTCCTCTATGGGTTTTCATCTTTCGCTTTCATATTTGATTATTTTCCCAATCTTTAATCTTTAAATTTTTCTCTTAAATGATATTTCTGTTTCAGAGATGGACTTCCCCTTTGTTGTCCTTCTTGTGGTGCTCAATGTAATATATTTTTCGAACACCTCTCGTATTTATACTGTTGAAGGTGCGATTTTTCAAATTCCTGGTAATTGACGATTTGATTGCCATATTTTTTCTGTGCGTCATTTATCTTTTTTGGTAATTTGCAGGTCTCTTTTCAGGAAGTCTAATTCTGTTGATCTTGACTTATTTTTAATTTTTGTAGTAATAGGTAACGCTTAGTCGTTGTACAATAATAATAGTTTCCCTTAATAGGCCTCGAAGGCCCTTTGGGGTCGTAACAGGATAGATCTGTTACAATCTAGAGCCTACGGTACACAAGGGTAGTAACGTGGCTAGCGCTACGTACCGACCGTCTGTTATTACCCCAGAGTTTGACCTCCAGGTCGAGCTGGGCCGTACAAAAGCCAGCGATTGAATTGGCGAGAGCTTTTATAAATATGTTTTTCGTTTCTTTTCTTTGTATATTACTCCACATAATTTCAGGTAGTGCCTTTATTACTTATTTTCCCACTCTAATTCTGTTATTTATATTTTCTTTACTGTGCCATTACTTGTTATAATTGATCCTAGGTATTTAAAAGTATTTCTATATTTAATAATGTAGTATATATATATATATTTTTTATAACATCCCATTTATTTGCAACTGTACAAGTACATTTAGCAAAGTCATTTGATAATTTAATAGACATGTAGAAGCATGCTCAGCAGAATACTTCTATAACAGATAAGCTTATAGGCTTTGTGTGACAAACGGGAAAAATCTTATAAACTACAACTTATAACTAGTCTTAAAGTAAATTAAGAATTCAAAATCTGGTTGGCAGATCGTTTGGCACATGTCGATGTAAACGCCTGTTGTCGCTGGGCGGATTCATAAGATCTATTGCGAGGATGTTGGGATGGGCGCTAAGTCGAGTACTGTATTGGGAGCGGTAACGCCTAATTTCGTCCTTGACTGTGGGGATACGAAGATCCTTTATGATAACCGTGTTTGGTACAAACCAGGGTGCGTTTGTTATCATGCGCAGCACTTTTCTTTGGAAACGCTCTAGAATTTCAATATTTGAAGTGGACGCAGTCCCCCAGAGTTGGATGCCATACGTCTAGATTGGCTTGATTATTGTTTTGTAAACCAGAAGTTTGTTGTCTAGAGAGAGTTTAGATTTATGCCCAATTAACCAGTACATCTTAGTAAGGGTTAATCCTAGTTGCTTCCGTTTTGTGAATATATGTTTGCGCCAATTAAGCCTTCTGTCGAGGTGTAGTCCGAGGTATTTCACATCATCTTGTTGTGGAAGTTGGCTATTGTTTAGATAAACAGGTGGGCACGTGTTTCTGCGAGTGGTGAAGGTTATGTGAACGGATTTGGTGTCATTGGCTTTAATTCTCCACTTTTTCAACCAGTTTTGGACTGCAGTGAGGTTAGTTTGTAGTTTCTGCGAGGCAATGTTGGGATCTCTATCAGATGCTAAGACTGCAGTGTCGTCGGCAAAGGTTGCTATCAAAGTTTCTGGCGTAGTTGGTAAGTCTGCAGTATATAACACATATAATAGTGGTCCGAGAACACTTCCTGTGGCACACCGGCGTTTATTGGAAAAAGTTCCGTATATTCGGTTTCAAACTTTACCAGGAAGGATCTATTATTTAGGTAAGATTTAAGGATAAGGAAGTGGTTTAGAGGAGAAGTAGTCGCAACTTGTAGAGAAGTCCAACGTGCCAGACTTTATCGAACGCCTGAGTGATGTCTAAAAATGCAGCAGAACAGTACTCTTTATTTTCAAAGGTATCGTTAATCCTTTGGACAACTCGATGTATTTGTTCTATCGTGGAGTGCATCCTCCTGAAGCCAAATTGGTGATTGGGGATTATATCATTGTTTTCCAGGATTGGTAAGAGCCTTATTAGTAAGAGCTTTTCAAACAGTTTTGAAACAATTGGCAGGAGACTTATTGGCCGATAAGATGTAGGTTGCTGGGAGGTTTCCCTGGTTTTAATATTAGAATGACCTGTGCCACTTTCCATTGGTCTGGGAAATACCCTGTGCGAAGGACTGCGTTGAACAGCTGGGTAAGATATTTAGTTCCGATGGTAGGTAGTTCTTTAAGAATTTTACCAGTAATTAGGTCATATCCTGGAGCTTTCTTAGGGTGAAGAGTGCCAATGATTTCATCGACGTCAGCAGTTTTGAGTCGCTGGATTGGTAATTCTAGTTGATATGGGGACTCTAATTGTTGAATAATTTCTGCTTCTTCTTCGGGCCTATTATCTGATTGGTGTGGCTGGAAGACGTTTGTTAAATGGTTGGCAAAAACACGTGCTTTTCCAGAATTTGTTCTGGCCCACTCTCCTTGAGGTGTCCTGATGGGCGGGAATGTTTTTATCTGTTTTAATTTTCTAGTTGTCTTCCACAGAGAGTAGTCGGTAGCTTCAGTAGCTGTAAGTTCTTCTAAGAAAGTCTGGATGCATTCATTTTTGTTTTTGTTTAGTATTTCTTTTAGTTCTTGTGTGACTGCATTGAGTAAACGTTTGCTTTCAGGTGTTCTCAGTCTTTGCCATTTCTTGCGGATTCTTCTCTTTTCAAGAATTTTTGCTTGATTAATATAGGACAATCATAAGCTGTGGTAATCGCTGATTGCTCAGGCGTTGAATTCAGGCTGCCCATTGTATCGTATCATTGAAATGCTTAACAGCATGTTCTATGTCTGTTTCGGTCTTAAGAGATACGTTTAATGTTAGTTTTGATTAACTAGGATTCTGAAGTAGTCCCAATTTGTGTATTTAGTACATAGACACGGTTGTTTTCTCTACTTATTACTTTTGTTGAAAGTGAAACTAAGACTGGGGAATGATCCGAAGATAGGTCGAAACAAGATCGAGCGATAATGAGGTCCTGGGGATACCTTTGTAACACAGAAGTCTACAAGGTCTGGTTGTTTATTCCTGTCAGATGGCCAGTAAGTGGGTTCACCAGTAGAGACATGTTTCAAATTATTGCTTTCTATAGTTTTAAGTAGCTCGCGTCCTTTGGGTGTTATAATTCGAGATCCCCAATCGGTGTGTTTGGCGTTGTAATCGCCTCCTGTAACAAACCGTCGTCCTAAGGTATTATAGAAATCCCGAAATGCTCCTGTTTTACTGTATGGTTAGGGGGGAAATATACTGCTGAAATTGTTAACGAACTGGCTGAATCTTCTATGGACACACTGGTTGCTTGGAGAAAAGGTTTGCTGTAACTGCTTAGTTGGTGGTGTTTTATTGCGTTTTTAATAATTATGGCGGATCCACCTCGGGCAGTTCCTGCTGGGTGATTAGTATTATAGACACTGTAGTTGGGAATTTTTAAATAATTTCTTTCTGTGAAGTGGGTTTCAGAAATTAGCATGACGTCAATATTGTGAATTAGTACAAATGTTTTTAGTTCTTCAATGTGGTTGAATAGGCCATTGGCGTTCCATAAGGCGAGTTGTAAGTTTTAGCCATTATGTGAGTTTGGAGAGCACGGTTGTCAGGAGGTTTAGTAGGGTTCCTATTTGGTCGAACATGTTTTTCATCATGTTTTTAGATCTTGAAATTCATTGGATTGGTGATTAGGTTGATTAGTGTTTGGAAGATGCATTATGTTGGCGGGGCGTGAGAAGGTTGCTGGGCTTCATTTACTGCATGAGCGTATGACAGTCCTGGTTGAAATTGTTGATGACGTATGACTGATGCAGGGGAGTATACTGTTTTGGTCTAAGCGGTGGAAATTTTTCTTTTGAAGTTCTTTATAGATTATACATCCCTTATAATTGGCAGGGTGATTACCTCCGCACAGGACACATCTCACATCTTTGGATTTTTCTTTGCGTTGACACTGCGCAGTAGGGTGATCGCCTGTACATTTTACGCATCTGGGTTTCAAATGGCAGAAATTTTTAGTGTGCCCGTATCTTTGACATCTCGCGCACTGAGCGATTTGTCTTTTCTGTTTCGGAGGTTCAAATTTGATTTTGCACTGTTGTATATACTCAACATTGTATATATCTTTATTATTGGTTGCTGATTTTAATTCAATAAAGAACATTGGAAGTGGTAATTTTGTTCTGTACTGTTTGACGTTCCAAATATTCGTGACCGTGTGCCCTAATTTCTCTATTTCAGCTTTGATTTCTTGGGTGCTGATGGAGTAGTGCATATATTTTAATACTACCTTGTAAGTTCGTTCCTCTTTTAATTTATAGGTGTGAAATTCAGTCTGCTTTTCATTTAAGGCTTTTATTATGACACCATAATATTCAGCCGTTTTAGGTTGAACTTTTACTTGATTTTCAGAGAGAGCTTTAATTTCATATTGCTGTTTTGCGATTTGGTCTAGGAGTTTAATAAGCGGAGCAATACTTATAACACCATTTATAAAAATTGGAGGAGGTTTAGGGGAATTTTCAGAACTTTTAATTGATTGAGTATCCTGTTCTTTTCTGGTAGAGACGAGTAACGATTAGAGGTGGAAGGTGGATTTAACCAATACTCATTGTCTTTCGAATGTTTGGCTTTTAGTTCTAAATCATCCACGGGATTTCTACTTTTTTTGTATACAACTTTGTTCCAAGGATTATTTCCTACTGGTTGCGATAAGAATGTAGGGGTTTGAGGATGGTATTTGGGTTGTTGATAGGGTTGGGAATAAAACATAGTTTGTTGAGGCTGGATAAATGAATTACCTGGCATTTGCGTTTGTTGGAACTGTGTGGTGTACATCTGGGTTTGATCAGACGTTATCATTGGTGTATGTAGCGCCCCTGGGCCTGCTGCTACTTGTGAGGATGGAATCCCCCCGGGCGGCGGGAGGAATGCCATATCCTCCTACACATATGATTTATTGGCGTAATCCTGTTTGCAGTTTATAAATACCAAAATAAACTATTGCAATAAACACTCGCGATAAGTCGAGGTCGGTGTACTGATAACACAGCCGCGCACGGAATGTCTTTCCTCTTTGAATTTCAAATTGGAACTGATGTAGTATATTAGATTTGATTTGTTTTGTTCTTCTCTTATACATGTATAATTTGTCTTGTCAAAAATTATTTTTATTTCATGTCTTCTAAATTATTTTCCTAGTAATTCAATCGTACATTTCATGTCCACTTCTTTGTTTCCTGATTTTTATTTTGCCTATATGTAAATTAAATAATAATGATAATACTGTACATCCCCATTTGAGTCTTTTTGTATTGTTTTACTATGTTAATCTGTTTCTCTCAGATCTGCAGCCTACTCATGCTAAATAAATTTTTGTTTTGGGGACGGTGTCATACTTTTTCTAACGTTATATGCGTATTGACGTTGTTTTTTTAAATAATTTGTTGTCTGCCGAAAATATTATTTAAGCATGTCCGGAGAGTTATAAATCCGCACTGTTCTTTACTTGCTTTCGCAATATTTTCTTGTACTTTACTGTTAATTGTTTTTTTAACTATTCTAGCTATAGATAAAATAATGATATTTCTACCATCTTTTTATCGCCTTTTTTAAGTATTAGTAATATATGGGGAATAATTTTTGTGGCTAACCAGAAGAGCTAGAGGGACGTGTTTTTCGGCGAGATGGATAGTGGGGAGGGTGTCTTAAGTAAAGGATTCAATCCGACCCAATTGGCTCTGAGCCTGGAGAGAGAGAAGGTGCTTCCTGTAAAACGTGTTTTGGTGACGCGTTACGGACTCAATATACAGCATACTTTAGAGCAAAGTTATGCGGTGAAGTTTTGTGTAAAATCAAAAATCCAGCATCCAGACCTTACACTTAGTAAGGAAAGCCTATGAGGAAGTTATGTCAAAAAAGAGGATTTTTGAATGGCGCAAGATGATTTGTGAGGGAACAGACGCCGTGAAAGACAAAGAACGCAAATAACGTCTGTCAACCAGCCGCAGTGATAAAAATTTGGTGAAAGTGAAACAATTTTTAAACTCTGCTTAAAGTTTAAGTATTCGATTAATAGCACAGGAATTGAATTTACTAAAAACCGTGGTGCATGAAATTTGCCTAAAGAATTTTTGGACAAGCACAACATGACAACGTTGCCCTAACCGCCGTATAGTCAGAACTTGGTCCCGTTCGACTTCTTTCTGTTTCCAAAACTTAAATCCAGCCTGCAAGAAACCCGTTTTGGGTCTGTAGAGAGACCAAACCGTCCTGACCCAGGCCATAAACAACTTTTTAGATTACGCATTCCAGAGAGCCTTCAAAGCGTGACAGGCATGCTGGAAACGCTAAGAAAACTATTTTAAAGAAATAAACGTTTGATCCATTTTGTCTTTATCATATATATGTTTGTTTTCTGTCTTGTGTTACTACGTTCATTGTTAACAGTTCGTCATTAAACTTTCCGTGCCGCAGTACGTTATCTGTATGTGCGCAATGATTATTTCATTTTTTTTTACTGCCTGTAAACATTCTACATATTTTGTTCTAGTTTTTGTGTTTATGAGTTTGTTACTTTTTCACTTATTTTCTCTTTATAACTTTTTACTTTATCTTTTCGCTCTAAGGTCCTATGCAAATATATGTACATACTGCACCTCGATTTTATATAGTTCTATGGGTGTATCATCGGATGCGGGGTTGATTCCGTTCTCCAAAGCGACTCTGAAGTAATTGTCTACTGCTTTTGTGATGTAATAGTTCTCTTTTATATTAATACTATATTATTTCTTGTGGTTCTTTTGTATTTAATTTAGCTTTTATATTTTTTGTGCTTTGTCTCACACAAATAAACTTTTGTACTAGTAGGTGATAATCCATACCACACTCTGGCCGTTTTTTTCTCATTTGTGGATACTCCTGCGTTCAAAAAATTTATTTGTAATTTTATTCGTGTTTTTTACATATCCGAATGAGTCAAACACAATTTTTATTTTTTATATTCTTTCCAAATCTTGTCACAACCTTATCGTCGCTTGCTTTCTCAACCTTACAGTTAAGATTGTCTATAAGTATGACTTCGTGTGTTTTGCTTATTTCTTTTAATATATGACCAATCCGTTAAAAAAATTAGCTTTTATTAATTATTTGAATGGTCATTTATTCCATAAATATCTACTTTTGCGATGGTTTATCCATACATTTCCATCGTGATCTTTATAAAAAAATTTTTAATTTATTTTGGATAAAAACAGATATTATTGTATCTTTATCGGAATCACTCCAAATATGTAGATAGTTCTTTATTCTTTCTTCTATGTTCTGTACTATTTTTTGTTGTTTTGTTATAAGACCTCCTACTTTCCATTAGGTCCATATGTTACTTTTCTTTTGTTGTATTCCATTTTTTATTGGATTTCTTATGTTCGCTGAAGCATTTAGCTTGTGCTACATTAAGTGAAAATGCAATATTCAACCGGGAAGTGTTTTTTCTAATACATTTTTATCCTATTTCTATTTATTTTTTACCTGAGCTTGGCTGCAAACGCTGCGCCACAATCTTCCTCCTTTATTTGACAAAACAATAAACTACTAAATAAATCTATCCTTACGGCAGACGGAGTTTGCTCATAGTCAAAAAATTAACAAAAATAAAAATTAACTTTAACGCATAGATAAAAAGGTTATAAAAGTTTGTCTGAAACAATTTATACCTCATATTTAAAAGTCATTGAATGTAAATCTAAAAAAATGTCAGATTGTAATTGTTTGATCGCTATAAGGGCGAAGAATTATCATCAGGCTAATAATCGTGTATTTTAAAAAATTGTCTTTGCTTAGAGTAAGAAAACGTTTAGTAGTGTCGAAAATAAGGAATATGTGCCATCTATTTTAAAAAAGGATTATTAGAGAAATTTGAATATAACAAATTATGCATCGCTATTTCTCGTGACACTGTTATCATCAATTTGACATCTGTTTAATATAAAATTTTCTAAAACTATTTAAAATAGTTTGAAATCAACTGACTAGAAGATATATAGAAAAACAAAAAGGAAAAGACGAGTACCCTTAATGAACGACGTTATAGAATAAATAAACGCGTAACGCTGTGTTTGGGGTGAGGACAAACAATTTTTTTGATAAATAACAAAAAGGTAAAAGAAATACTGATAAGAAAAGAAATATTCCACACTGATCTATGCCAAACAAGACGTATATATATAGTTAATGTGAAAAAATTGTTATTTGAAATGTTGGATCTGAAGACATACCGGACATTACACCTGAAGAAATAAAAAAAAACAAAGATACAAAATAGAATAAAGTATTCAGTGAAGATGAAATAACTGACATGATCCTAGAAGAACCAAAAACACTAATTTATATCCTGGTGAAATTTTTCATAAATGCTTTGGTCAAGGTAAATTACCGATCGAATTGTAAAGATCCTAAAACATAATTCTATTTAAGCATAGAAATGCTAGTAGCAGTTTGTCACATCACTATACATAAAATTCCACTATTTCTAGCTTATGTCTGCTAAGAGGCATTTGACTAGATAGAGTATAAAGACGTAATAAGAGCTATGCGTAACTGCATGTTGATAGTCGATACATATAAATAATCAACTATAGTACCAGGAACAAGAAAAGTCAAACACAGTTAACTAAACAGGGGAATCAAGTAAAAAAACACGTTATTTCCTATGTTTCATGCACAACCCTAAAGATTTGGAGATCAATATTACCAAAACTGAAATATAAAAGATACACCTAAACAATTATTCATAATAAATGAAAAAATTATAAGAGAAATGTAAATAAATGTAGAAGCATGCACATAACAATATTATACCATGATGGCCAGAAATACAAGAGCACATACCATAGGAAAAAAACACGTAGAATACTATCAAAGGATAACAAACAAATACGTTTAAACAAAACCTAACAGGCTATGTGGCACTCATACATAAATATAAAGAGTTTAATGGGGGTAAAACACATATTACACTTTTGCAACAACGATGAAAAGCTGTTTTATAAAAAGTTAACAAGTAAACACATTTAAGGGACGCTACCGAGGAGAAACGAAATTACAAACTTATGGAAGAACATATGGTTAGTATAGAACACAAAGAAAAAGAAAAGAGGCACGAAACAGCAATAAAGGAATAAAATATACCCTTATAAAAAATACACAAAATTGAAATCGCCCTGGTTGAGTTTAAATACAAAAATTTCGTACAAACAGTTAACATCATCACATACATACCTAACAAAACAAATAAATAAAATCATAGAAAATTTTTATCGTGTAACATCATTTCTAATAAAAGGAAAACATATGTACTACTCCAAGACAAGAAATCAAAGAACCCACGAATTATCGGCCCATAACATGTTTTAAAACTCTAACAACATCCGTGCTATGTAAGAAAATAAAACAACATCTGACTTAAAATAATAATATAGCGGAAAAACAAAAAGCTAACAAAAAAACACCTACTTGGTTAAAACATATAGACAAACAAAAACATAGATAAACGGCCTATTAAAAATAATAGAAGTAACAGCAGACAATGGCGTTTGGGTTAAGCAAACGTAAAATGTTAAAAATAGAAAAAAATAGAAAGACATACTAATGAAACCAATTAACAATCAAAGATTGAAACAACAAAATACAAGAATAAAACATACACCAGCAAAATATAGTTGATGCAATAATGTAAAAATACTCTAACGCTTATTTTAAAAACAAATCTAAATTTAAAATATCTACTTAAGCAATAAACATCCTTGCTGTACCTTTGCTTATATACTCATTTGGAGTCAAAATGGCCAAGAACAGATTTAGAAGATACTTACGAAAGAAAGGGTTAACAGAACACATTGAACATTATCTTATACAAAGAAAGACTAACGATAGATAGGAAAGAAAGAAAAGAAGGATAATAGACATTCATGTTCTTTATGCAAAATAAATACAAATACGTAGAGAGCTCTTCCACAATTAAAATACATTACTACATAGAGGAATAATACAAGCCACTTAACCTGTCGCACAACAAACAACAACAGACGTATACATACTATAGAATAAAGAGCCAAAAATACGAGGTACATTCAAGTTAAAACACCTCCGAATGTTTTTCTCAAGACAGTGAACAGATAAAAACATGCGGTGTGTTTCAAAATACGCGCACTCTTTGTAAATGCGTGACAGAGATGGCAGCACTGCACGGCACACTGGACTCTAGCGGCAGCGGCAAGAGTGTTTTTGATATTTAAAATGGAGACGTTTTCATTACAAGAACAGCGTGTAATCGTTTGTTTTCTCCATTTGCGTGATGTGACACCAATTGAAATTCATCGTCAGTTGAGTGAGACATGTGATGATGGTGTTATGGATGTATGTAATGTGCGTTTGTGGGTGCGACAGCTCAAAGAAGGCAGAACGTTGTGTGACAACGCACCAGCGCATTGGCGAACGTGACGCAGGAGTTTCTTCGTGACAACAACTTTGAAGTGATTTCTCATAGTCCCTACTCACCTGACCTGGCTTCTAGAGACTTTTGGTTATTTCCAACGATGAAAGACACTTCCGTGGTCGCAAATTTACTAGTCGGTTCTCTATTGCATCAGCCATTTTCCAGTGGTCAAACAAGGCTCCTAAAGAAGCATTGCAGTAGCATCATGGCGTTGACGTTATGAAAAATGTGTACGGCTGCAGGGAGATTACGTCGAGAAGTGATACAAGTTTTAGAGTTCTCTATGATTAGTTTATGACAAAAAAATTGGAGGTGTTAACTTGAATGCACTTCATAGAAGAGTAAGCACAGAAAAAGTTGCTGGGTAATCATTCACATAACCCTTGACAATGAGAATATAAGCAAACAAGACATACATAAATAGTTAGAAAAAGGCCAACTCTTTCTTTATAGAAATTGAAGATTTTCCCGTCTCCATCCAAAATCAAGCAACAGCTACAAGGTGTAATTAAAGTTATTATAAAAACAGTAAACGACTTATGCAGAAAATGTTATCTACAGCAGGGAAACACAGAATATACAATAGGAAGATGTAAAATTTTAGTAGAAAAATATCTCTGCAAAAATTGTACATTAAAAAAAGCCCTCAAACATAACGTTACATATAGACAAAAAAAATCATATCCAATAGGGCAGATATAATGCTGCCGGATAAAATAAAGAAGAAAAAATACTTAATTTACATAGCCATACCAACAGATATAAACGTAATAAAAATATACGCCCCTGTCAATAGAACTAGAAGGGACGCGGTAGTTCAGATGATTCAAGCAGTTGCCTCGCTCAACTCATTGGTGTGTGTAAATATCCTAGAATAAATTCATGTTAGTGGACACAATAAGCCCTTGCCTGTAAGTACGCCAGAAAAAAAATAGAACTAGAAAGAATCTATCTATACATTTGAACAGAAAGTAAACAAACGTAATGTGGCGTTGTCCTACGCCCTTGATTTACACGAGGAGATCTATGTGTAGTAAACAAAGATAGCCTATACATCTGAACGGAAAGTAAAAAAAACAGCTGATATGAAATTTAACGTGCCGCTCTCTGAGCGCTTAATTTACACGAGTTCCGTGCGTTCGTGCACGCACGTCGGGGTCGCTCTCGCCCTACCTGGCTGCCGCGGCTGCCTTTGTATCTGTTATTCCTTTTATGGTATAGAAATAGATGCATATTTCTTAACTTAATTAATAGTACCTTATCCGTTGTAAAAACAAAACCAAAATGTCGACAAGTCAGGTTAAGCAATTTTAGAATCAAATAAACATTAATCTAGGGAAAAATTAAAAATTACTTCAAATAAATGTAAGAAATACATAAAGTTGAACAGATATTTTACGTTCGAACGTAAAACGTAAAAATTACGGGAGTGCATTATGAACGAGCGTATAAGCTTTGCATTGGTTAACTTTACGTATTTCTTATAGGCGACTTATACTTACGTCTATTATGAATGGGCCAAGTTGAATTGTTCCACGTTTTAGATTCAGGGAAAAAGCCGATCTACTTAAAAATCTATACGTTCCCGCCTTGCTAAAATGTGAGGGAAGGCGGGTAAAAAATTGTCAACCTAGGACGCTAAAAATAGTTTTTGGAAGACAACTTCTTGTATAAAAACAAGAAGATATATACAATATTTCATTAATAATATCCATAACAGTTATCACATGTTGGGTGTTCAGAAAACATCTTAAACAACTTTAGTTAGACCCATTCATACATCAAAACTTTCAGAAAGCAATAATACTTTTAACATGATTATTTTTAAAATAACAGACTCACTAGGTCAAACTTGGTAACACCCGTCTGTCTAAGGATCAAAAAAGTAATCAAAAAAAAGTCATAAATATACAAAATAATAATAATAACAGTAATTTCAATTTGACAAATTTTTATTATATAACATTTAGTTTCTTCTTTTGTATAATTCTTTTCACTACCGAATTATGTGTTATTTTTATTTCTTTCCTAATTTGCATAATAAGAAAATTTTTGGTTTGTGCATTTTCTTCTTTCTATATTTTCCTATCTGAACACGTTTTTAAACATGTTTTCTTATAACATGGTTATTCTTATCTTTTTTTCTATATTTTAAAGTTGGTCTATGTTCTTCGTTAAACCAACCATAAAAAATTTGACAAAACAAGCTTTTAAAACAGATTCTGTGCAAATTTGCCAGTAGAAACTGTTGCTAAAGCAGTTGTATTACTTGAAGACGGACGCAGTCATTGGTATGTCTCTAATCGGCTAGCTATACCTCGTTCAACGCTAAAAGATGTTCATAGAAGATTTAGAGAAACCGGTAGCTATGGTCGCAGGCCAGGAATAGGAGGATTTTATCTACGTTAAGAAATCGACATACTACTGCAGTGGAAACTCGAAATGCCCTTCAGTGTGTAAGGAATGTCAATATTTCTGAAAGAACAGTTATACGGAGACTCAAAAAAGAAAATTTGTGTGCAAGAAGACCAGCACGAGGTCCAAGATTTCTACGGCAACATCGAGTAGCACGTTTGGCGTTTGGGCGTAATCATGCAAACTGGGGAATCGAACAGTGGAGAACCGTTATCTTTTCCGATGAGTCTAGATTTAATCTTCGTGGCTCAGATGGTCGTGAACGAGTATGGAGAAAAGGGGGAGAAAGATTTGCTCTTTGTGATTTTTCGGAAAAGGTACGATTTTGTGCAGGTTCTATTGTGGTGTGGGCAGGGATTTCTGCTGATGCACGAACGGAGCTTGTATGTATCCAAGCAGGTTCATTAACACCAGATAAGTATGTAGAAAAGATTCTATTACCCCATGTGATTTCTTTTGCTCCAAAGATGTTTTGATTATGTATGATAAGGCCTGACAACATTCTGCAAGAATCGTAACTGTCTTCTCAAATGAAGTTCAGATTCTCGTTATGGATTGGCCGGCAAATAGTCCTGATTTAAATCCTAAAGAACATGTTTGGGACATGTTAGAACGACGCCCCAGAACCAGACCTCCTGCTTCAAATAACCTCAACAAACTTCGAATTGCTTTACTTGAAGAATTGGATCAGATCCCTTAAGAAGATATTCGGGAGTTGATCTACAAAATGAATAGCCGGATGTCTGCAGTGATTCGCGCACGAGGAGGCAATACGCGATATTGGAATTTTACATCGTGGTTGTTTTTGTCGTTTTGGTAAGTTTTTTAAAGTTAAAATAAAGCATGTGTTTTGTTGTTACCTTTATTTTGTCATCTCTAGGTCACTCCAAAGAATAATTTAATTAGAAGTGTGACTAATAATGCAGCAAAAATAGTGTACTCGGTACTAAATTTACTCTAGTTAGAATTTTTTTAAATTTCAATTAGAAAATACTATAGAAATAGGGTGGAGAACTATATATTATTGAGAGCAACCGCGGTAGGCGGATTTTTATGCCGTGTGAGTGTATATATAAGGGTTGTATATTTATTTATCTGTTGCGTTTGTTTGCGCGTATTATATTTTTAGTTCTCAAGTGAACTTTACATATATGCATTTTAAATTTTAATAGTCTGTGATATATTTTATCCGTTACATTTAGAGCTATTTATTTTACTTACAACATTGCTTTACATTTCGGAGCAATTAGGAGTAATTCCACGTTTTACTTTTATTGCACCAAGTCTCTATTCTCATTTTTATTAGTTGGCTGTGAATATATTTTAAGAAACAATAGTGATTATTTTATATTATATAAAAAATAAAAGTAATTAGTGAATAAGTATGGACTAATTCACAAAATACAGTTTGGAAATGTTCTACTGTATTAGATTTTGCTTTGCTCCATACAAAGATTTAATATAAAATGTTAAATATGCAAAATATGGGACACAACCTTTTACGAAATGTATGCAGGTCCATCAGGTCATTTAAATATTCAACATAATCTACTGGTAGCAGATTACAGCCGCACGCATTAAACTGGTTAAAGCGCATCATTATCTAAAGTGGCAGCTTTAATAAATATTGACAGCAGGTTTAATCTCGCTGCATGTTACAAACAAGGCGCATTGTAAAGTGGTCGGTATGATAAACACGCTCAAGCCAAATAATCAGCAACTATCCAATACACAAATTAGCTGCGTGTTCTGCTGCTGTTGACATCACATAGTGCACAACTGCCCATGAAATGTTAACATGTGTAAAGTGTGACAATTTACAAGTGCGTTTTGTAATACAATTTTGTAATTATTTTTGGAATTAAACATGTGATTCTGTATTTTTATTTACCTGACAGAAAGGGGACCACTACATTTGTCTGTGTTAATTAGCAATTTAATATTGAGAAAAAGGAATACATTTTATTTGTGTTTATATCATGACCTTTTTATCGTTTTATGTGTGGCAAATAAAAATGGGTATATTACTTTTTTATTCATCAAAATATAAATTTTTCCCCTTATAATCTTTTTCAAACCCGTTTCATAACAACGATGTTTTTTACAGGATTTACTTTTATTTAGGAGAAGTCTAATACAATTTTTTTTAAGTCGCTCATATAGTTACCCATACTGAGAAGCAGGTAAAAAGTATGTCGGCGAGAGGATTGGTAAATATGATGAATGGGGCGTAATTTTCTATCCCAGTTCCATCATTTCGTTAATTTGTTTTGTATGTTGTCTTGTAAAATCAAACTTATATTTCTGTTTGAGAGCTTATTTGTTTTTCTAACTTTTCTATAGTTAAGTACAATAGAAATTACTAGTTATGGTATTATTTAATTTTAAATAAATAATTTCAGCAAACTATATCAAAGCATAACATTTTTTCGAAAAGTCTTGTCTTATTTGCAGCAGCTTTATTAATGCATACTTTATACAAATAAACTATACATTTCCAATAAGCTCGTAATGTCATTTATCAAGGGGTGTTTTCGCTTTTCTACAAAATCGGCATCCTGTCTGCTCACGCATATCAATACCGAATAAGTTTTATTGCCTTGAAGAACTCGTTCAAGAGAAATTCCAAAAGGTTTAAGGATGTTCTACTTTAAATAGCATAGCACAAATTAGTTCGTCCACACACATTCAACGCTACTCATCAGTGGGTGTTAGGGACTAATCACAAAGAGTCTGATCAGGTATATTCGGTTTTGTTAATTTTTTTGTCTGTAATACGTTTATGAGTGGCAAAGCAATAACAGAGATAACAGACAGGAGCAGCGTACACAAGATGAAAGACAATAATTACGCAAACGTCACAGCGGCGTGAGCGCTGATTGGCGACCGCAAATAAGAACAAAGGTGGACTAAGAGGAAATGGGTTTTAAAATAATTCCTAAATTTTTAAATTTCAGAATACGTAAACTATATATAATCAACTTCATTTAGAAAAAAATGGTAAGTAGGCGAAATTTGTTAGTAGTTAAAGTAAATAAAAGCGAAGTAGTTTAGCTGAGAATCCACATAAATAGAGATAAGGTCTGATCGGATCCGAAAGGTTGACTTGTGCGATGTTCTTTTCGTCTCAAAGTAGAATGGGTAGATTGGGTCTAAATCAAAAATTTGGGTACCCACACAAAACCTATGTCAATCGAAAGCCTAAGTGTTCTGAGCGATTTTGTCTAAGAAACCAACTCAGTACAACCTCTGTAAACAAAAATATACGCCTTAGAACTTAGAAAAAATACGTAAAAGTACGGAGTCTAATGATAGGGGACAGTCTAATCTAATAAGATTTATTGCGATCACAACCTAAAACTGAATCTGGCCTTAACTACTGGCTTTAGTACTTGATATAGTGGGACTACGAAGTGCCCACGATAACAAATGAGGATTTAAACAAGAGCCTAGAACCTCGCGATACCAAATTCGGTGAGCTTCAGAGGGTACCTCAATGTGATTTGAACAATTGCCCATTGTCACCAGGGTTTTTTATTCTACTTGGTTGTAATCTTTAGTTTGTCTTATATTCCAGTTAGAACTTTTTACAGTTTTTTTACGCGGGGGGCCTAGCGTGCATAGGGTTTTGCACTCTCCTCTGTAAATTAAGAGAACCCGTAAAGAAAAAAGCAAAGCATACGTCTTTTGAAGAAATAGAGGTGTTTAGAAAAATTAAAATGTAAGCAGATTACCTAAAAATATAAAAAACAATTTATACGAAAAATAAACAGCACAATCAACACGATCTGAAGCGGAAGGTAATTGGGAAGAAAGTAAAATAGAGGAAATATTAAGAAAGCTTTATAAAATGAGAGTCGGTTTTTGGGAGAATAAAGATGAGATAGCAAAAATAAGTGAGGATATGGTGAAACTAGAAGAAGAATGGCAAAAAGAAAAAGGAATGGGTAAGGGAAAAAGAATCGAAAAACTCTAAGAAAAGAGACGAGCGACTAAAGAGGGAGAATAATATAGTAATTAAAGGCCTACAGAAAAGTAAAAACAATCTTGAGGAAAAAATTCTTAGAGAAAAATCTAAGAGCAAAGTGAAAATATTAGAATCCTATAAAAATTCCTAAAACAGATCATTATAACTAAAGTAAAGAAATTTGATCAAAAAGTGGAAGTGATGAAAATAAGAAAAACACCAAAAGGATAAAAATATTAATACAAAGCGATATAACAAAAACAGAGTGAGGTATTCAGAAATAAATACACAAAACGGCAAAGGAGGAGAAAGCAGTAGGAAGTACAGTAAGAATTGGTTACCAAAGTTGATCACTAAAGTGTACAAGTGGGATGAAAGCAAAAACCCTAATATACACGAAGCCGCCGTATCAAAAGTGAAGCAAAAACTAACAAAACTGCTAAGCAAGATACGATGGCGACACAGGCTATGAGAATAGAAACAAATATGACAAGAAAATAACAAAAAGAAGTAATGAAGAAATATGCAAAAGGTAAAAGAATATACAAGCAAAGAAATAAAACAAGAAACATAAATGTAATAAGTACATGGAATATAAAAATACTATTAGTACCCGATAAAATAATGGAAGTAGCAAGGGAACTAAATAGATGCAGAATAGGAATAGCGGTACTACAAAACATAATGTGACAAGGTAAAGGAGAAATTAAGAAAAAGAACTTTACATGCGGTATGGTACAGTTTTTATAATAACAAAACAACTATAGGACAATGTATTGAAGTTTGAACCTGATACAAAAATCGAAAAGAAGAAGAAGCATTCTCTGTATAACATACGTTATGATAATAATGGAACGAAAATATGCAATTTTGCAACTATAATGAATCTTGTGATCAGTAGCATAAAATTTAAACACAAACCGTGCCATAAGGAAATCTGTAGAATCCCAGAAAAAATAATCGGCAATTAGATAGATCATGTCATAGTATCACGTTAGAACAAAAATTCAATTTAGAATGTTAGGACATTAAAGGTGCCATCGCAAATTCCGAGCTATATGTAATAGGTGTATGAATAAGTTCTCAGCTTTTTTCTGCAAAATTAAAGTTTTATTTAAAAACAAACAAAAAAAGCTTAAGTATCAAAGTATTCTCCGTTGACTTCGATGACCTTTTGCCATCTTTCGGATAGCTTGCGAATTCTCTGGTGATAGAAGCTCACCGGCTTCGAGACGATAAAGTTATTGATGCATTTTCGGATTTCTTCTTCTGTTTTGAAGTGCGTATCAGCCAAGTGATGCTGTAACTGGGCTATACCCCGCATGTGGGAGAAGTTCCCAGCCTAACGCGTCTGATCCGTGTCAAATGTTTGAGGGCGTCCAGCGCGTGGTTGATCTTCAAGACTAAACTCTCCTCCGCGAAATGTTTGGTACCACTTTTTGCACGTTGCATGACTTACAGCATTCTCACCATATGCAGCAAAACTCCGTGGCAAAATTTCCGTGGCTTCAGTAGCGTTTTTCTTAAGATGAAACGTGAAGTGGATAGAAAATCGAATATGCTCTTTTGTGATTGCCATCGTGAACATAGCTGATTATTGAGGTGATGTGCA
The DNA here is from genome assembly GCA_036346155.1 of Sinelater perroti. Taxonomy (NCBI): domain Eukaryota; kingdom Metazoa; phylum Arthropoda; class Insecta; order Coleoptera; family Elateridae; genus Sinelater; species Sinelater perroti. Next base: position 16,118,530 of record JARFIY010000024.1, read on the forward strand.
TCAAACGCCAAATCGCATGATGTTTCGAAAGATCAAATGTCATTAAAATGTCATTAAAACCGTAAGAGGGCGGACTAATACGTTACATGGAAACGGTGATTTGCGTCCTGTGAAATCTAAAGCTGAGAACTTATTTATACATCTATTAGTAATGACGAAAGTAAAACGGAAGATTTTCAAAGAAAAGTGAAAGAAGATAGGCGAGAAAAGATAGGAATTAAGAAGCTTAGATAATAGGAATGAAAAAAGCAGATGTATATATATGAGATAAACACAAAAATCAGAAAATCAACAGAAATCAATAGTGTCGACAAAGAATGGAAAAACTAAAAAATATAGAATGGATAGAACATGAAATTAAAAACGATAAAGGACAGAATAATTCCCAAAATTAAAACATAAAACAACAGAAAAGTGAAAATAGATTGAAGAGTAAAATAAAGTAGAATGAAGAAGAAACCGTAGAAGATGATGCAAAAAAGACTAAAGGAATATAGGCACAAAACTTTACAAAGTTGCTCAATGATACGGGAGAAGGACAACAGAAATAGAAGAAGAAAATATTGAAACAGGGGTAACAAAACCGACATATACAGACCGTAAACAAACAGTGAACAGAGCAAAAGAAGGAAAAACAGTAGGAAGTGACCTGATAACCTGAATTAATAAAGCATGGAGAAAATAGGCATTAAGAAAAAGTATACCAATTTATTTTAGAAATATGAAGGAAGAAAAAGATGTCTGATGAATGGACAATTGGAGTAATGGTACGAATCGCAAAGAAGAAAAATTTACAAGATTGTAAAAACTGCCGAAGAATCACTGTTCTGAATACTATGTATAAAATTTTTCCATTATTAATAAATCAAAAACTAGTGGAACACACAGAACCACAGACAGGAGATTACAAGAATAGTTTCAGATCAGGAAGATTAACAGCCAACGCAATCTACATGCTGAGGGAGATTATACAAAAATGTTATGAATTTAACATATGTGTTATCGACTTCAAACAGGCGTTTGATAAGATAAACAAAAAGTGCTTATTAGAAGATATTAAAAATTTAAGAATATCCCAAGAACTAAATAAACTGACGAAAAGACTTTAAAAGAAAGAGCAATAATAGTCTAAGCTGAAAAGGTCAAGACCAACCAAATTAAGACAGATATCGGCTATATTTTTTGATATACCACTGGAAAACATATTAAGAGTAACATATACGAGTACAGCAATAACAAGTAAGGGACATCAGATAGTAGGATGTGCTGATGACATAGTCATAATAGCAAGAAGTCCAAGAAACACTTATGTGAGATTAAAAGAGAAGCGCATAAGAGAGGATTGATTATTAACCTTAGCAAACAATAAATAAGAAGAAGAACTGTGAATATGGGAGCGCAAGCTCTTAAGAACTATATATGGCCCAATCAAGATAGAGGAAGGTCTATTGAGAGGCTTAGAAAGCACCTAAGAAAATGTTTTTTTATAAACAACTTGTTTTTTTTTGAACTTTACGATAGTGTAAGCGAAATTTCGTTAAAATTGCTACCAGCTTTGATAATCAGCAATTTTACAATTAACTTTCATTTTTTCCATAATGTATGCGTGCTTTTAATATTTATAGTAATTACATCGATATTTTTTCAACAAATGTTTGACATCAATTACAAACATCAAGATTAAAGCCTTACTTTTTTTATTTCATTATGAAATGAATGAATCATCGTATACTACTGTGTACAAATATAACCCGGAATTTTTAATTTAAACTGCGCGGGCATTTCGTTGGACACAAACCTTTTTAGTTTTAAGTTGGTAGGACTGCTACTGACATCTGTGTCAAATTTTAGGTTAATATCTTAATTAGTTGAAGAGTGACGCTCGTTTTCGTAAACAACCAACATTAACTTTTTCGATTTTTACCATGTCAGAAAATATTCAACAAAGAAGTTCGATTAAATTTTGTGTTAGAAATGATATTTCTGCTGCGGAAATGCTCAGAATGGTACAAAAAGCCTTCGGTGAACAGGCTATGTCTAAAACACAAGTACACGAATGGCATAAAATGTTTAAAGAGGGTCGTGAAGGCGTTGAAGACGAACCACATCAAAGACGTCCAAGAACATCAACTGACGAACAGCAAGTCGCGAAAATTAAGGAATTGGTGCTCCAAAATCGTCGATTGACAACTAGAGAGCTTGCTGACATCGTTGGCATTTCAAATGGATCAGTCGACACTATTTTGAAGGAAATTTTGTGCCTCAAAAAAGTCAAATCTCGTTTGGTTCTAAAAACCCTCAATTTGTTCGTGACCATTTCGCTAAAAATTCCACCCATATCGTTCCACAACCGCCGTATTCGCCTGATTTAGCTCCATGTGACTTCTGGCTATTCAGCAAAATGAAAAGACCGCTCCGGGGACACCGTTTTGACACGATAGAAGAGATTCAAGCCGAATCGAAGAAGGTGCTGAAGGCCATACCGAAACAGGACTTTTCAAAGTGTTTTGATGAGTGAAAAATTCGCTGGCATAAGTGCATTGCAGCCGAGGGGGATTACTTAGAAGGCCATGAAATAGATTTTTAAGAATAAATAAGGATTTCAAAAATTATAATAAAATTCCGGGTTATATTCGTACACAGTAGTATACGGAGTGCGCATAAAATTAAAATACTTTTTACACTTTAATTGTTTCAATTTTTTAATATTTATAAATTTTGCAATATGTTTTAATATTAATAATAACTCTAAATGTATAGTATGATAAACTTTGATTTATTTACTTTGTTAAATATTATTTATTTACTTCATTTAATATTTACTTTATTGCATTAATATTAATAATTTATTTACAACAGTATGCTCATTAATCGATATTATTTTTACAATGAAGAATTGATTCAATTAATCGAAAAAAATTATACGTATAAATAAAGCATTCTAGTTACATCATGCCAAGTTTCGAGTAAAAATATTGATTAGAAGGCTTCCTATCGATGAAAACGTAAAATTAGCGTATCTCCGCTTCTATGGGTCGCAGAATTATTTTTTTTAATTTCGTGTTTCTTTAAGCACAATCCAATGTACTTGGTGGCAAAACTCAAAACGCAAAATTCGCGGAGATATCCCTAGCAACGGGAATTTTTCCGTTTTTTGTAAATAAAAAATTTATTTGTTATTTGAAACATTTTGATTTAGGTGCATTCGAAGATAGTATGAAACTAAATCGATTCCAATTGGTTTCATATCTATTCGTTTTTTTCTTCGCAAAACGGCAGCACTTCAAATTTTCAACTTTGTAATAGGCAATAGGCCGCCATTTTAAAATACAGGATCGGGGTTGCGCATATTTTTTAGGCATCTCAAGGCCTCCCGTACCTTCAAATGTGTAAAGACTCAAATGTTATTATTTATGTATTTTTTACCTATCTTTAAGCAAAAAACCGTAACGTTTAAAAGGATTTCAGATTAGAGCACGTTTTAGATCTAATTCGGCCGGACTAGGAGTTAGTGCTGGTTTAACACAAAGATTGACCTATTTTTTGGAGTACCTAGGCCGCATTTTCTGGCGAAAGATTCGTTAATCGTTATAAATGCCATTGCTGAGCGTCAAATGACAGCGATCTCAAAATGACCGTCGACCGATCACAAACTCGATCAAAAGTAACTGCATGATGCAAAATGACGCCAACCAGAGTTCTGCGTGACACTCTAAAGATAGATCGCTACATTCAGATGCTTGAAGATTATGTGTGGCCCACGATATCTGGGTGAGATAACATTGGTGACCATTTTTTCATGCAGGGTGGTGTTCCACTCCATTTTTCTCTTAACGAACGTGCGTGGTTAGATCAACATTTTTTAGTACGTTAACTGGGACGACGCAAACCTCAAGAGACCTCCAGTAAGTACAAATTACGCTTGATATGACTTTCATCTGTGGGTCTACCCAAAGAAAGCCTCGCATACTGGAGGTCTTGGAGCCGCAGATTCAGTTGTGCTGTTCTACTCTAGGAGCTAAGTGGTATTGTTTTACAAAAAGTGCTGTTTTTAGAGAGTAGTTCTCATGTGTTGTCATTATATGTAAGAGCTACACCGAAAAACAAAAGCTATAAATAAATTACTCAATCGAGCAAAATTTGCTACAGTAAGGCTTATGATATTGAAACAACATTTAGAAACCTACAAAGATACAAATTACCGTTATATACCGAAAAATACTTGGAAACTAACATTTGTAGGCTAACTGAACTTAGAGAGACTAGAGTAATGCTATATTTACTGATAATGCATCCTTCAGCACTGTATTAGATATCTCGCTAACATTTCAAGCTGCTTCATTGTATAGGAATTTAAAACATTACTTTTTTACAAAGACGTTAAAAGCAGAAAAGATGTTAAATATATATAAGAAGAAGAACAGCTGTTTGCTTGAAAATAATATCGAACCTATAACGGTACGTGGTTGTTACAACCACATAGCGATCCCAACAGTTACATGGAACTGTGTACGGATTGGAAAAAATAGAATCAATAAGTCGAATTTTTCGTCATAGTTTCCTGAAGTCACTCGTTTCGAAAATATTTGGTTCTATATCAAGCAGAGTCTAAGGGGAAATCGCAATCAAAAGATAATCCTAACGGACATAGGAGATTTTACGTTTGCTTTCCGCTTATTACGCTGTGAACCTAGTTGCCCTACAAGAAATTGCCGTAAAGTATTAGATAATAATGATAATTAAGCACTTTAATACGTCGGGGCATAATTATGTGCTTAAGTACTTTATGAACTATATTTTGTTTTATTTCACAAATAAAAATTTTTCTTAAAATTGTCCAGACGCTGCTGTGCGACTAACTGAAATTTTAAATTCTTGTGTGATTTACGATTTAGAATAAAAAAAACATCAAAAAATATTTAATAATCAAAATGGCATTAGAGTTATCAATACGGGTTTCTTGATACTAAATATCAATATAAAATTAAAACTCATTTTCTTGAAATCTGAAAAGGCATGAAAAAAATATTAAATTCAAATTCTATTTGAAGACAGCGTCGGTAATATAAATTTAAACTGTACATTTCCACCATTACTGTATATACAGAGCCGTCGAGGTAAATCAGGAATTCTTTTGAGTTATATTACGAGAAAGCCGAAAGACCGTTTTATACGTATTCACAATCTTCTATTACGTAAGACCACAATTTGTTTTGACATAATTAATCTATGATAACACTCGAGTCAAAAAGTTTCGAGACTAAACCAATAAAAACACTTTTTGTAGAACGATTTACATATGGCCTCAAAATAGGCTTCCGTTTCTGCAATCACTTCTTCATTAGAGAAAAATTGTTCATTGGAGTGTGTTTTAAGTCTGCAAATATATAATAGTCGCTGGGTGCAAGATCTGGAAAATATGGTGGTGAGGCAGCAATTCGAATCGTAAGTCGTTCAATTTCATCATGTTTTTCATCGACCTGTAAATTGGTGAATTGTCCTGGTGAAACAGCGTTTTTTTCTTCGCCATGTGAGGTCGTTTACGCTTTATTTCGTCGCTGAATCGGTCCGTTAATGCAATGTAATAGTTGATATTGATCGTTTGCCTCTTATTCAGATAGTCAATGAACAATATTCCATGCGAATCCCAGAAAACAGACGCCACAACCTTGTCGGCCGACTGTTGATTCTTCAGATGCTTTGGACAGCAGACGCTCTGTCGTATAGTGGTGGATCCACATTTCATCCATTGTCACATACCAAAGCAAAAAATTCTTTGTATTATGCTTAAAAAGCTCTAAACAGCGCTCGAATTCATGAACACGTTGTTACTTTTATGGACCAAAAGTAACAACGTGGGCTCACGCGGCACCCACTTTAAAAACGTTTTTATGTCCAAATTTTCGTGCAAAATTTTGAACGCGCTGCCTTTTGATATCTTTAGGATGTCAGCTATCTCCTCCAACTTCACTTTACGATTGTCCATAACAATTTTTAGGATTTTTTGTATATTTTCTGGTGCAGTCACCTCTTTTGGGCGTCCCCAGCGCTCCGCATTTTCGATGGCCGTACGACCGCGTTTAAAATCAGAATACCATCGGCAAATTGTTGTTTTTGACGGAGAATTTTCTGGGTAACACTTTTAAAGCCATTTCTGAGATTGAACGGTATTTTTTCCCATTAAATAACAGTCTTTTATTAACGCACGAAACTTGTTTTGATTCATTGTTTACAAAATCACAGTAGTGTCACTTCAACTTCAAATTCGAAAACCACTGAACGAAATGTCACGAAATTTTGACACGTTTCTTTTGAAGATTGGTATTATCTAAAATAAAAGAGCATTTGGTATTTGTGGCGCCTTCTGTGTGTTAGTCCCGAGACTTTTTGAGTGTTAGGTAGGCAAAACGAGCCGAGAGTACGATCACAGACCTGCTATACTTGAATCTTTTCGCATTGAAAAATTGGCGATAAAAATTATTGCGTGGTTTGGCTGCAAAAATCGAAGTTTACGATGTAACCAAAAAGTACGGGAAATTTTACTACCGGAGAAACTCACATCAAGTGGTCTGATCGTAAAAGAAGTGATAAATTCGTTCACGAATTGAAAGATGAAATCGATCGGAATCCTAAGGAACCGACAACTGCTGACTGAGGAAAACAAGATGGACAGGAAGTTAATCTTCCAAGCCCTGATAAACGACATCAAACAAGACAGCGTTGGCTTCGTATGAAAATATCTACAGCACACAAAAGTTAATGTAAAATGCATACAAAATTTTCCACGTGTGTGATAATACTGGCGATTGGGACGAGCAAAGAGGATATTATAGTACCCCACTTCTTTAAGGAAGGCTTGTAGATAATCGCCAACGGCTATATCAGCGCGCTGAAGACTTTTATCAAGCCCTCGAATAGAAGGAGTGGGTGGGAGCGCGTGTTTCAGCAAGACTTCGTTTTAGTCTACAAGTCAAGAAAGACCAAGGCATGGCTATACAACAATTTATACTACCACTATTTTCCTGACTTGTGGCTACCCTCCAGTCTCGATTGCAATCCCCTTGCTACTATGTGTGAAGCGTAATCAAGGTCGAGATTAATGACCAAAAACAGCGTCAGAGTTTCATCATAAAAGTAATAATACATATGAACAAAAAAAGTTTTGTTGGTCTGTATCAGGTTTAGGTCCAGACCCAAAAAGAGCATGTTTGCTGACAGAGGTTGCATTAAATAATTTGATTCTTAATACTATTTCCTTTAATTTTGAAAAGTTTTATTTAAATAAATTTAATTTTTCTTGTATTTTAATGTTCTATTGCTGTTTATTTGTTTTCTGGATATATCTCGACGATACTGTAAAGTGCAGCACAAGTGACACCAAATTAAAGTTATATCAAATCAAAACATTTAAGTTATCTACTGTGAGAATAATTTTAAAGTGTCAGTCTAGATATGAATATTTCATGTACAAAACACTTTTGATACTGAAATCTAGTAGTGTTATAATTAGTTCAAACTTTAGCAGCTAGATTGAGTTTAGAACCAAAAAGTTCTTAGGAAGACTAGTGTAATTAGCTTTAAACTTCTTAGCACATTATAGATTACTAGGGAATTACTAGAAAATTTAAGTACAGTATAAATAAAATTAACTAAACGAGCTCTAAGGAACTAAACGAAAAGTTTTTTGCAAATTCTGAAAAGTTAAAAGTTGACAAAAAGCACGCTTTCCAGAAGCTTTTAAAGTTATAAAAGCCGATTTATTTTTCTAAGAAAATGTATCTACTTTATTGTGAATATAAATAGAATCATTTTCAAGAATTAACAACTACAGGAAATATAAAATACTTCCACGAATTGTAAATCAAAATAATGTTGCTAGTTAAAGCATTATTATCATAATTATGCGATATAAGTATTAAAAAATTTCAAGAATAATTTAAAAAATAATTTAGACGCATTTTTTTTTAAATATTGTCAAACAATTGGGCGTCTAAAAAAATAAATATACACATAAAAACAAATAGGGGTTAAAGTCTAAGATTTTATCATAATCATTTTTTTAAAAGTAGCTACTACTCTTTTATATTTCTTTTTAAAGTGAGAATTGCAAAAGTTATAGACAATAAACTATTGTTAACAAAATACAAGCTAACATATAAGTTTGAAAATTGTTTTAGATTTATGATAAATTGAAACATTATTAATTTGACTTTTCTAATAATTTTTTTATAGGAGTTTATTTAGAATCATAATAATTCAAAATTCTATGAGCTAAAGTGTTGACAGCTACTAGGTGTACTAATACATGATCAGGGGGATATCGATTGATACCACCTGTTAAAACTTAAATAATTGAGATATACAATAACTTAAATTAGTTCATCTGTTACAACTTAATTATAACTAATACACATTAAATTAAAATAGTTCACTTGGACCACAGTTTTTTGAGTCTTTTGTTGAGCACTGGTTCGAGAAGTTGTTCCATTAGCGGATTAGGATGGTTGTCTAAAAGGCTTGCTGCTTGATTGCTTTTTTACGGATTTCTTCATGTACTGTTGGAACATGAAGATCGGTATGAAGTGTATGGTTCGTTACGTGCCAGGGAGCGTCTGCAATTTGTCGAAGTATCTTGGATTGACCCCTTTGAATGATTTCTATGTTTGATTTTGAGGCACACCCCCAGAGTTCTAGTCCGTATTCCCATATTGGTTTGATGACTGCTTTATGTATCATGATTTTATTTTCCAAGGATATCCGTGATTTCCTTCCTATCAGCCACTGTAGTTCTCTTGTCTTGATATCTGCTTGTTTTCTCTTGTTTGTAATGTGATGTTTCCAATTTAGTTTGGTGTCTAAATGCAGTCCTAAATATCGTACCGATTGTGTTAGTGGTATGTTCACATTGTTTATTGTGACTGCGGGGCATGTTTCTTTGCGTAGTATAAAAGTAACATGCGCAAATTTGTCCTCGTTCACTTTTATTTTCCATTTTCCAGCCATTGTTGAAGGTTATTTAAATAGTTTTTGGTAATGTTTGAGGCTGCTTGAGGATCTTCATGGCAAGAAATATTAGCTGTATCATCGGCAAAAGTCCCTATTGTTGTATTTTGTGCTATCGGTAGATCGGACGTGTACAAGACATATAGTAGCGGTCCAAGGACACTGCCTTGAGGCACTCCTGAGTTGATTGGTAAGTAGGCAGATTTCTCTTAATTTACCTTAGTTTGAAATGTTCTCACTTTTAGGAGGTTGAAGTAGGCTGGAGGAAAACTACACCTGATTTTGTGAATCAGTCCGGGGTGCCAGACTTTGTCAAAAGCCTGGCTGATGTCAAGGAAAACTCCACTACAGTATTGTTTCTTTTCGTATGCTTTGCTTATGGTTTGTAAAATTCGGTGAACTTGTTGTACAGTCGAGTGTTTCTGGCGAAATCCGAACTGACGCTCTGGTATCCAGGTATCTAAGGGCAGGTCTTCATGTAGTCTGCAAAGCCCTAGTCTTTCAAGTAGTTTTGATACTACTGGCAGTAGACTGATAGGTCTGTAAGGGGAAACATCAGTTGGATCGTTCCCTGGTTTACCTATCATTATAATCTGCACTTTTTTAAGACATTTTGGCCAATATCCAAGACGTAGAATAGCATTATAAATTTGGGTTAGCATGATTATTCCTTTTTCAGATAATTCTTTTAACATTGTAGCCGTAATAAGATCGATTCCGTGTGATCTTTTTGGGTTTAGAAATTTAATTTCTTCTTCAATTTCTTTTGATGACAGTGGTTTGATAGGCATGTGTATTACAAGTGGGGTAGAAAGACTTTGTTCTATTTCTTGATCTGTTACATTATCTATCGGTTGGAATAGAGAAACCAAATCTTCTGCAAATAGGTTGGCTTTCTCAGCATCACTTTTTGCCCATGGTTCATTGATGTTTTTTCTAATTGGTGGAGCAGGAGTTTTAGGTTTACTTGAATTTTTGACTGGCTGCCAAATGGAATTATATGTTCTGATTAGTTTAGATATATATTGTCCGAAGTCGTGGTTTCGTACTTCTTTTAGCTTGCTCTTTAATCTTTCACTTAATCGGTTATAAACCTGTCTGTCGGCAGAGTGTAGGTACGTTGCCATCTTGATATGGCACGTCTTTTTACAGCTACGGCCTTTTTTATTTTTAAGGGTATGTCCCGCATCAGTTTTCTTGGGTGAAGTATAGGTGAAGACTGTTGCGCAGCTTGTTGTAGTTGACTTAGAAATGCTTCTGTAGCTTTTTCCAATTCATCAGCTTCCTTCAACCGAATTTTTAGATTTATGCTATCATTTAATATAATCCGGAAGGTCTTCCAGTTTGTTTGATGATTGCGTAATCTACGAGGGGATTCCTTGTATTATGTGTACAAATAAGTTTCCGCCGTTTTTTTTATAAACAATTAAGAATTTATTGTAAAAAAAGGTACAAATAATGTCATTCAAAATATTGCCCATTGCTTTCTACTACTTTTGACCATCTTTCGGGCAGCAAGTGGATACCCCGTCTAAAAAATTGCTCGTCTTTTGAGGCGATCCACGAATCGACCCATTTTTTCAATTCCTCGTAAGAAGTGAAGTGCTGCTCAGCCAGACCATGAGTCATCGACTGGAATAGGTGGTAATCTGAAGGAGCAATGTCTGGTGAATACGGCGGGTGGGGTCCCAATTCAGTCCTTCCAACGTTTCCTTTACGATTTTTGAAACGTGTGGGCGAGCGTTGTCATGCTGAAAAATGACTTTATCATGCCTTTTGGCATATTGTGGACGTTTAATCTTCAATGCTCGGCTCAATTGCATCAGTTGTTGTTGGTAACGTTCCCCGGTGGCGGTTTGATTAGGTTGGAGTAGTTCGTAATAGATTACTCCAAGCTGATCCCACCAAATGCACAGAATTAGCTTCTTGCCATGAATGTTTGGCTTGGCCATCGAAGTAGACGCATGCCCGGGCTTACCCCATGACTTCCTACGCTTTGGGTTGCCGTAGTGGATCCATTTTTCGTCTCCCGTCACGATTCGATGCAGAAATCCTTTGCAATTGTTCGCAAGCGAATAAGCGACGCTCGACGTCTCTTGGCTTCAGTTCGTAAGGAACCCAATTTCCTTGCTTTTGAACCATACCCGGGGCCTTGAGACGTTGTGAAATAGCTTGCTGAGTCACTCCTAACTCTTGTGCAAGTTCTTCTTGCGTTTGGCACGGATCTTCCTCCAGTAAAGCTTCCAATTCTGTGTCATCATACACTTTGGGCCTTCCACTACGTGTTTTGTCCTCCACGTCAAAATTACCACTTTTAAATTTCTGGAACCACTCCCGACAACTTCTCTCACTCAAATTAACATTACCGTATGCTTTTACGAGTAGCTTATGCGTCTCAGCTGCAGAATTCTTTAAATTAAAGAAGTAAATTAGCAATTCCCGCAAATGACGCTTATTTGGCTCAAAACTTGACATCTTAACACGATGAAAACTAAGTGATGCTAGATGTCAACATATACTATACGACTTTTTACAGCTGACAATTTCGATGTTATCTTATCGGTGGCGCCATCTTTTGAAAACGGCGGAAACTTATTTGTACACCATTATATTACAGATGTTCCGATAGTTGCTATAATAGGAGAATGGTCGGATGTCAAGTCGTAGCTAGGTATAATGTTAGTGTATATCGAGTTAACTTTCCCTGGGTCAGTCGGCCAATAAGTAGGTATGCCAGTTGATAGAAAAGGGTATATGTGATCTATTGTTTTAAACAGTTCTCTGCCTTTGGTTGTTATTAGACGCGAGCCCCACATTGTGTGTTTGCTATTGTAATCTCCACTGACTAGAAATTTATTACCTAATATTTGGAAATATTCTTCAAAATCATTCTTTTTGATATTGTGACGAGGTGGACAATAGACAGCTGCTACTGTAAGTTCATATGGTAGTGTTGATACTTTTATTGCAGTTGATTGTAGGAGATTTTTTTGATATTTCGGTAGTACGTAATGGCGGATTGTATTTTTGATAAGTACTGCTGTCCCGCCGTGTGCCGTACCATAAGGATGATTAGTATTATACGTTACATAATTTGGTATTTCGAAATATGTTCAATCTGTAAAGTGCGTTTCGCTGACTAGTAGAACATCTATATGATTGTGTGTTAAAAAGATTTTTTACTTCTTCTTTATGTTGTTCAAGACCGTTGGCGTTCCACAGTGCAATTTGTAAGAACTTGGCCATAATCAAGCTAGTTTACTAATTAACGTTGTTAACATGTTAAGTACCATGCTGTTTTGTTGTATTAATTGGTTGAACATGGCTTTGAAATCATTAAGAAAGTGCGATAATACGTTATTTTGATGTTTTATTGTTTGGTTGATTATTTTTGACTACACTGCTGTAAGTTCTATTTTGTTTTTGAAAATTGTCCTGACAAAAATTCTGTCTAATGTTAAGATTATTTGTAGCTGGTGATTTTGTAGCACTGTCCTTTTTTTGAGTCTGATTCCCCTGGATTAGCTTGTGGTAATATTCACATCCTTTCTAATTGGCCTGATGGTCTCCTCCGCATAAGGCACAAATGGCCGGCGTGTCTCTAGATTTCTTACAGCTTCCAGTACTGTGAGATCCTCCGCATTTTACACAGACGTAAGGTCTATTACAATAAGTTTTGGAATATCCGTATAGTTGGCACCTTGTACACTGCACGATATCATTTTTAGACTTGTGGAGTGGTTCAATTGTAACATTTATGTTTTGTAAATTTGCTATTTTATATACATCTTTATTATTGTTAGCTGGCTCGAAATCAACGAAAAAGAGATTTAGCGGCTCCTTTATTGTTCTATGTCTAGCATGAATGATGTTTCTCACCTTGTGCCCTAGTTTCGTTATTTCTTCTGCTATTTCAGCAGTTGTGATAGAGTTGTGTAGATGTTTAATAACCACTCTGTAGGCTCGATCCTCTTTCAGTTGGTAACTGTGGTGAATGGTATTTTCTTGTTTTAAATATTTGATTAATTTACGGTAATTTTCTACAATTAAACAATTTATCTTGATGGTATTATTTGCTAAGCTTTTCGTGGTGTACTGTTCGTCCTCTAGGCAGTTTCTTATTTGTTTTATCATTTTTGGATAGTCGGTTACTCCATATATGTAAATGGGAAGGGGTTGTTTTCTTCAACTGCTAATGTGCTGTACTTGTTAGTGGTGATTATATTATTGTTTACAGAATTATTTGTAGTTCTTGAAATCTTCTTTGGTTTTGTACTTCTTACTTGTTGCCATGGGATGTTATTAGTTCCCTGTAGGTTATCTGGTCCATCTTCACTGGTCGATGACATTCTTGTAATTTATTGAGGATGATATCCCTGTTGTGATATATTAGTTGACGTAGTAGGTGATGCTTGGCATTGCGTTTGCTGGCTATATACTGGCGTGACTCCAAAATGCGACGGAGTCATCAATTGTGTAGGTGATTGGTTTGCTTGGTGATAGACACTGCTGTTGTTGAATGCCATGTTAATAGCTTGCGAGTTGATTACTTATATTAATAAGTAACTGAAAAATTTAAAATTAAAACTGGTATATAATCGGCCTGACCTTATGCAAGCCTGAAGCTGCACCGGTACGATAACGCAGGCAAAGTCAGCCCATGCACGTCAGCTTTGCTTCGATGCACAAGGCTAACTTTCTAATAAATGAAACTGCATGAATTGAAATAGTCGTAATAAAAGGCGAAATTTACTTGTAGCTCTGCAAATTTAATTTAAGGTTTTTTACTTTATATATTTTTTTACTGTTTGAAAGAAGGCCAAGAGCTGATAAAAATCAAATGGTCATTTTCGAAATTTAGGAATAGATACCCTCAAAATTATCCTTAAACTTTAAAATTTGCTCAATATTTAAAAATTGCATGCTCTGTGCGGTTGGGTGGTGCATATATCAAACCTTGAAGCCCGACTTGACGTGTCACACTGATTACTTAAAAAAAATTATTTTACCGTTTAATATTTTACATAAATTTTAAGTGATATTTTAAAATTAGCATATATTAATCAAATAACAAAAACATAATTAGACCTACATAACCGATTTACCCCCATAAAACAGACCTATTTGAATGTAGCTGGTTATAATGAATACAAACCAAGAACGAAGAGACAGGTATATACACAATTTTCCAATTTAGTGGCGAAATTTTATTTCTTAGTAAAAAAAAACATCGAAGTTTAATGTTTTCCGTTTTTATCAATTTAAAAATGTATATTCGTCCAGCGGAAAAAGTTTTAGAAAATTTTAAGTAATTTTCTAAAATTATTTCAAGTATATAGTATTTTAGGCTAAACAAAAAGCAAGGTATGGTATAGGGTTTTCATCATGTCACGCAAAAAGTTTTTTTATTACCATGGTCAAACTTAGAGCTAATTTTACGTTTTACGTTAGTTATAGCTGGGTCAATGTTTGGAGTTTTGTTTACACTCTAGGGTAACACTGAATATTTTTTAATGTTTACTATTTGAAATCTATATTGTCAGTATAATAAGCAAATGTGATATAGAATTAACATAAATTTACAGGAGAGCAAGGTACAAAAACCTAACTCTAAGTTTTCTAAAAAGCTATGCACGTCTTAACTATTTCCTAATAAATTCATATTAAAATCTGTCAGGTAAATCCCGAGGTTTATATCTAGTTAAATGTTAAATGGCTAAGGTATTACTGTGATGTTCCAACTTGGTTAGGTATTTTTTCACTACACTTTTTAATTGTCTGTTGCACTGAGTCAACTTTCAAATCACTAACAATGTAATTGTTTCTAATAAAATAGGGAGCCTCACACAAAGCTCGTAGCACTTTTGCCTGAAATCGTTTTATAATTGCGATGCTAGAGTCCGCTGCTGTGCCCCACAGTTGAATGCCGTACGACCAAATTGATTTAAATGCAACATTGCACACCATTAGTTTATTTTGTAGGGATAGTTTAGACTTTCCACCGAACAGCCAGTACTGTTTACTAAATTTAGCACCAAGCTGTTTTCTCTTATCTAAATGCATGCCCAGATGTTTGACCTCTGTAACCTGTAGTAGTGGTGTATTATTTATATATACTGCTGGTGTTATTTCTCTGTATTTGATATTGATTCTCCATTTTGCAGTCCACTTGTCAATATGGTGTAAATGATTTTACAGCATTGCAACAGCTATTTTTGTATTTTTATGTTTGTACATGATTCCCTAATAATTTGCAAAAGGTACCTGTAAGTACTTGTTCGTTAGTAGGCATATCAGAAATATAAAGGCTATATAGAAGAGGCCCCAGTACACTTCCCTGGGGTACGCCTGATTCGATAGCATAGAGTTCCGGGAAAGGTTAGCTATACTTCACTTAAAAAACACTTTCAATATAACATAATAAGTGTGTGGGAGGGTACTTTTTAATTTAAAGAAGAGTCCATCATGCCATACCTTATCAAATGTCTGTGTGTCGTCGAGGAAGACCGCTGTGCAATAAAATTTATCTTCGAAGGATTGATTGACATAATTGACTACTCTATAAACTTGCTGGATTGACGAATGTTCTTTTCTAAAGCCAAACTGATGCTCAGGTATTAAACTGGTATTTTCAACAATGGACATAAATCGTCTAGCAATAAGTTTTTCAAGAAGTTTACCTACTACAGACAACAAACTAATTGGTCGATAAGAAGTTGCTTCGTTAGGCGGTTTGCCTGATTTTGGTATCAGTATAAGCTCAGTCACCTTCCACTAAACCGGATAACATTTCAACCTTAGAAATGCATTATATAACATGGAAAGCATTATAACACTCTTTTGAGGCATTTCTTTTAGCAATAATCCTGTTATTAAGTCGAAGCTTGGAGACTTTTTTGGGTTGTTATTAGTTTTAATCGCGTCCTTGATTTTTTCACGCTAAGTAGCTTTGGCAATGGAGACATTTGGTACGGGGTTTTCAAAAATTTTTGTATGTCCGACCCTTCTTTGGAAGTTATGGCCGTCAGTAAAGGTTTAAAGACGTTTTCGAAATGTTGAGCGGGCACTGTTGCCTTTTCTTTATCTGTCATTGCCCAAGTGTTGTTTACTGTTCGTGTGAGAGCAATTGGTTGAGCTTGGCGTTTGATTCTTTTTGTCGCCGTCCGTAATGCGTAATTTGTATCATCATTAGGACTTAAATTCTTATTTTTCAAATTTTTAATTGCCCTTTTGAGGGCTGAGCCTGCCTGGTTATAACGTGTTTTGTCAAGCGGGTTGCCATATTCTCCTTGTCTTTTTTAGCGATTTAGTTTTTAATTGTAATTGGACAGCATTCCTTTTTTCTAGTAGGGAGAATTTGGGGAGTAGCTTTTTAAGTAATTTTGGTAAAGTCGTTTAGCTAATTCTACTTCTTCCTTAGTTGTTAAAGGGATTTTCATATTTATCCTAGTGCCCATTAAATATCTAAAATGATCCCAGTCGGTTCTCTTGTTAAATAATTTAACTGGTTCTTCTTTTTCAGTGATTGTGGTTTTTATTGTGGCTATAACAGGCGTATGGTTTAAGTTGAGATCTAAACAGGATAATTCTGATATCCTGGAGCTATACCCTTCGTTACAAAGAAGTCCAGCAGGTCCGGCAATTTATTCATATTTGGTAGCCTCTAGATGGGCTCATAAATTGATAGGTGATTTAAATGTATTCATGAATAACCTGTTGCAATACTACTCGTCCTCTAGCTCAGGATGTGAGCTCCACAATATGTTTTTAGCGTTATAGTCGCCCGCAGCTATGAATCTATTGCCTAAGCTTCGGAAATAAGTTACAAAGTTATCTTTATTTGTTGGGTAATTTGGCGGACAATATGCCGCTGAGAGTGTAATTGGACTTCTATTTCTATGCTGGTTGTTTGTAGAAAGTTTTCTTGAAATTTAGATAATTCGTGATGTTTAATGATTTGCTTTATTGATATAGTTGCTTTAGGGTGTTTTGTGGTATAGATGATGTAGTTTTGCACTTTAAAATTACTTGAGTTATTGAAATGTGTTTCCGAAATAAGGATATTTAAGCTGTGTTGTTTGAGAAATACTTCTATTTCCTATTTAAGCTGTGAAATCCCATTGGCGTTCCAAAACCCTATTTTATAGATTGGTAGCATTTTTGTTTTTTAAATAATTTCTTCCCAGGAGTTTGATCTGTGTTGTTAATTTATTAATTGTTTGTTGTTGGGTTTAGATATCTGCTGCATTGAGATTATTATGGATGTCAAGTCTGCTCCTTGTCCTCAGATTTGGTTTTTTAGTTGGATGTATGTGAGAAGAAGCTGTGATCTGTCGGTAAGCTGTTAATGGTTCTGTGTTTTGTGGTGTGTGAGTATTGTTTGTCACTGCTACAGACATTTGTGGTTGACATAAATCGTTTTGTTGCAGAACTACTTGGGTTTGTAAAATTTTAGGTTGTATCATGGATCTTTCTAGCTATTGTTGATTGCGAGCGGAGTATACTTTTCCTGTTTGACTCGAGTATCTTCTACACAGGATATCCAGGTAAACCTTGCAGCCTTTATAAACACTGAATATGGCATCAGCTAAGACCAGCCATTCAAACGAAGAAAAAGTCTCGCCTTTACGAGAAGCGCCAAAGTGTTAGAGGAGCGCTAACTGTTTTCAAGGCTAAGTTTGACAAGCACACTACTTTGTCTGTCTCTGTAACAGCAAAGTAAAAACACTATGATAAAAGTGCTTTATAACTTATTTGTTTACTTTAGCAAGCTATAATGAGCTGATTGGAAAGTTTGAGAAGACAGAAAGTGTATTGGATAACAATTTATCAATAGCGGACAGACCAGTCACTGTAACAACTTCCGAGACCTAGAACCAGCTTGGGAGCTTTATAAACAAGAACTCACAACTTCGGTCTCTAAAGGCGCAGCTGGTTCTATGCACACCATCTTTGCCAAGAAATTGAATTTAGTTCCGTATAAGATTCAATTGTAAACGTCCCTGGCCGAGGTCAACGTTGGCAAAAGATATATTTTTACAAAAGTGATCATGGAGATGACTCAGACCAAAAAGTTGGACATAAAGCACGTCAATTTTACAGATGAAGACTATTTTCAATTAGATGGCTATGCCAACAAACAAAATTACCGACATTTGGATACTGAAAACCCATATTTGAACAAAGTTTATTAATTGCAATTAGAAAAAAATATTGTATGGTGTGCAATTTTCCACTATGGAATTGTCGGCCTACGGTTTCTCACAAAATATGTAAATAAAGAAGTATATCGTACAGAAGTTGCCGAGAAACTTGTTCCAATTGTGAGAGATAAAAGACAAGTCAACCAATACTGGTTTCAGTAAGATTGGACTCAAAACATCTATGATATTCTCACAGAAGCCTTTGAAAAAGGACCATAAATCTGGACGCCCCCGGTAAGATATAAAGTGGCATCGGTTGGCCCCCGAATGCCTTCGATTTCATTTCATGTAATTTCTTTTATGGGGTTATATTAAGGATAGGATTTATCGGAACAAACTCCAGTCCATCGACGAACTCAAGAAGAGGTTGTGACTATTTCCGCGGGCACCAGAAAAGTTACAATTGTGAATTTCAGGAAAAGGGCTCAATGACCATCGCTAGTCTCCATTTATTTATCAATATAATAAAAGAAAGAAGTGAAATTTTATCTTGAATAGTTCTTTTATAATAAATTTTTTTATTGTTTGCGCCATATAATAAAGGCCATATAGAAAGCTAATTAAGTAATTCTTCAAATGCACTGACGTTAGATAAAGCTCATTTTAACCTCTTTAGTTAATGCATTTATTATTGAATTTACAAATACACCAGAAGTAGCTAAGGAAAAGAAAATTAGGACTTATAAATATTCTAGTAGCTTATGTAATTTAAGTTGTATAAATTGTAAAGTTTACATTGGATATGTTATGATTTTTCAATAAGTTAATTGTGCATAATCCTTTTGTACAAGCAGTAGACGTCCTATCATATTTGAGCTTATAACGTATTAAATTGTGTTATTCTATACAATATTTCACAAATTCATATTAAAGTAAATGCAAAATAGTTAAAATTTAGACTGCGTAATGTAAATGAGAAAGATAACATTCCAAATTTTCTTGAATCAGCTATTTCTACAGGTCTATGGTTTCTCTAAGTACTTCCTTTGCTTCTAGACTTTCCTTAGTTATTTTACTCAAAGAAGTTAAGTCATAGGTTACCTTCCCAATATTTTGTCATTTATCATACTTAAAGTTATAGAAAAAATAAGAAGTAAACACTATGTTCAAATCAGTTTACTTGAGTTTCTCAATTTGAGCTAGTTTATTGGAAATAGGGTCAAATACACATAAAAAGTAGAGTAACATTTTTTGAAATTGAATGCTGGCAACCCAGAAAACAACACTTCTAAAAATTGTTGACTCCTTGGGGTCACGTGATGTGTGTGTTAGACTTGCACAAATTTATAGCCCACCCAACTCTAAAACGAATCTAAAATCGGGCATGGCTTGAAATATTGGCAAACAAAACAGGCTAATCGGTAATGTTCTGGTCAGTTGACAGAAAAATAGTAACGATTTCCATACGGATTTTTAACGAGTAGCAATTTCCCATTTTAGATTTTTGATTGGATTTACATTAAGTAGTTGAGTAACTTATTTTCGACAGGACTTTGCACTCGGCGCTGATAGGCTATTATCGCAATTATCACTAAACCACATAATATGTTCTTGAGAAATCGCTTGTGTTAGGATGTAGACTACTATATAATACTGCTACGCACCAATTTGAGCCCCGCAAGCCTTCTCTGTTCTATTTAAGCCCTCAGAACTAAAAAATCGAACATTAGAGGCCATTTTAGGAATCAACATATTTTAATTTTGGAAAAATAAAGTTTATTTTTACTCTAGGCTTGATACTCTATAGAGTGCGCCAATTTAAATTGTCAATAGGCCATATAGATTTTCCATAAAAGGTTCAATATTCAAGAACTGGCACTGCACATAATTCGGTAAGTACAAAATGAACTTTAATGGATCAGAAAGCGTTAGGACCAGAGTCGGGTGTACAATCATCCTGTACCAACTTCATCCACATGGCAAACCGCATTTAGAAAACTTTTGGATCACACCTAAGATGTTTTTTAGTGATAAATTGTTTTCCTGGAACTCTGTTACTTCTGCTATTTGGCTTAATTCCAAAAATCGGCAGTTTTTGAGCTGCAACTTAATGACGTCTGCATTTTAAGGACAAGTTAAACGAGGTTTGCATGTCTAGTTGGTGACCCATTTAATATATCTAAAAGGTAGTTAGTATATGGTAAGAGTGGCTTGGTCTACCTCAGTAAAAAATTTAGAGTATATTGGTGTACTAGATTTCAAAAAAAACCTAACTTATTTTTTACATATTGTTAATGTTCTTTGGATTAGGCTAGCTAAGCACTCCGACATTGCTCTTTGTAAAAAAAATGTTTTTTTTTTTATAAAACTTTGTTACGCAATCGTGTCAAGTATTTTAGAAATTCTTTCTCCTTCATCTGCCGTGTTTTTAGTAATATTTGACATTCAACGAGTATACGATGTATCGTTAAAGTATTTTAGCATTATTCATATTAAAGCTACACTTTTTAGTCAAACTTTATGCTCTAATTGAAGTCTGTATATTTTGACTAAATCTTGTCTAGCAGGATACTTAAAAAACAAATAGTGGATGTTGATGGATAGATCCCAGTTTTTGCCAAATTAACAATAGCTTAATCACAGACAATATGTATGTGCTTTACAATATGGTGGTACATAGTGGTTATTGTATGTGTTGCTTCATTAGTACGCTCGTTTTCTGTTATAGCAATGAGGCTAGGAATTTATATAAAGCGGATTATATTTCCAATGTGCTAAATAAATTTAATTGCAGATAAAATCATCTGTATGAATGGATCATCTATGTAGATATTGTTTAGAGCAGTCAAAGTATATAATGAATCGCTAGCGCTAATTTTTTTTATTATTTTGGTGAAGAATACAGTATTATAGTGCCTGTACACAAAGAACTGTTTTAACATAGACCAAGAATATGTTTGAACTCTCGAAGCAAATGCAAATATACAGGAATATTTCATTTTTAAATCGCTAGTAAATATTATTTTTTCATTTGAATACTTGTTTACTATTATTAAAAATCTCTATAGAAGAAGTGTTGGAAGTATGTTAAGCTTATTTGATATGTTAAAATTAACATAATATAGAATTGTAGTTCCAACCAACTGTTTTTAAAAGGCTAACTGTTAGTACTTCTGGAAAAACATAATTTATTTCTTTCAAAACTTGTTTGCTTTACATACATAATAGTTTTAATAATGTTTATCACATGATATTATAATAAAACGACATTTGAATTTTTATGGTGGTAGTTTACTTTTATTGTGAGTATATAGAAAAATGTTAACTTATTTTTTTAATACTAAGAAGTGGTAGTTCTGATTCTCAACAAAAACCTACAGTGAGTGTGCTATGAAAATGATGATGGATAAGATGACAAGAATAATCTCAACGTACTGAGTGAAGTGAAAGTATAAACACGACAACTATAATGTAGTTTGTTTTATATTAAAGTCGAGTATGTTTTTAAAGTATTTTTTGTTGTCCCTGATAAAACCATTATCATATTTATCAAACTGGATACATTTCACTTTCATTTTTTTGGATATAAAATTTCTATATTACTTCAGGTCAGGGACGATTTCTAGAATTTTTATCCTATCATTGTATATAATAATATTATTTTTTATATACATTTGTGGTCTGTAATCTAACTTTTTTAATCTACATAAGTATTTGAATTGTCTTTTTTCTGCTAAAAACTGGTAACCAATTTATTCTGAATTATGTACTTTATTTTCTGTTACTTCTAATTTTTTATTGATATCTTTGGCAGCATAAAATATACTAAGGTCGTCTACAAAGAAACATATTTTGTTAAACTTTGCGGAAATCGTTTTTCCAAAATTGTTCTACAAGATAACGTATTTTCTAGTTGCACCTTGAATATTCTACTTTTTGATAAGGATCACAAATAAAGGTAGATTGACCCTAATACCTCAATTATACAATTTATATAATGTATGTCTCCACATCATATCATAGGCTTTTATAAAATCAAAGAACAATGAAATTAGGTGTTATATTTGTGTATACTAAAGTATGTGTAAAAATATAACAAGCAGAAGTGCTAAATAAATACTACGAACAGCATCTAGAAAAGGTTGCAAATATTAGTGGTTTCACCATTATGTAAGATTTCTTAATAGTCACTCCTAGGATCAGTTTGGCCAATCGCTCTAATATAGTACTACACGAAAAAAGGGAGAACCTGCTTGTTAATTGATATGGTTATTCCTTATGGTTCAAACATGAAGCTGCAAAAACTGAAAAAATTAGTAAATACAAGGACCTGGAACTTGAGATCAGCAAAATGTGAAATTGTAAGACAAGAGTAGCACAAGTAATAGTTGGAGCACATAACAAAGATTATGATGAAAACTTAGACATACTCTCAAGCTATCTATAAGCTGGTAAAGTGCAGAAGATCATATTTAAGGGTAATGCACATATTTTCCAAGAGGTTTCAGGGTAAATCAGATTTTGAAGACTAACCATCAACATGAGAATAATAACATGAATAACAATATCCAAAAATTATAAAAATTTCTTGAATCAAAAACTTTTAGAGGCAGAAAGGTTTGTAAGTTGGCGATTTAAACTTAATCAGACTTTAATATAACAAGCAAAAAAATTAAAATATTTATAGTTATCTCTTTCCACCATCTTACCTAATCTCACTATTTTTGGGCACCTAAATATGTACCAGATGTATATTTGACTCAAATCTGCTAATACTGGTACAACTTACAAAAAATGCACAAATATTGAAAGTAGTTTTTCCCGTTCCCTTGAAGAACCTTGCGCATTACCATCCATATAGACTAAATAAGCTCTTGCAAGAGTTTTTGACCTTGCTGCTTTTCTAAATTTGTGTATCTACCGAATCATAGTCCAAATAAAATCCTTTATTTTAACTTTTCCTAAAAACGTGGTAAACCAAACAAGGCAAGATGTAGCTAAAGTGCTACGAATTAGCAAAATAAATATTATAGTCTTCGGATTACGTGCTTTAAATGCGCTAAAACAAAATAGTAATATTACCAATTTTTCGGGTGCAAAAAGACTTTACAGTAATTCTTAACAGATAAAAATCTACCAAAATCATCCGACTGTCGTCGTGCATCCTTACAATCTCACTGTCTATATTAGAAAGCAAACTGAAATCCTAATTACTAACTCAAACCTACCATTTGATACTAAAAAACTCCTTGTGTCTTTAAATTTATAATTTAAAATTATAGGGCTTCCTACGAATACATAAACAAAATTTCTATGTCCTGCATTAAAACTTTGCACTTATTAAAATTAACTTATTATATAAATGACAATATCCTCTTCTTAATTAACCATTAGCTTATCTAATACAAGCTTTACCTTTCAAAATATTTTTTTTGTCATGTGCTTATAGGTTTCCAACTTTTACTTTTCATATTAAACCCTTTAGCGATTGACTTTAAATATTTTATCTGATTTCACTTTAAACTTACTTGTGAGATACGATATGTCGATGATATTTTCGTTTTCTGGTCTCATACCCCAAATAGTCTTATCAAATATCAAACCAAATTCACACCAACATCAAATTTACCATAGAAACAGAACGAAAACAATTTTCTCTTCTTTCTAGTTATTCTTATAACAAAGTTGTATCTAAACTGCAGCTTTTATTACATTATTCATAAAAATATGCTTATACTAACCGTTATCTGAATTTTCCTACATAAAAAGACGACATACGGTATTCAAAATTGTTACCACAATTCTTTATAAAATGAATATTTCATGAAATCTTTATCCGATATAATTAGACATATTAGCATATATACCAACCAATAATTTTAAAACCTTATCAACTAACAAAAAACTTGTTTACATTGCGATAAAATAAGTTGTGAGTGAAGTGAGACAAACATATCTAACTTTATTTGTTTAATCAAATATGCAGATTTATATAAATATATAAAGTGAATTAAATATATATTGTTGGATCCTTGAATTTTATGCAATTACAAAAATAAAAAATTTTAAGTTAAATCTTGAAAGATAAAGTTGCCTTACCGAAGAATAAAAAAAGCCTGTCGGGATACTTTCTAAAAAATAGAAACACATACACATATTGCTATTCCCCAAATCGAAAAGAAATAAAAGAAGGCTACAGATCCATAACTTTGTTAACATCATTATTTAAACTACTAGAAACTGTTATCTATTCTCGGTTAGTTACCGAAGCGACTTCTCTTAATACCCTCTCTCTAATTCAGTTCGACTTTAGAACTTACTTTACTATTTACTAGTTCTAAAGAATATTCAAAACAGTAAAAACAGGATTCGAAAATATGCAATATATTCTTATTGATATAGCCCAGGCCTTTGATAAGGTCTAGCTAGAGGGCCTTAAAAGAATACTACTTAACTTGGGTATAACTAATATTATTTTTTCTAGAAAATAAAACATTTGCTCTAAAAATAAATGCTGAAGTCTCGGGAAGAAAAAAAATACGAGATGAAGTTCCGCAAGATAGTATCTTAGGACCTCTACATTTCGGATATCTTAAAAATAGACTCTACTTTAACAATATTTGCCAACGATCCGACTATGCTAACTCAAAGTAATGATTAAACAAAAGCAATTCTCCTGTTACAGGAGGCAATTGGCAAAGTGTGTTGTGGTTCAGTAAATGAAACATCCAAATCAATCCAACCAAATGACAAGCCAAAATATTTACTCTAAAGGAAACTTGCAACCCAACAAAAACTACCTTAACAACAAAATCGTTAAATGTAAACTCCTTGATTCGACAGTTAATTTCCTATAAGTAATGTTAGATGCCAAATTACTAGATTATTATTAGATACAAAGTACTACGTTTAGCATTAAATACGCTGTGGTACGTATAACAGAAACAGCCACTTATATACAATAAAACACAATAAAATCCTCTAATAACTTAAAAAATGTGAAGGGACAGCCCATTATAATATCGGCAGGCAAATCATCCATTCCTCCTCCAGGATGTGTAAGGTGAAGCAGTCAAACTGTTTGTATGGTGGGGGTGGTAGTGGGAAGAGAAATGGGTGGTGACCTTTACGTTCCATACAATTGGAAGTTAGTAACCATGCAACGTTGGACCGGTAAACAATAAGGTATCTCACTGTTTCAAGTAGGAAAGTCATTTCTGTTTTTCTGTTTTCGGCTAACAACTTGCGTACAATGGGTCAAACAATAAGAAGAAGATGTGGTGTTTTAAAAGCTGTTAGGATCCCCGAGAATGGGGCGCCTGTACGGGTAGCGATTACAAGAAGCTCTAGAAGATCTGCCAGGCGCCACAGCATGACTTACACCTACACCCGTATAAAATGCAAATAGTCTAGGCTTTGAACCTCGGAGATTATCCTATCCTCGTTGGTTTTGTGAGCACATGTTACAACTGCTTGAAAACGATCCACAGCTCATTGATAATCTATGGATAAGCGATGAAGTTCATTTCCACCTCAGTAGATATGTTAATAAACATAATTTTCACTGTTGGGATGTTGCCAACTCTCAACAACTTTGCGAACAGCCTCTCCATTCGGCCAAAGTTACAATTTGATACGCAGTCTAATCGAATGGAATAATTGTCCCGTATTTTTTCGATGATGATGGTGCCCATGCAGTTACTGTAACATTAGCGCGCTATGTTTAAATGCTGGAAACTTTTCTTATTTCAAAAATTCAACGATTTTATGTAAATGAGAACACTCATTTCCAACAAGATGGAGCAACTAGTCACATAGTCAGAGCGTTAATCAACTTTCTAAAAAACCCTTTGCCGAATCTCCTCATCAGTAGGAATGGGGATGTTCAGTGACCTCTAAGATCACCAGACCTGAGCTCTTGTGATTATTTTTTATAGGAATATTTCAAGTCGAAGGTTTTTGAGACTCACCCAGAAATTATACTAGACTTAAAAGTGCGGATTAAAGAAGAAGTTCGTGCAATAACACCGGTGGTACTATGACATGTCAGTGAGAATTTCCGAATGAGACAAAATATAAAATAAATATCCATAAAGTGAAACTTTTTTTTATTTTACACCAATTTTCATTTGTGCTTTTAATATTTGTTGAAATAAATGAAAAATAAAAAAATGTTTCTTTACTTAATAGTGTTGTCACTTTTAACAGTTCTGAATTCAATATCCCATTGTACTTTCGATGAATTTTAAGTAATAAATAAAAGGTATGTAATTAACTCTGGCAGAAATTAAGTTAGGAATTTCTAAACGTGTTTACAAGATTATTTCATTAATATATGTAACAGAATTGCGGCCCAATTTTACCTTCCAGTTATCTCGGCTAAGCACCTTGTTTGCTTCCAGCTCACACGAACTTTATACAAAAGCTTATGTCGGTAACGTGTATACTTTCATAAACAATTCTCTTAATCTACATGTTTCCCCTAGTCGATGCGGTCCTTACGGCGGAGTCGTTGGAACAAATTTGCTAAGTTCCACGAAAGGAAGCGCGCGGAATCCGTCTGGAGTAAGTAATCTAATCATCAGGTGAAGCGCGCTTAGCTCCTGTGTGTTCGTAATCCAGATGAAATGACATCTCTAGATTCGCCTATTTAACCGAAATTGCTTTAACGACAGCCACCCAGCCGATTTCGGGCCGCGAGTTCAGAACTTGCCGGCAAATTGCAACATTGTGTTGCTGCAACCTCGTGGCGGAAAAACTTATCTTCCCGGGAGTGTGCGGTCCTGGAAGAGCAGATAACGCTGGTCTAGGAAATGCCCCAGAATGTTATTACGCTTTTTCATAAAGGTCGGACGAATCAAAGCAGTTGCTGCGGCGAGGGCGCTGCGGAGATGCCATAAATCCCGAGCTTTTAAAAATCCCTTGTGTACTGTAAAGCTGATGTCACGCTGCGTCCACTGCTTTCACTATAATCCAACAAATACACGTAAGCTCCTTTAGAGAATCCATTTATATGTTGATATCTAACCGGAATCGGCTGCCTCAGATTCTCAGATGCCATCTAATTCTTATGTGCGGCCCGGCAAGCCGGCAGAAAGCATCGGCTAAGGCTACATTTGCCTTTCATCCGGCCGATCTTAATCCGGCTAATCCCGTGCATAAAATCGCCGAAGTTCCTGCATAAAATTTGCAAGCTTGCAGCCGGCAGGGACGAAAACAATTTGAGGTGTCGCGTAATTAATTCGGGAGATAATTGTGTTACCGGTTCGGGTGCGAACTGTTGTTCGCTCAGGACAATTTACATAAAGCCGCGAATAAAATTACACCATCTAACTTCCGAACGTTAAAAAACAGCAATAACTCTCGCCTTCTGCAGGCGCGGCGCCCACGCTTTACATTTTTATCTTCACAAATAGGGAAACGCAATTTTAAATGGTAATAGAAGTAACGAATGGATTTTATCGTTTTATGAGACGAATAAACGTTTTGCTGGCGAATTGGAGATCAAAAAAGAAAAAATTCTTCCCTGAGCTTTAGGATGTTTGTACTTTAGTGCTGCTAAAACAAGTATGACGGTGTCTTTTAAATTTTTACAAGTACTTTAATAATTAAAATATATTTTTGGTTATTTTATAATGATAATATGCTATAAATAATTTGAACCGTTATTTAATATAACTGATTATTATATCGTATTTGATTACATTTAAACTCAATTTCAATGTGTCACAGTTTCATGTAAAGATTATACAAGAACCAAGAAAGAGACATTAAAAAATAAACTGCTAAAAATAATTAAAAAGTTATTTAAATAACACGGAAATCGGTAAGAATGATTCTAGAAAATTTGTGTTTATTACCTTAATCCCATCAGAGACTCAAAGAAATTTTAATAATTCATTAACTATAAATGTTGCATCAATAACTTTTAGCAACAATCACACATAGTCTTTCTTTTTTTTTGCAACAACAGTTTCCTACCGCTTAAATAGCATGCTAACCCTCTTAAAGACCTCACTTTGTGATCTTTCTAACATCGCCTTATGATTGCTTCAATAACTAAATACCAATTTTGGTAGCGAATACCAGATATGCGAGCTTTCAAAGGCGCAAAACAGTTGAAGTTACAAGAATGCACATTAGGTGATATGGGGGTAGGGGTGACCTTAAGTCTCTCACTTTTTCTCCATGAAAAACTTTATAACGAGCTTTGCTTTGTCTGATTTGACATTATTATAAACAATGGTTGAAGACTTCACATTGTTTCTTTCCATCCATTTCACTGTATAAGACTCGAGGTATGACATAGACTTCTTTAGTGACGGTAGTAGTGATTCCATTAAAACTAATTGGTATCCATTTTAATTGGTATCATTAATTGGTATCCAACTATAGCAAGGATCCGCTTCAATAGATGAGGTTGACGGTTGTACCAAAGGAGATTATCATATCGTATGTTGATTTAAACTTACCTTTGCTCTTCTGTTAAATTGCGAGGGACAAGTTGTTTAAATCTTTTGACCAGGCACAAATTCTCAGTCGTAATCCTCCAAAGACTAGTTCTGGAAACTAACCATGATCTTGTTTTCGCTAAACACGTCTTAATTTGCTCCAATATTTGTCTTTATCAGGAGTCACGTGATAAGCATCTTTTTTGATATCTTCAATTAAAGTACGCCCTTTGTTTATATTGGTTGCCTCGATAGAGAATATGCTTGATAGCATAATTTTTGTAGCAAAGCATAACGTATGCTACTACCTATTATGCGTTCTATTTTGATGAAAGATCACTAATCTTAATTAGTTACCTAAAATACCAATAAGTTTCACCTCGCTGAATCAAGAGGTTATGAGCAAAGACATGGTTTGTAAGTCTATTTTAGATTGGAATGCGCTATTATGTACGTTTAATATTTTTCAAAACAACATCCTTTGATATTAACACACCGTTGTCAGTAACTATGCCAAACTTGCAAGCTGAAATGGGTTTACGAGAAATCGATTAAAAGCTTTGAATCAATTTATCACAAACCTTCCACCCTTCTAATTTTGTTGTAACGATTTCATACACTTCATTTGCTATCAATTTAATAATCAGACATCGCTTAGAGTCTAAAACCGCTGTCATCTTAGCCACATTGCCCGAAATATAAAACGTTGATGGGCGCTCAACCTTACATCTTCTCTTCCTTCCTGGATGTTTTGTGCCTCCTAAACGCGCACATGTTTGATGAAGCATTCCTTCGTAGGCTTTTTGTGTCATAGCAAGTGTCTCAGTTGCGGATTTTCGAGTTTAACGCCAAAATTTATCGCGTGTCGCTGATTGACAGCATGCCGCGTTTTGACTCATAACATGATGCTTAAACAGCTGTTCGTTCTACAAGCAATTCGCACTCTGTGAAGGCTCAAAGGCAAATGAGTTGGATTGGATTATTTATCTAACATTCTCCGTCAACTATCAGACCCAAACACTCTTCCCCCTTTTTGACTGGACCAAGAAAATCAGTTTTATCATTTTCCTGACGTAGGTTGTAAAGCACATAAAGATGCATCCGGATCTAAACTTTATATAAACACTGAATGGTAGAAGGTTTATCGGAAATTTCTTATGACATTATCACATCTGTGTCACTTAGGAAAGAATTAAAAATTAAGCAAATGGATGCCACATAATTTCGTTTTAGAGATTCAGTTATATTTTTTTACTACATTTTCTTAATTTATTTACTTCAAAACTAACTAATTCTTATAAAAGATCTAATTTGTTATAAGAAATAAACCAAGTAAATATGCAAATCACCAATTTTGTCTCTTCAAAATCGACGTCCATTATATTAAATGCAAAATTGTTACCCGTTTAAAATGAATGTACCAGCTGACAGTACTTTTTTTCAAAACTTTGAACCATTTTCTTTGGACACAGGTACAGTGTTAGACTGGAAGCTACTATGTACTTGTCGATAAATTTTAGCTGATTTATAATCATTTTTGAATTTCTCTTTTTTAAAAATATTTTTACAATTTTAATGCAAAGCTCTTCTTGTTCGTATTTTTCCAATTTATTAGGTCAAATATACTGACCAGTTCTTATTATGTTAGAATTTTAAAAATTATTGTTAAAATTTACCGATATGTAGGTTTTTGTTTTCTCATATTAGTTTCTTATTGCAATTTTCTACACATCTGTAGCTTGCTTGCAACTAGCAAAATGAGTAATTAAATGATGATTAATTTTTTGCATAGTTTTTAAATTATTATTATTTATTGTAACGTATTTTAAACAAAACATTTTACATTTTGTTGATTGCACACGTTTTATCTATAGGTATAAATAAGTTAACTTGCATTTTTGATAGTTGGTTGTCTTTCATAATTATGGAACAGATGATTGTAATATGTACAAAAATTAAAATTTTAGTATAGTCTTTTTTTTATTTCTTTGATTTGTAATTTTGTGCTATTTGTTTTATTTTTCTTTAATTCTGGCTAATTTAGTATTCCTTTTTCTTAAATATCTATTCTACTATGAGGAACTTTGACAATGTTGTTATACTGGTAACTTTTTATTTGTTACAAAACTGTTGTTTGATATTACACAGGCGTTCTAGATAACAATGAAATTAACTCGCTGTTTAATTGATTTATTCGTTGGTATAAATTTTTACTATATATTCATCGTAGTGGCTTCATTAGAAAGCTTATATTGTTTTTAATTTTTTTATATATCTGGTGAAATGTTGTGGTATCATAAATTAAATCCAATCTTACTGCAATCTTACAATTTGACTACAAATTTTATATTATAAATATTATATATAAAGTACTTTAAAGTTAGTACCAAAATATAAGCATGTTAATATTGAGATGCTAATTAAAATTATTAGTGTTTATAGGAGAAACTTTTTAAATGATCAATATGTGTACAGTGTATTAAATTACGTAAAACGCTGAATAATGCAAGTTAAATTTATTAAGAAAAGAAGAATATGAATGGATGTGACATGTTGCAGAATATTGCAACGGTTAACTATATTCTTATGTAAGTACTGTGCTCATGGTTTTCACTTTATCAAGTGCTGTTTTAAATAATGCCGTGGTGTTGGGTCCATACCACCGACGTAAATTTTTGAACCACAATATTTTGCGTTTTCCTGGGCCGCGTTTGCCTTTAATGCTTTCTTGAATAATAATATGAAGTAATTGGTATTTATCATTTCTTATGACACGGCCTAGCTATATAAGTTTTCTTCTTTTGGTGGTATTAAATTTTTTACGTTGTTTGTTTACGAGTCGTAGTACTTCATTCATGAAATCTTCAAAATCCTGCGATAGTCCTATAGCTCAAAAATCTTCCAGCCCTGCACATTGCCTCCGCACGCGTCCTTGCTTCAACGCCATACAAAAGGATACTGATCACATATCTTAATAATCGAATACGTAAGGAAATGGACAAGGCTCTGAAGGTCAAAATTTTCTTCATCTTTCGAAAGGCTTGTTTTGATTGCTTTATCCTACATCTAATTTCCCGTGTTAAGTCAAAATTTTCGTTGACATAGCAGCTAAGATATTTATACGATGTTACTCTCTCTATCAACTCCTCTCCCACAAGTATATTATTCTGTATGTCATTATGTTGTTTACGAACGATTAGTCGTTTGTTTTTTTTTTTTGTTCACTATGGTTTGTCACTGCTAATAAGAACATTTGTACATCCTGCATGCTTGTGGCTAACAGCGTATGTCAAATTGTTTATTGCAACTCCGTTCTTTGAGGGTTCCACGAAATATTTTTTTTAAAATAACAGGGGGAAAAAACACATGAGCATGTCTTGTGACAGCTGACTACCTATACTAACAACAATATAGGTTCGCAATATAGATTGGCCATTATACGTATATTTCTGCCGTCTAGACCAATGCTTCTGAAAACTTGCAGTAATTTATCGTGCTGAACGGTGTCAAATGCTTTTTCATAATCCACGAAGCATATATACACGTTCACATTGACATCTCGATAGCGTTGAGTGAGCACCTGTATGTTAAATAAGGCTTCTCGTATTCCAAGCCCATTTCTGAAGTCAAATTAAGAGTCGCTAATGTTTGCTCATATTTCTGATATATTCTGGCATATATAATTTGAGAAATACTTT
This sequence comes from Sinelater perroti, assembly GCA_036346155.1. NCBI lineage: Eukaryota > Metazoa > Arthropoda > Insecta > Coleoptera > Elateridae > Sinelater > Sinelater perroti. Next base: position 16,150,825 of record JARFIY010000024.1, read on the forward strand.
TAGGACGTAACTCATTAAACTGATAGTTCTATAGTCTTTACAGTATTTTGCACTGGGTTTTTAGGCAAAATTGTAAAGATAGATTTAAGCCAGTCTTGAGGAATCATGCAGTTAAAGAATTTTAGGGTAATAGAACTGTCCTCCTTCAATACTTTCAGAACGACAACACGTATATTATCTTTCCCTTTCCACTTTTTGCTCCAGTTAGAGCACGTTCAATTTCTGCTCTGTTAATATCAAGGCCATCGTCTGAACCTACACCGTGAAGTTTTTCGTGTCACTGAAAAGGTCTTTTTATATAATTTGTTTATTCAACTAGTTTTTTTTAAATATTTATTAATAGCTGTTTATTATCATTCATAAAAATTTAATTGTTTTTATTTGGGCATATACCTGCTGCACGTTTGACTTTCTTGTACATATTAAAAGAGTCATGCTTTGCTTTAAGTTCTGCTATTTCTTCACACTGTTCCCTTAACCATTTTTCTTTTGTTAACTATAAGACAATGAATAAAGCTAAAATAAACATGTATATAATATGTACGTGTTCTGGCTATATAATTGATAAAATTATTGGAAATTTTTCAAAAAACTTAAGTTGTGATATTTAGCTCATTCTATGCTAAATAGTAAATTTTAAATTAAACATATGATATTGAGAATGTATTAAAATCAAAAACCGAAAATTTTGTTTTTTACGTTGTGAAAGTTATATATACATCTCACCCATTATCACGTACTAGAAAACTTTTTCAATTTTCTAAATAAGCATATACATTGGAAAACTAAGTTATAATTGTAGTTTGTAGCTATGAAATATTTCTTTTATAGGTATGTCTAAAAGCATTCTGATACCCCTTTGGAATAATGACTTTGAAAATAGTAGCATATGTAGGTCATACAAGTACGTTACATAAACAATGAGTAACTCGGCAGAGTTAAGAGATATTGAATATGGTATGATAAAAGTTAGAACAGAAAAACTACACGACAGAAATAAAAGCGCTATTATTAAAAACCAAAAATGGAACAAGAAAATCAATGTTTCAAATCAGTATGAAGCACATAAATGCAGTGAATAATAAAATAGATTTTATATAAAAAGAAGAAAGTAAAGAAACAACCAAAATAAAAGTAGAAAGCTGGAAACTTAAAAGTTATTAAAGCCAGGAATTAAACATGAAACAATAAAGTTGATTAAACTAATCCAAGAAACAGCAAGAAAAAAAACGAGCAAGTAGACAAGAAAGACAAACTTCATTTTTAGAATTTGGACAAATTACTTAAGAAAACAGATGTAATGCAGGATTTAACCCAATTAAAAAGCATTAAAGTAGGAATTAATAAATACTTAGATAAGAAGAGTTGGAAAATTGGAAGAAACTTAGTATGGTATCTAAAAGAAGTTAAAAAGAATCATCAAACGCAACAAATTAATCGTAAACAATGAAGCATGTACATTAAAAGAAAAGTATAAAACAGAATTTGAGAAAAATAACCACATATATAGAGGATCCTGAAGAAGAAAAAGAAGAGAAAAAATAGGAAATTAAACAAGAAACTAAAATAAATAACAATCGCAAAGAAAAAGGCAAATCCAATTGGAAAACCAGAAACAAAATGATATGAACAATAATTCTTCCACAGCAGCAAAACTAAAAGTTAAACAAACGTAACGATCCAATCTTACAAAATTTCCGAACCTGATTTAGAATCCAAGTGCGACATCATTGAGGGAAATTTGGATGATTTAATATCACAGAAACCTTTAAATTATTCTTGTATAAATAATATATACGATGTAGTCGAATTGTTGAAAGGTGATATTCTAGATAAATTTAAAGCCCGAATGGAAACTTTTCCAGCTAGAAAAGAATTTTTTTACAATTCAAACTTGCAATCATTCTTTGGAAAAAACCACAAAGGTGGATGTGGTGAAGACCCAATCCTCATTTGACGAACTGATTTTTGAAATCAAAACTTTATATATAAGATTGAAAAAGTAAGAGCCAATTTCTGTTGCCGCTTCAATCACACCCCCAAATTGTTCTCAAAATAATATTGTTTCCCCATAAATCAAAATTTTCACTTTTAATGGGAATATAGAAAACTGGCCCGAATTCAACTCGATTTATTCCTCGCTAGTTCACAATACCAGTTTAGACGATGTCCAAAAACTTTATTATTTACGATCAAATTTAAGTGTTATCTACCATTTCCAGCTTTAAAATGACAACCGTTGATTACTCTCTTGAATACGAAGCTTTAAAGTTACCTTTTTAAAATAAGAGACGCTTAGTTTCGGCGTAACTTAACAAAATTTTAAATTTTAAGCCCTTGACTTCGATTCTTTAAACGAACATTTTTAAATATTCATCAAATGTCGATTAACGCTATTAGAGCTATGGATATTAATGGCTTACCAGATTTTTTGCTGTTTTTATTAACTTTAAAAAGTTTAGATTTACAAACGTGAAGAGCCTTTGAAAGCAAGTTTTCGGAAACTGAACTTCCCACTTATACTCAATTAAATAACTTCATTACTGCGCAGGTTCGTACTGAGAATTGCGAGAAATGTCTTTAGCTTCTCTGAAGAATTTTTAAGGAGCAGTTTGGCAAAGTCTCGTGATCTATTAATCAGCGCGAGTTCACAATCTCCCCTTTTCTGCATTCGCTTCTCTACCAAGGAATTTAAGTTGTCTTCCACTATTTAAAAGTCCAAAATTTCTTCAATTTTTACTGGTAAATAAATACCAATATTTACGAATTCACAAATGGTGTTTCAATTGTTTAGGGTCTCATTCTCGACTAAATTGTGCTTGTCGATCAATTTGCCGTTTATGTAGAAGCAACCGGCATCATTCTGTGTTACATTCAACACATACTCATGTTTATTCTAATAATTTTGTATTTGTCTCAAAAGTCGGAAAATCGGGCAAGAAATTTCCTTTTTGTTCTCTTCCGTGAAACCCACTAATTTCCGAACCAGCTCGTGTTACTACGTCCTCTCTTGTAGTCTCCCCAGCTCAGCCCAGTTCCGGTCAAGCCGTCTCTTGCGCTGTCAATTCCCCCAGTTTTGACTGTAACCAAATTCTTTTGGGAACGGCGCAGATTCTCATCAAGGACGCATGAGGCATTAATTGAACCTCAGGTTTCTGCGAGAACGCTATCTCGTGCACGTTCGTTCGGCTTAAAATTGCTTCCTATGGTCACTTCAATTTCAAGGATTGGACTGTCGAGTACTGAAAGGTTTGGAAGAGTGAAATGTTACATTTGCCAAAAGCTGCTATCTCCAAGCAAGTCTACGACCGTTTTAAGAATATGCAATTAGCAGATGAAATTTTTAGGTTTGGTTAAGGGTTGAATTTTTAATTGGGGCCGACATGAATTCTCAAATTATTTCAAATGTTAAATCAATCATTGGCGAACTGGATTTGGATGGGTTATATTAGGCCCGGTCCACTCCGTTTTATCATCCCCGACCGTTTCCCTCGTAACTACGTTTTGCAATTATTATGGATATCAAAGACACGGTAGGACTCCCCCTACTTTTGGATTTAGAATATTGCGTCTAAACCCTCTGCCAATGACGGGTTAACCGCTAAAACCAAAGCGGCTCCCTTAAATCACTAACCACACCTAGATTGGAACTTCGTGCAGTTTATCCTTTGGCCCAATTATTGAATAGCTTCTTTAAAGGGAAATGAATTTGTTGTGTCTTGAGCGTTTATTTATTTTCTGATTTTTAAATTGCATAGCTGCATATCCCGCCTTATAAATTAAAAGCCTTTGTAGCAAATAGATCCATGGTTATCTCTTCCCTCACGGAAAAAACAATTTGATCCCATGTGTCTAAGTTGTTAAATCCCGCAGATCTAGGTTTCTATGGTCTTAATTATCCTAATCAAACATTTTCGAATTTTGGTTTTTGTAACACAAAATTTTTACTTTTTCTAATATTGCAGCTATTTTGAAATATTAAAACTTCAACTATTCGATGTCGACCTCTCAACCTTTTTTTTGATTCACAATGTGCTTAGCGTGGGCGGTTGTCTCGCTTACTTGTGCCTTCTGTTCGAAACGAAACATCCCCGTGTGTTGCCCAATCGCGCCAAATCACATCCTTTGTCTTGGCCTACGGGCCGTGTGGTGGTCTTGCATTCAAGTTTGGACATTTCCCGCGTTGCCACAGTGCGAGCTGTTGATTGAATAATTGTAAATAGGTATATATTTCCAAAGGAAGTCGTTTATTTTGTCTCTAAGATTAGCATCTATTTCGATTTTTTTATGAATCGTAATAGTAATTTAATTATCCTTGTTGTAATCAGTAAAAGTTTGAATGTTCTGTATATTTTGAATCCTTTTCGTACATTTTAGTACAATTGATCTATATCTATATTTTGCATTCGATTATTCAACATTAAATCCGCTTCAAATGTTCACCCTCTCTGTACGGGATATACCATCCCTCTGTAAAACCAACAGGAAAAGAACGCAAGTAACAGGAAGATCTGTGTCCGTAGGCGAGGAAGACCGAGGAAAGTGTTGCTGCCCTGCATTGCCGCTAGCTTCGTCGCCCGACCGTCTACACCAGCAATATCGCACGGCCTCTTGTGTGCAGCCGCTAGTATCTACGTCTGGCCGTTGACTCTGACGACAGCTCTGCTAGCCTGCCCAACCCGACGTTAGGAAAAATCTTAGCGTTAAGTTAGAGTAAGTTAGGAATAGTACGTTCTAGTTTTAATAAATATAATTGGTCGTTGCGATTTAATTTGCTTATTCTTTATCTATTTTTGTATAACGCATTTTATCTCTTTTTTCAATCAGCGCGTATTACGCGTTCCTTGACGGCCGAGTGTACAAGAGGAAAAAACGACTAAAATCTCTCTTTACACAAATAAATAATAAACATAAAAACAACAAGAAGAATATAAAACCCATAAATGAAAAATATTCCCAATAAATGTAAAATCAATGAGGACAGATGAGAAATTGGAGAAATTTTAAAATGCGCTGCAAAACATTAGTTGAATGGAAATAGAGATGGGCGATACAATACTGCAAAGAAAATCGGACCACATACTAGGCATGAAAAGTAAAAAAAGGACGCTATAGAGTTGGATTTCATATTGAAAGGCATATGATAAGGATGATAAAAGAAGTAAAGAAATACTCAGGCAAAGTAGCAGCAGTCACATGAAAACTAAATAATACCGAAAAACTGGTTATAATATAAATTTATTCACTTGTAGGAGCTGGTCTAGAAAAGGATATTAAAAAAATTATGATTAGGTTGATGAAATAATTACAGAAGAAGAAATTTCAAAACAATGGTGATATGCTAAAATAATATTAGTACATAAAAAAGGAAACATAGGTGAAATAAACAATTACAGTCTTATTAGCTTTATATGAACTTTGTACAAACTGTTTGCTACAATCATTGAAAAAATCATAGACATGCTAAATAAAAAACCAACCACCTAAGCGACCTGGGTTTAAAAGAGGCGACTGACCAATCGACAATTTGCAAATATTAAATCAAGTAATGGAGAAAGTTTCCAAGAATACAACGAATCGATAGATTTTGTATTTATAGATTACTCAGACGCATTCGACAATCTTGAACACGACTAAACCTTTCGATCGTTAAATTAGCAGGACATACTTTCAAAGCACATCAAAGTCATCGGAAAAGTATGAAAAACAAGGAAAAGCTAAATAAAATTTTAAACAGAAGGCGAATACTTTAATCTAGAAAGATGAGTAGAGCAGGAGGATCCCTTGTCACCAAATTTATTTACAACCACTTTAGAACTAGCTTTCAGAAATCTACAGTGGCAAAGGTGTGTGAAATGATCAAATTTAAGATTTGCTGATGATATAACCGCATTAGCAGAAAGCAAATCTAATTTAAAAGATATGTAAGAAAAGTTGCACAGAAAATTAAAAATTAAATGGGATTAAAAATTAATTTTAAATAAACTCGCCCAACGACTAATAGAACAGAAGAAGGCACAACCTTCGAAAATAAAGCAATATAATATGAGCAAGAAGTTATCTATTTAGGCCAAACGAATTTCTTTGAAATAGTCAAAGAAAGAAGTACATAGATTAATAATTGTAGTATGGAAGTACATACTAATGGTCCCTTAAACAAATTTTTATAAATTACGTCCTCAAATATCTTAAAAGAAAAATACTTAGCAAGTGCATATACTTACTATGACCTATGGTGCTCAAATTTGGAGACATTAAATAAAAATCTGTGCATTAAGAACGCAATAAAAAAAATGGAAAAATTCATATTAAATCAAAAAACTACAAGTTAAATTAAGAATTATAGGCATAATAAAAAAATTAGAAACAAGAAACATGTTGGAAGAATGTAAACGTCTGAAATGGAATTGGGCAGAGCATCTAAGAAGGCTGGAAGATGGAAGGTGGACACAGTTAGTAACAAAATGGGTACCATAAGATGGAAATAGAAGAAGGTAGCAATGGGAAGAAGAAATAGGAAAATTATTAAGATCAACATGGTGGATAAAAACAAAAAATAAGAAAAGATTGAAGAAGAAGGGAAAGACCTGTGCTCGACTTTGGGATCTAGTTATATGGCTCTTAATAGTCCAATCAATAGGGAATAACCCGGTCACTAATTGTAAAGAGCAAAAACAAATTTGAACATATAGAAAATAAAACTTCAAGAAACTTTTTGCTCTCAAAATGGCGGCCGCTAACATAACCTAAAAAATTCGCAAAAGTCAAATAACGGTTTTTCGCGAATAAAAAAGAAAGTTGTGCTCAGATTGGAAAAGGTTACAGAAGAAAGTTGTAGATAATGAGAAAATCTTTCGATTCAATTTTTGTAAGCTCGGGTCGATTCATTACTTTTCGAGATATATCGAAAAAACCGTTGAAAATTGCGTTTTTCTTGTTTTTGCACAAAAAATAACAATATTTGATGAAAATATTTAATAATTTCAGAAAATTTAGTCCTAAGTGAGACGAAAACAATCGTTTTTGTACAATTCCAAATTTTTTTTCTTCAAAGTTATAGCTGTTTTCGTAGAACGACTTTTCCATCGAAACGGATGATCCTACAGACTTGTTCAAGGACTTATTTTCATCATTAGGAATTGTACTACAAATATATTTTCACCAACAATCGATTTTTTAAATTTTTTATATAAAATCGCGTTTGAAAATGACGTAATTTTCGTACATCGGCTTTTTGACAGTAAATTGTTTAATTTCTATTTCATAGTACTTATTATTACAGAATTCAAAAGTGATCTTTAGAACATACATGAAATTAAAAAAATAGTTTTTTATGATTTCGGGAGCTGAAATATTTTTTTTCATATACAAGTAGGTGATTCAGTTTCAAAATTGATTTTATTAAAAGAAATGTCATGCAAACATGTTTAATGTCCAAATTACAAATAATATTTTTGTGTAATTAATATTACGTATATAAATTAACGAAAAATAATCAGATTTTTCATATTATTAATTATCATCTGTGGCATTGTCTTCTATGTCATCATCGAGTGTTTCGTCATTATCAATATGTTCACTGTTTTGCGTATCTTCGGCGCTCTCAATAATTTCTTCGAGAAAATCGGAACTTTCATCTACATTTATTATATTATCAGGAAGTGTTTCGAAGTTACTACATTTTGTTGAATCGTAATGCAAACAGAAGCTGGTATACTTTAAATAATTTTTCTTACAACCACAAGTTTTGTTTTTACAGCCACTTATACAAGTATATGATTTTTTTGAGGATTTCATCGGGTGTTAATGCGTTCACGGTGTATACAGGTATTAACAGATTATCATCTAATTTCCAACCCCAATCAATAACTTCCATCTCGTTACCCAACTATGCTTGTAGCCATGTTGTTGGGCAGCTCCTTCCGTAGGTGGAAGACTTTCTAATGAAAACAAAGATCGCGATTTCTTTTGAAATATTGAAAACGATGTTCATTCAACGTTCCTTCGTTTTTATTGTAGTATAATGATGAAATGATTTACACATATTATTGGCAATCGTACAACTAGAAGCACTTCCTTCATAATAAGTATCTATCAATTGATGATGATCTGGATTGGAATGAAAAATTTTAACTAATTTATTTTTTCCTTGTCGGTATAAAGCTGAAGCTGTGTCACAGTCTGATGTGCAATGTAAGAATGCCACATATTTCTTTAATTCAGGATATTTAAAAGTATCGTTTGTGTACCAACGATCTACATCGCGTCCTCTTCCTTTCTTCAAAATATTATTTGTTTATCACTAGGAGCTAACTGCGTTAACAACACAAGAAAATCAATATCTTCTCCTACTACAACAACTCTAGTTATTGCTGATACGTCAATAGCAGTTCTAATTATTAGAGCGTCTGCATCTTCTTTCGCTGTTAAGGTTTGATAACCAGAAGCTCTAAATTGACAAGAAAGCATGCTGATGAGTCTCCTTTTGTTACTATCATTTGATAAGAAATTCATTTGCTTCTCAGCTATTGTTGTATTTTCATAAAAATTAAATTCACGAGTTACATTTTTACGCTGACGTCTCAGTCTTTCGCATGACTTCAATCTACTGCTCATATCCTCAGGATATCCGTCAAAAACAGCAACAGCTTTCTTGTACTTGAGTATGTAATTTTCATATCTATCAATGATTTCTTTTATTGTAACATTACGTTGTCAAACTACGCGATGTAACAAATCACCACCACCAAGAACATATGTTGTACTATTTTCATTTATTACTGGAGCCTCCGATAAACAACGAAAATTTTCGTAAAAACTTGATTTTTGTGTCTTCCGCATACCGTTTGCATCACAAAGTGATAGGGGGGAAATGGCGCTAGTTCATATTGCAAATAATTTTTCATGTCTTCTTGATTTTTTAAATTTACGGTTATGCGCTGAAATATTAGCAGTGGATCTATTGTTACTACATCTTCTTTAATTTTTATACTTGATGCCATTGAACGTAGAGATCGAATTTTATTCTTCGTTGAAGCCTTTACAGTATTACATTGCTTTCCAACGAAAGAATCAAATACTTTTATACTTTTATTACCCACAATTCCTGAGTAAATAGACATAATATTGTCAGATTCAGGATCGTATTTTTCGAAAAAATTCATAACTTTTTGCAAGTCTGCTGCATCCCTGTTTACCCGTAAGCTTCGAGTGTTTACGTGTTTACAGAATTTTTCCATTTCATTTGCCACCTCAGTCAAAATTATGGTGGATAAAATCCATTTGGCGATCACACTATTAGACACTCCACGACCGTGTGTCAATTCACCACTACTTTTCATAGCTTTCATTAATACTTGCTCTATAGTCATATCCAAAAAAAATGGCAGATCAAGCTTTGTCAGTTCTCCGTATTGTAAAGTAGCCAGATTTGGCAAATTTATCATACTCAAAAATGTCCATAATTGATTCTAATTGCATCATTTCTTGAAGATAGATATGGTTACTTTTGGCATATAGGTGATGGCCACTTGCGTGAAAGTACGGCAACATGCTTTTGACGCATTTCAAATGCAGATTCCAATTTCCAATTCTTTCTGCTTCTATAAAACTCTTCACGATGTTTATCATATTAAAATAATGTATCCACAACTTAGCTGTTGGTCTTTTTCAATTATTTTTTGTAATTGATCAATAATTTTTTTTATAGAAGCAACATTTGAAAATTCTTTTAAATCATCATCGATAGAGTTTATTTTTTCTGTATATCTACACGTACGATACTTCTTCCTCACTCAAAGTACAAGTACAAGTAAATTCTCTACACTGAAGTGTTTGTAAATAATGCATTATTTACGCAACGTGACGTAGATTATTATTTCAACATAATCACACTATCTATTATTTTTTCGTTAAATTAACAAATAACAAACAAAATACGACATAAAAGAATATGCTGAGAGCCACGTGCTCGATTTCGTCTTAGGATGTACTGTACGTTGCCAGAACGCTACCGTTACTGAACAGCTAGCGTGATCCATCCGCTTTCACTTTCTCCGTCTCTCTTTCATTCTCCCCTTTTTCTTTGTGCGTCTCCACTTTAAGAGTAACGGTTCTGCTGCTTCAAAATGGCTTTCTACTATGGGTCCTTTGTACACTTGCTTACGTTAGCGTCACCACAAAAAAAAGTCAGCTCTTGGAATTGGTAAAAAAACTAATTTTTTTTAATTTCATGTGTGTTCTGAAGAAAACTTTTGAATTCCGTAATAATAAGTACTATGAAATCGAAATTAAACAATTTATTGCCAAAAAACCGATGTACGAAAATCACGTCATTTTCAAACGCGATTTTTATATAAAAAATTAAAAAAATCGATTGTTGCTGAAATATATTTCTCTTACAACTCCTAACGAAGAAAATAAGTCCTCGAATAAGTCTGTAGGACTATCCGTTTTGATGGAAAAGTCGTTTCACGAAAACACCTTTTTTACGAAAACAGCTATAACTTTGAAAAAAATATTTTGGAATTGTACAAACACGACTGTTTTCGTCTCACTTAGGACTACATTTTCTGAAATTATTAAATGTTTTCATAGAATATTGTTATTTTTAGAGCAAAAACAAGAAAACGCAAATTTCAGAGGTTTTTTCTATATATCTCGAAAAGTAATGAATCGATCCGAGCTTACAAAAATTAAATCGAAACATTTTTTCATTATCTACAACTTTCTTATTTAACTTTTTCCAATCTGATCACAACTTTCTTTTTTATCGTAAAAAAACAGTTTTTTAACTTTTGCGAATTTTTAGGTTATGTTAGCGGCCGCTATTTTGAGAGCAAAAAGTTTATTTGAAATTTTATTTTCTATATGCTCAATTTTTTTTGCTGTTTACAATTAGTGACCATATAACATAGGGGCTCAGACAGACAGATTGAACAACAATAATAATAACAATAATGTCCAAAGCTAGGGGAAAGTCTTCAGAGATGTGTTCAGGTTGCGAATGATGTTGAAGGTGGCGCGACATCCTGATAATACTTGCTACATGAGTCTCGGATTCTATAGCTGTGGGTGTTTGGATACTTTTGACTACACACTTTCCAAACTGATGACCGTTCTGGTCTAGATATAGCAAACCAAGGGAATTGCAAAAATGATTTCGTTTAGTATTTAGGAACATTTGTTTTCAATAATTGCTCATACTTTATCTATGATTTTAGGCGTTTTAGAATAAAATTTACTCTCGAGAAATCCTCAAAATCAAAAGTCTGATAGTGCGAGGTCTGATGTACTCGAATAGTATTCTTACAAGATCTCTTTGCCAAATCCAACTAATTCGCGAGTTTTCATTAATATGGGCTCTTACATCACGATTGTAATATTTAAATTAGGATAATATAAAACATGCATATTTTTCATTACACATATTAGCAATATATAAAAAAGTAAGTCATTTTCTTGTAGCCAACATTTAAATGGAATTTAATTATAAAATAAAATTTTTAAAACTGCTTTAGGATCAGGTTGTTATTTTTATTATTATTATTTTTTGCACCCAATAAAAAACTTTAATTAGTAGTACTTTGCAAAAATTAATATTTTAAGTATTTTTGTACTAAATTGTTAACCATTACATCAAGAGCAATTTCTAGACAGTTACTTTAGTCTAAGAGTTATTCTTAAACTTTTGAGTCAAGCTCTTTGCTTAATTAATCGAAAGTTTTCGTGGAATAAATTTAGGTTATAGGGGTATACGAAACCTCTATTAAGGTTTAAGTATTAAATATTTAGTAGAGTATTGAGTATTGAGTATATAGTATTAAGATGTTTACTAGATTTCCTTGTCCCTAACAGCACCGCAGGAATACATGAGAATATAAGTAGTAATTTCTTACAATCCTGTGACCAGAATTTAATAGAGTTTATAGCTAGCTTTCTTACCAGGAATGAAGCTTATTTTTATCGTTACAAATCAATAATCAAAGTTTGATTAATATAATAGAAGAAAAAGGATGATTGTTTTTGAAAGAATTTCAGATGATGTTCTAGTTGGCAAACAGATAGGCACTGAGTGGTTGCCATCGGGGACTTTATTAGCACCACAGTATATGTGGCAATATCCCGTAAAGCAAACGACTAAGACAAATAAAAAATATGCTTCTGCAAGAAAAGTCAATGCGTCACTAAAAGAGTAGAAAAATAATCACAATCATTGTTAAGAATGTAAGTGCTGCCACATCGATTGTACTTTCAGATTTGTCTCATTATAATTATCTGCTCAGTTCTTTAAAGAAACTCCTGCATTGTTATCATTTTTCATAACTCAAATAAGCAGTTATTTAAGCGTATGTACAACTCAACTAAAAAAAGTGATTTTAGGAAGATTTGGAAAGGCTACTTACCCTGACATTGAATGTAAGTGCATGAAATTAAAGCGAAACATTGTAAGTGATCTATAAATGCATTCACAACTATTTTTTGAATGTCTAACCTTCTCAGTTTCTTATACATTTCTTGCAATTTACATTTTAATTTAGTTATTTCTTGTAGTATATCATACAATACAATTCCTCAATGTATAAATTTTATTTAGTTTATTCTTTAATTTGTTTCATCACATGTGCAGATCTTGTGTACTTTTTTTGGTTTTGAAGAAATCAGCTTTATAATTTTATTATTTCTCTCTTTATTTTCAGTATTTAATATTGTTCGCGCCAATCCCAAAATTACATTTAATTTTGAATTTTTAAATTAGGGCCGGCTGTATTTTGGTTCTCTCTTTTCCATGTTTTGAATTTGAGGTATCGGTCGAATTTGTCCGAGCACGCGTTGCGATATATAGGCCGCGGTTGGGTCGCGGGCCGGCACTACACCTTTGCCTTTGTTGGCTTTTGCACTTGGCTTTTTTCGTTCGCGTTTCGCCTTTTGTTCGCGCTTTGTTCGGGCTTGGCCTTTTGCTATGTTCTCGCAGGCGTTGTTCTTTGAATTCAGTTTGTGTAATTTTCTGCGAGGCTTTTGTTAAAGGCTAATTTTCGGGGTTTAAATTTTGCTGGTGAAAAACTCGGTCCATTTTCTTTGACCTGGCTCGACGAAGGAACTTTTTGCACCAGCAAGGGCGCTGCCGTGCGGCTCCGCTGTAAAGATTGGGGTAACTTGTCTTATTTTTTATCCATACCCTTATATCCTTTTTTCCGGAAGCCTCAGAACCAACAGCAGGGAACCGACATCTGCGGGAAAGCGCCGTTTCCACAGGTTAGTGTTTTAACTTTAGATTTGTTTCAAGTTCCTTTATTCAAAATTCCGGCCGCACCAAATATATTTCTTAATTATTGTTTTTCCCTTTTTCTCTTTTACCAGAAGGATCCACATCTTGCCATTTTTGTTGCAGCCCTGGATATCAATCTGTTCAAGCACTTCGGGTACTTATGTATACTGCGTTGGTGTGTCTTATGTGTTGTCTGTCCGTTTATAAATAATATAGTTATAAATAATTAACAAAACTATGTATTTACATTTAGTTGATGCATGCATATTGATAAATAAATATTAAAAATGGTGTATTAGCATTAAGTATTATCCAACATGTTTATGTAAAAATGTTTAATTAGTGTCATTATTTATATTCTCTTGTAATAAAATATAATAAAATTTTTTAATTAATTCCATTATTTTGTAATTTTCAAAAATGTATTGTGGTAAAATATATTTTTAGAGATGTCTCACTGTTCTTCTGATAATTCTTTTTCTGTATTACGTTTACCTTAAACTTGAAAATTGTATTTTATAATTGTAGATACTGTTATTCTATATAATGGTTGTGACTTACTTTGGATGACATGAAATGTTATTAAGAGTGTGGAAATTCTTTCGTTCTGGTTTTCTTTATTTTGATTTTTTTATTAATTTCTATTATTATTTCTAATTTTTCTCAAGTAACTAAATGATCAATAAGTTATAGGTATATCATAGAATTAACAATAAAAAATATAAGTAATTAATCTGCACCGTAGTAGACAGTAGTACATAATCGTCTTAAGTGATATCGCAATAGGTAAAAGAGTTAGAATCGTAATAAAGAGACAAGCTTGAACAATACATAGTTAAAAACACAATAATTTTTCAACGGCATAAACTAAAATAAACCTAATTCTAAGGACGAGCTTAATGGCAAAGATAATTTAATTAGCAGCAACATAATATAATTAGAATGTGGAGTGAAGCAAAGAATAATTGATTTTTTTTATTAATGAAACTAATTGATAGTGCTACGTGATTAGTTGTTTTTAACTGCGCAAACTAAGGTAAAACTAATTACAAGGATGAGCTTGATGTATTTAATTAAGTTAGAAACAAAATAATATAATTAGAACGTGGAATAGAGGAAAGAATAATTAATCTTTTTATTAATTGATTTAATTGGCAGTGCTACATAATTAGTTGTTTTCAGCTGTGCAAATTAAAATAAAATTAATTACAAGAATTCGTTTAATGATGTACTTAATTGAATTAAAATAAAAATAATCTAATTAAATTGACTTCCAAGATCATCTGCAATCTGTCTTCTATAAGCGGCCATTCAGTAAATTTTATATCAAAGAATTAACAATAACAACATAAATAATTAATTTGTACAGTAGTCACAGTCTTGACAATAACAATAAGTAAATTAGTTAAAATCGTAATAAATAGAGGCGAACTTGAACTAAATCTAATTTTATTGATTTAAACTTCTCGAGTCTATGTGTTCACTACTCATCATCTAGAAGATCCGTTGCTGTCGTATTAAGATGAAGGAATAAATTATTTTGATATCGTATGCCAAGCTTAGTAATTTTGTCGGTAATGGTAGATACATGAAAATTTCGATACTATGGAGTATTTATAACAGCATACAGTATCTTTGACTAAAATCATTAAAGGACTGCTAGGTTGGTATTAGTAGCAGACCCATATAACTACAGCCCACACATTCACATTGGCTTCTACAGATAATTGGCAGCGACGACCTATTCATCAGAACATCCTGCGAAACTTATTCGGCTGTTTTCTTTATGTCCAGTTATGCTTTTTTTATGTATTTTACATTCAATTACAGTCAATTAAACTTGTTGGTTGTTTAGAAAACTGGTTAGCTTTTTACGCAAAGCAAAGATGCCTTTATTTGGTTTAGTTTATTCTGATGCGGAATTTCTTGAGCCAGGTTTGAATTTTATTTAAGTGGTTTGATAAGTAACATGGTGCACTATCCGGGTTTTGTGAGATGACACAATAGCTGTATCATCAGCAAAGTTGGCTGTTATAGTTAGAGTTGTAGTTGGAGAGTCAGAAATGTATAGTAGATACAGCCTTGTTCGTAGCACTGAGGCACTCCGGAATTTCTTGGAAAGAGTAATGTGCATTCTTTCTTTAGCTCTGCGAGAAAATGTCTGTTTATTAAATGCGAATGTTAAACACTTGTAAGTGGAGGTGAATCAAATTAGATTTAATTTTACACGGAAATTCCTTGTGTATATACCTTGTCAAAGACTTGCGCAATATTTAAAATGCCGCTAAACCATATCTTTTATTTTCTTAATTGATGTGGATTAGGTTAATTAATTTGTGCATTAGCTTTACGGTACCTTATTGCTCTCGGAATCCAAAATGGTGTTCCAATATTAAATCTTGTAGCATATGTTTTAATCTTTTTAAGAATATTTACTAGACATCTTTAATAAAGCAGAAAGAAGACTAATAGGTCGGTAATAAGATGCTTTCTCGAGCAGTTTTTAAAAATTTGTATTGGCAACATATGCTTGACTATCAGGAAAGAAGTCTCTTCTTAATATAGAATTGAATATGTATCTCATTCGTTTCGTACAAATTTCTAGTAGTTACATGTTTTGCTTACTTTGCTACTTGTATCATCTTAATAGGCAAAGCTAGTTAAAAGGAACTGTTGAGGTATTCTTAGAACTAGTTCTCTTCTTTTGGAGAAATTTTAGTTGTAGATGGTATCAATACTTTTACTTACTTTTGGTTGGAAAAGACAGTCGCCTTGTCTCGATCACTTTCACCCACGTTCCACTTGGTAGTTTGAATGGAGGAATATATTACTGCAGTTGCTTGAGTCTCTTTATTGTTTTCCTGAGCGAACAATTTGTTGCCTTCATGGAAGGAAATGGATTTAATTAGTTCTGTATTAATCCCTCCTTTATTTACGTAAGAGCGTTTCCAAGTTTTTACTTGCTGAATTCAGTCTCTATTTGCTCTGCGAAGCTTATGATGAACATCCTCCGTCGATTTTAACTTATAGGTATTGCTTTAGACGATTCAAAAGTGGTGATTTTGGCACGAAATACGAGGAACTCCTGGACCAACCCAAAAAGTTTGGACATACAGAATTGGAGGCATTACTTGATGAAAATCTATGTCACAAGCCTCGAGATCTGGCATATTTCTTGAATATTGGTTTATCGACTGTCGATAAACGTTTGACGACAATGTGAATGATTTAAAAGCACGAAAATTGGGTCCTATAAAAAATAAAATTTTCCACCTGCGAACAGCTGCTTCAAAGATACAAAAGGAAAATGTTTTGGTATTGTATCGTGACTGGTGATAAAAAAATTGGTGGGTAGTAGCGTGAGATTTCCTTGAAAACGTTGCTTTGCTCAATGAAACTAAGAAAACTCGTTCGAAACAAATCTCTTGTTAAAATGTATATCAACCGAACATCATAGTACATTCGCTGAATTTCATCTGTTACTGAGGTGTCCGCGATCAGCTCCAGGCTGATCAACTGATGAACGTCGAATTCTTCAGAATAGTCTTTGCTTATTAAAGGCTGATCTGTTGCTTTAAATTCCGTCCACCACACCACTGGATTCGGTCGAAATCAATTCCCCGAAATTTTGTCCGTGATGACCTCCAGGTTGATTATCTATGAGACTGTCGGCTTCTTCTGAATAGACTTCGTCTACCGGAAGCTGTTCCATTGCTGTAAATTTACTATCCACACCACTAGATGTCGACAAAATTGATGGGCCGAAATTTTGATACCGTTTATCAACAATTGTGCCAACTTTATTCCACCGCATGGTCTTTTCTCATTTGACCTTCTATCTCAATCGATAGCGCCGACACTTTTCCGCATTTTCGATCGGGTCCACTTTAATTTGACCTAGGTTACGCTAATTCTGCTTCATTTTCATGTACTACGACATTTTCAACTTCAATGCGTCATAGTTTTCCCAAATTTAATAGCTCTGAATAGTCTGAAATAGTCCGCAGTACACAAAACAGTTATTTATTTATCTCAAACTGCACTACAAACAAGACCACTTAGTGTGCACTTGTCGTTTTGTTGCTCAACTAACTCCCCCCTTCCTTGCGTCGTAAGGGGGTGGCGGAGAAAATTTCGGTTATTTTGCTTATCGCTTTCAACCTTCCTCTGTAGAACGCTGCTTTTTCCGTTGTACTCCGTCCAGTAGTCTTCAAACTGGACCGTTTTGGTGTCGCTCGTAATTTTAGAATGACACTTAGAAAGTATTCGTACCAAACTTAAAGACGTTTTACGTCAAAATAAAGTTATTATAAAAACCCTAAGCGCAAAAAGTCATTTGTATGCTCGACGCAAAAGCGAAACATTCATGGTTCAAAAGTAAAGCTCTGTATTTGGTGCGTTCAGAAGGGCGTAGTGTTTTATGAGCTTCTAAATAAAGTGAAATTATTGTTGGGTGTCCTTCTGATAACAACTGATCAAATCAAAAGAAGAACGACCGGAATACGTCGAAAAATACGATAAAGTAATTTTGCAGTATGACAAATGCTTGATCACATGTTGCAAAATAAATCAAAAATTATTTGGAAGCTCTTCGATGGGATGTCCTACCATATTCGCAGTATTTACCAGACATTTTCCAATATAATTACCATTTGATTTGATTGATGACGCATGGCTTGCCTGATTATCGCTTCAACTCTTTTAAAGATATCAAAAATTTGGTCGATTCAGGGATTGCATCACAGGACGATGAATTCTTTCGCAGTGGAATCCGTCTGTTTCCAAAAAGATAAGAAATAGTTATAGCTTACGATGGACAGTACTTTAAATAACTTATGTTTTTTAATTTATTTTGAAACAAATATTTAATTTTATATAAAAATCTGTTAAAATTAAATCTAAGCCCCAACGAGAGTACTGAGCGTAACTATGAAAGGAGAATAACTAAAAGCTATATCTTTTATTACACATAAATCAATAAGATCTGGTAGTTTGCTAATATTTGTGCGCCAGTAGATTGGTTTGACACTAGATAGAACACTATTTAGATATTGTCACCATAGATTACCAGTTGTAATATTTGATATTGTCTTCTGCTGTAATATTTATTAATTTTTCAGAGTATCGAAAAGATGTTGAATTTTATCTTGTCTTATTATCGTAGAATTCCAAAACCAAAAGTAAGTAAAAATAAAATACGACCGACCTTAATGAAGCTGTGGTCGCTATCGCAAGTATAGCTGGTATATTTTTCGTTAAACACTTTTATTAACTTTATAAAAAACGTTTCTGCCATCCAGGCCTTTTTGTGTACGTGTCATTGCGTCTAAAACCGTAATATTTCATGTCTTCAGGATTCTTTACTCATAAAACATTGTTTTTCACTTAAAGATGAGTACAACATATGCTCATTGTTAAGTTCAAAGCTATTCTTCTTCTTCTAGACATACCGTCTCTTAGTTGGAAGTTGGGATATTAGAAATTTTTTTCTACTGCTGCATTTGTCGAACAACATGCTTGTCCACCGTCTTATATTTTTTAAACAGTAAGTTTTCCCCCAAAATCTCCCCCTTTCGCCTTTAACTTTACTTTGGATTGTAATTGGAGATAGCTCTGTATTTTTCATTTTTAGTAAGGGCCCTCTTTGTGCTTCTGCATGCTCGTAACATTTTTGTTTTGTTTGTGTTAACTCTTAAGCCAATTTATATTTATTTTTAAATTACAGTCATTTAAGGCACACTGAACAGCTATTTTCTGGGTAATAATTAAAAAGTATTAGAAACAATATGCAAAAAGTTGTGGCTTATGAGTTATTAGTCTATAATCATGATTTTCAGTTTGTTTTCTTGAACAAGGTAAAAAAATTTGTTAACTAGTGGTGAGGAATGTTTTCTGTTAAGGTAACGCCACCTATAGTGGACACTTTAAGGATTTTTTTTGCTTTTTCTACTCATACATCTAAGTTTTTAAACAAACAACAAAGATAGATATTTATTTACGATCTTTGTGTCTTCCGCTAACAGATTAAGATGCACGTTTATCCTTAACTTAAGCGTAGGATTTGTTTTTTAATTTTATATCGGATATGGTTTTGGCACCTGAAGTGGACAGTGAAAACTATGATGGTACCTAAAGATGACATTTTTGGAACCTAAAGATGACAGTCCACTTTTTGAACTTTTTCTAATTGTTATAGCGCTAGAAATCCCTGAATTCCCTCCTCAGCTACTCCCTGACACTTATTTGGGTACAAACATGTTATCTATAGGTACTTAGTTAACTGAACTGCATTGAAAATTGAACAAAAAAAAAGTTCAATTCGAAATTACTTCAAATCAAACTTGTACCTTGTACTTACTTAAGTAATTTGAAAAATTCAGTACATAAATGTCATTTACTTAGTCTAACTCCGACACTGAACAATTTCCCTTCGGCTACTACATTTGGAAGGTGGCGAGATGTGGTCTAAAATATCGTCCGCCCAGCTATAAAATAAAATGTTGTCCCTCTCTGGCCATTTCCACAGCCGCTCATTTTGGAGAACTTCTATCACTACTCCAGAGAAGACGTTCTCGTCGTAGCGCATCGCTACAAATTCACCTTTCTCTTTTTTAGCAGGAAGCAGCGACAGTCCAGTGTTTTCAGTACCTGAAATATCGTCACTACTGCCTGAAGATGAATTTAGGCTTATCAGCAATTCATGCTTTGAATCTGTGTCGAGGGAGTCAAGCGATTTTCTTGCACGTTTTTTTGAAGGGAACAGTTTCCTATTGACATTTTTCAATTGTGTAGCTTTAGCTTTGTCTTGTCTCTTTTGTAGGCGAGCTACCAAACGTGCCTTCTTTTCTTCCTCCTTCTTTTCCTTCTCAGCAGACTTTTTTTGTGTATACAACGTCCACTCTGCTGTCGTGATTACACTAGATATTTTTTTCTCTTGGCTAGCTTACTACCGTGTTGGTTTTCTTTAGCTTTAGGATAGAAAAGACTTGTTTGGACTTGTGCTTGGTGGTTTCACAGCCGGGTTTTCTGATGATGGCACGAAGGTGTTTGGACTTGTGAACCACCAAGGTTCCTCAGCTGGATTTTCAATACCCACATGTTGATGTAGAGGATAGAAGTCTATTTGCAGTGTGCCGGATTTTTCGGTCTCAAGTCTTTATGTGCAGGCGATCTTCCACACTGCGAATAGACTTCTATCCTCTACATCAACAAACCCTTGGTGAAATAACTTCATTTTTTCGGATCCCACGACTGATTCCAGTCAGTCCAGACGGTCATTTTTCTGTACTCGAAAGCTATCACAGGAGCACTCGGGTTTCGATCGATTTGTACTGCTGTTGGACACCATGGAACAAGTCCACACTTTCTAAATCCATTCTGCAGAATTGAAGGCTGTTTTATTAACTTTTCTTCAATTAACTCTTTTAATAAGGGCGCAAACGTAGTTTTCGTGACGTTTTCGTCGTTGTACATACGATAATTTCGAACTTTCTCTTGCCAATTCATTTTCAAAGTTCGAAACACCGCCACGTCCATGGGCTGTAGTAAATGTGTGGCATTTGACAGAAGAACACAAGCACAATGCCCTTCTCTTTGCAAAATTGACTCAATTCCATTGATAAATGAGAGACGTGCCCATCAAGAAAAAACACTAGTGGCCTCTCAATTTCATTTTTCAGCAACCATGGGAAAAATATGTTTGCCATGTATTCATAAAATAGTTGGCAGGTCATCCACCCTTTTTCTGACTTTCCTATACCCCAGTCTTTTGGGGCAGTGTCGTATATCAACGAGGGCACCCTCGTGTAACGATACACAATCATGGGAGGTGCAAGTTCACCAGCGGCATTGCCTGTTATCAGGACGGTTACATTTTCTTTTTCGTCATTCCCAGCACATTGAAATATTCTCATCGGCGTTAAAAACACGCCGGGTTCCACACTCAAGGATGTGGACCACCCCATCTCTCTCCAAAATTGAATAAACTTCTTCTTGCCATGCGCGAATTTTTTCTTGCGTCACAGCAGCCCGACTCGTAGTCGAATTCTGACAAATTCTTTCTGCAACAACAGGGTGCCTGGCCATAAAACAATGATACAATGATTACCACGTCATACTGCAATATTTTAACTGGAGGCATATGAAATTAAAATATATAAAAATATATAAAATATATAAAAATGTCACATTGGAACCTAAAGATAACACTGGCTGTCAACTTAAGGTTCCCGTCATAATTACACATTTGTTTTCAAATATATTTCAGAAGAATCTACAGCACTGATGTTTAAGTATTCAATTTCAATCCGAGTAAAATAACCTATAATGGACACATCTGTCAACTTTAGGGGAGACTTGCGGTTTATGGAACCTAAAGATGACAGTGTCCTGAAAGAGTACACCGAATTATGACATTGAGTGAAATGTTCCATAAACCTATTCTTCAATATCTGTTTTTGTCAGATATGCTACCAAAACAAGTAAAAACACATCATGTTTACATTAAACCTTAATTACCGGAAGCACTTACCTTAATTTTTCCGCAAGGATTATTCAGAATTCAAGCTATTTTGCAAGTTGTCTTAAAAAAATTTTTTTACACAAAAAGCAAAATGGTTGGCTTTGTTTACGCTGCTCATTTGCTATCGTCAATAACAAGGTGCCATCCTAGCAAATAAAAGAGCGCCAAATTTAAAATAGATTTCTTATTTTTTTCAAGTTTTAACACGAAGTGTCATCTATCGGTGCCGTGTCCTCTACAGGTGCCGCTACCTTACGTATATTGTATTTTATAAATTAACTAATATATTTAGAATTAAGTGATTTATTAATTTATTAATTCCATATATACTTAATTTGCAGTGTTTAACATAATATTGCTATTCTTCTTTATTAACTGCATAATTACAATTTAACTTACATCAGTCGCGAATACAATTAGTAGAAATTTGGAAAATTTCTCCATGAGAGAGTTTAGATGCATTAAACTTTTTTCCTTCATCGATTGCCGAATTAATTTTAAGTACTCCCGAAAAACACAAAATTTCAATCGTTAATTGCCGTGATAGCGTAATCAATATTTATTTTAATTTATTTTATTTTAAAAAACATTTTCTTCAATAAGTTTTTCCTGTTATTGTCTCTCTATTAAACTTTGTCGAGTACATGTTGTGGAAGATTAATTTAACCTGAAAAGTTTCAGAAAAATGTGAAGTGATGTTTATAACCAAATCAAACTGAAAACTGTAAGTTCAAACGGAGAACTGCAAATAGCAATTTTTATGATATTCTAAATGTACTAAAAGTTGCCGAAACAGCCAGCCTCATAGTCAAAGTTTGAAATTGATAAAGTTTTTTTTTTGCTAATAATTCATTAATGTCGGGATTTATGAGATGAACAACTAGTGCAATAAATATAGCTATTTACGAGCTTTAACAACGATTAATCTAAAAATTTCTAAGTATCATTAACCATCGCCATGTAAATTGCAAAAAAATGTTTTTGATTCATTCTTGATTTCCTCAAAAACATTTTTTGCAAATTTACTCTTCTGTTTATTTTATTATTATTTTTATTTTCATTTTTAAATAATTATTTTCCTGCAAGTCTTTTTCAAAATATTTAAGCACCTTTTAGGGCTATCCTTTTTAATTTGAGTAACAAATTTACAAATTGATAAAGTTTTTCAAACACTGTACTATATAAAAATTTTGTTTTAGATCTCAGCATTTACTTGCCTTAACCCTTTAACGGCGGAAATAATTATTTAAGAAAAAACTGTCTGAGCTGTCATAAATCCTTAAAATAATGTATTAAAATGATAAATATGCCCACAAAACTAGAAGAGCTTTTTATAATTTACAAAAAAAAACATGTTACCATATGGTAACGCACGCTAAATACGTTACACAAAAATGTTTCTTATTTTTTATGAAATATAATATTACATTCTAAACATAATCCAATTCCACATTTGCTACACATCGTGCAGACCCTCGAAATACATCCTTCTCCAGTGCAGAGCTTTATATTTTTACAATCGGTCGGTATAAGTAAATGATCTCGGCCATTATAACGTATGTCGTCTGATATTCGGTTCAGTGTAACACTTGATTTTGATGTTGACGGTCGTCCTGCAGATTTTGGTAATGTCCCATATCTGGTGAGATACTATCCCACGATATTTCGTCTAAATTCTAGTTGATGAAGTTTTGGATTGATCCTACGAGCAACAAACAAGGCGTTTACTATCGCCACATTTAAGAGCCACGTGAATATCGGCCACCACCACTTTTTCCGTCTAATACTAATGCGACGCCTAAAACAGTTTCATCAAACAAGTCAATTTCTTCCATGTAACGATTGTACTGAGCCTTTGCACTTGAATTACGTTCTTTTCTGTGTGAGAGTAACGCTGAACATATCCTATTGGCAAAATCTGTGGCATATTGATACTGCGCTGACGATATTATTATCCATCCATTTCAAGACAATAATACCATCATTTTTGCTGATTCTTGAATCAAATTCTCCCCGACTTCTACGTTTCATATCTTTTTTATGTGGTAATGGACAGCTTGTGGGAATGCGATTTCCCCTAATTGTTCCAGTTGTACCATATCCCCTTTCTTTGAGATGAAACAGAATATTAAAACCCATAAACAAGTTGCCAAAGTAAAATTTTAACGGATGCCTTTTGTAATCTTCGCAAAACTCGTCGATCATGTCGATGAAAGGTGCTACACATTTGCCAAACTGTGATTCGTAGTTAGAATTGGCTGCGAGATTTTTCCTTGATATAAGTCAAAATTGATAAGATATCCGGATGACATATTTAAACACCACATTTTATAACCAAATTTTATTGGTTTGCATGAATGTTTGTCATAGTATCTGATAATTGACTCATCAAAATCTATGCATTCTTCAGAAATCCAATTCTCTAAAAAATTTTCTTTAGTTTATTCATTAGGGGGGGGGGGTATTTTCCACACCTTGTCGTTTTTATCTGGCTTTGTATTATCAGCACAATTCAAATATTTTAAAATGTGCCTGAACCTATCTCGTCTTATTGCATTGGTTATCTGTTATCTAAATAAAAGTCCCTTCCCAGCAGCTCACTATATCCTGTGAGTATAAGGATAGCAATAACGCATTTAACTTCATCGGCAGAAATTTTAAGATTACCCTCCTTTAAAAAAAATGCGTATTTTGTACTTTCTTCAACTAAATGATTGATGATTTCCTCATCTATAAATATTTCAAATATTTCTAAATTCGTCAAGTTTTCATAATTAGGATGATCAAATTTTGAAAAATTCTTAGCTGATGGAACAATGTATCCTTTTGTCCATGTTTTTTCGTCTGGTTTTAAAAAGTTTTGTTTCTGGCAATTATCCTGTACATCGTTAGTGTTCGCATCTATATTTGACATTCTAACTTTAACACCGGTGCAAAGCTGTGGACCGCTGAGATTATCTACCAAACCCGGGCAATCTTCTTCACCAAAATTCTCATCCGTCTGGTGACTTAATGTAAATTTGGTCTACGTCATCTTTATCATTGTATGCCACTTCCAAAGCCTCTTGCAACGTAAAGCCTCCCTAAAAGTGTAAAAATATGAACAAAAAAATCTATTTTAGTATTTTGTATAATAAAATCTGCGAAATGCGATGGCCGGGTTCAGGAAATTGTAATATATTGAATCATGTTGTGTACTACTCTGGCAACGATGACGACCACCACTATAATGGTGTAGGAATAATAGTAACTAAGGAAATTAACGACTCTGTCAAAAAAGTAATAGCGCACTCAGATAGAATTATAATGATACAAATAGAAGCTAACCCATTTAACTTAAACGTTATCCAAGTGTATGCTTCAACTGCGAATAGCGAAGATGAAGAAATAGAAGATCTATATGAACAGCTTAGAAAGGTCTTAAAATATACGAAATCTAATGACATAACTCTCATAATAGGGGATTTTAACGCGAAAGTTGGAAGTCAAAGAGAAGATAACGTAATTGGACAGTTCGGATTAGGATCTAGAAATGAAAGAGAGGATAGATTCATACAGTTTTGCCGAGAGGAAGAACTTGTAGTGATCAACACCATGTTCAAGCTCCCACACAGAAGAATATATACATGGAAGGCTCCAGGTGATACGAAAGAAAAAATAATACGAAACCAAATTGACTATATCACTATTAATCACCGTTTCCGCAATTGCATAAAATCAACAAAAACTTATCCCGGAGCAGATGTCGGATCAGACCACAATCCGGTAATATGTAAATGTAAACTAAAATTTAAAAGGGTTACGAGAAAAACTAATGAAAAACAACATAATATAAGGGCTCTTTGTGAAGGAGATGTTAAAGAACAAGTTCGAAAATCGTTGGGGAGAAATTTAAAATGAAAATAATACTACCACTGGATTTAGTAACAAAACAACTCAACAAAGGAAGTAATAGAAGAGAGGTGGAACGCTATCAAACAAAATCTGCAAGAATTATAAAAGAATACGTTCCACAAAACGAAGAGAGAAGAAAATGAGTGGATGACAGAAGACATTTTAAAATTAATGGACGAAAGGAGATTAATGAAAATAAAGATTTGAACAAATACAGAGAGATACAACGACAGATACGAGGTGAGATAAGAAAGGCAAAAGAAAAATGGTTGAAAGATAAATGCCAAGAAATAGAACAGCTAGAAAACAAACACGACAGCTTTAATATGCATCGAAAAATAAAAGAAGCTGCTGGAATATTTAGAAGAAAACAACGAACAGACTAATAGATAATACAGGACAGGAAATAACAGACATAAGCGAAAAATTAAAACCTGGAAAGAATACATCGAAAAGTTATTTGCAGACGACCGTCCAGAAAAACACGAAATAAAAGAGGCTGAAACCGGACCTCCTATAACAAAAGATGAAGTTAAGAAAACAATAGAAAAGGCGAAAACCCGGAAAGCAACGGGCCCAGACGAGATATCCACTGAAATTTTAAAACTCCTAAATGAAGATGGAATAAATGCACTCACTAGGTTATTCAATCTAATATACGACACTGGAGAGATCCCGACGGACTGGACTAAGTCAACTTTTATAACCATACGAAAGAAAACAACACCGAGACAATGCGTAGACTATAGAACGATAAGTCTGATGAGCTGTGCCCTTAAGATCTTCTTGAAAATTATACACACCAGGATCTATCAACAATGCGAATCAAAATTGACCGAAACCCAATTCGGGTTTAGAAATGCGTTGGGAACAAGAGAAGCACTATTTGACTTAAATGTATTGATCCAAAGATGTAGGGACGTAAACTGTGACGTACACTTATGTTTTATAGACTTCAGCAAAGCATTTGACAAAGTAAAACATCATGTACTACTCAAAATATTAGAGAAAACCGGCATAGACGACAAAAATACTAGAATAATAGCCAACCTACACTGGAGTCAAAACGCAAATGTAAAAATAAAAGATAATACCACCGAAGGAATTCAAATCCTTAGAGGGGTTCGCCAAGGATGCGTGCTTTCACCGGCTCTGTTTAATATTTACTCGGAAGAGATGTTCAAAGAAGCATTACATGATGTGAATGAAGGTATATTAATTAATGGTGAACTAATCAACAACATCAGATACGCAGATGACTCTGTAATATTGGCAAGAAACGTAGAAGGTCTACAATTATTAATGGAAAGAACACATATAACATGTGAGAAATACGGAATCACCCTCAACACAAGCAAGACAAAATACATGACAATAACTAAGAACATTACGCTACTAGCAACATTATATATTAATAATACTGAGATAGAAAGGACTAGCAAATACACATATCTGGGAACCAATATAAACGAACAATGGGACCACTCGACAGAAATAAGAACAAGAATAGAAAAAGCAAGAGCCGCACTCATTCAAATGAAAAAAGTTTTGATCGGTAGAGACCTAAGCCTGCAAACCAAGATTAGAATCCTGAGATGCTATATTTTCTCGACGCTACTATACGGAGCTGAGTCATGGACTTTAACAAAAGCATCAGAGAAGAAACTGGAATGATTTGAAATGTGGACCTACCGACGTATCTTGAGAATACCATGGACAGAGCATATCACTAACAAAGAAGTTATGGAACGAATTGATAAAAAAACAGAAATCCTAATAACAATAAAATCTCGCAAGCTAGAATATCTAGGACACATAATGAGAAACACAAAGAGATATAGAATCTTGCAACTTATTTTAGAAGGAAAAGTGATGGGAAGAAGAGGCCCAGGAAGGAGGAGAATATCTTGGCTAAGGAACTTGCGGCAATGGTTCGATATGTTCACGGTACAATTATTCCGGAAAGCAGTAGACAAAGTACAAATTGCATTGATGATAGCTAACATCCGGAACAGATAAAGCACGGGAAGAAGAAGTATCATAAAAACTGCCAGCGTTACCATATGGTAACACCTGCAAAAAAGTTCAACCCTCAATTAATAAATTATTTGTTATCAACAAACAATGCATGTAACCTTAGAGTAGAAGTTAGTGATGCCAGAAGCTGATATGTAATCTCAAAAATGTGAACAAAATATTATAAGAATTTACTTACTCTAAACGGAGATCCATTATATTCACCAAGAATAAAAAATATAACAGTTGTTGGGAATATAACAAAAGTAACTAAATTCACCGTAAAACTTTGAATTTTTGGCACTAATTGTTAAAACACACTTTTGTTTACTCATAAACGTAACCTATGCATCAATTTTACATAACTTTTGGCAGATGGTGCAGTTTGATGTCGCGATTGCACGCGTTACCAAATGGTAGCACTAGCCGTTGAAGGGTTAAATGAATTTCTTACGTTTGTTTCTAGTTTCTGAAATATAATACACCCAAACACCCCTAAAGTGTCACATACATATTTTATCCACATCGTGGATTCAGTGATGTGCTACAATTGTGATCATTTGTTTAAATAGTAAGCGGCTAACATAGGGTTAAATAAATTTTTCAGAGCAGCGTAACTTTTTTATTTAAATAAATTAATCTTTGAGACAGACCACAAATAAAAGTTGTGTCGCATGCGCCTACTAACCGTAATAATTGACAATTGGCGCAAACTGTCAAATTACATCATGATAATTTATGTTTTCGCCTATAACAAGTCAATCGTGACCTAAATAGAAAAACTAAAGTCTTTACGGGAGGTTTCGCAACAAACCAGTTCGAATAAAAACGGTTTATAACACATGGTTAGTTACATTTTTGTCTGAAGTGAAATAGAGAATCGAAAACAGGTCAGTAAATATATTTAAAGTAGTCCAGGATATTTTTTGATGAAACTTCTCTAAAAAGTGCTGTCACATCAAACTTTTCTAGATTGGTTACCAATAAAGTATATAAAGTGTTTAATGCTGTTGTGTGATTATACGTCGCACGGTTGGTTATGTATTTGCATAGTTTGATAAGACTATTAATGGGAGAAGCAATAAATCAAAACAATACATTTTTTATTTTTGGGAGTTAGTATAAGGCTAGTGTCATTTATTAAAAAAACGGGAGTATTGCCAAATATTAATTACAAATAGTAAGTACAAAAATGAGAACAAATAAATAAGAAAAACTTGAAAAGAAGATGAAGATGATGAGAATACCCACAGTTTAAAATTACTTAGGTGATTGGATAATCTGAAACGGAAGCAAAAAGCCAGGATGTTTTAAATACTGGAAAGCAAAATTTAAAAAATAACAAGAAGTAACAATATTACAAAGCAGGTGTTTCCAGCTTTTAAGAGAAGAAAATGGTAGTTGAGAGAATTATAAATAGGCTTCTACCAGATAGTCACTGGGATAAATTACAAAAAGTACCAAAAAAAAAACAGGTAAAAGAAATTGTAAGAATAAAGAGTTATCTGTTTCACGTAGGCAGAATTTTGTTGTAAAAATGGTTTGCTATTTTGAGTACAATTATTAAAATCATAATGGTAATGTGCGTATAAGTTAAATTGTTTTGTATTCTGAATCTTAGGACCGATTATGTAATTATTGCATCAAATAAATATCTTATTTTTATTTGTAAAAAATAAAAATTATGAATACTAAAAATAGAAAACCCCAATTTATTATACAAAAAAAAAAAATTATTTATAAACATTTTCAGTTAACTTTCAAAGTTCTTGTATAATATAATTTTATTTCTAGTATATTTTTTAACAACTTTTTAAGTATTAATAAAGCGTAATGATATAAAAAATATTTGATTTGTTATCTTTCCCCCGGGCCACATGTTGGCTTTTGACGGCCCTATTTTGTTTTTCATCTTTAATTTGTAGAGCACGACAGCCGCGAGGTAAAGTCTTCAACCTGCCAAACTGGGCTCGTTCGAACCCGGCAATGACAAAACATTTAATGCTCTCCGGCCGTCATACAAACACCTTTGGCGGTCGTAAAAGTACATTCCTATCCATCGCCAACCCGCCCGGCAAGGGTGGCGTTTAATTATCAAGGCCTATGCTCAATACTGGGCGTTACAAGGCCGAAGAGAAGAAAAATTTGTAGATTGGCTTCTAATCTTATCTTCAAATAATTTTAGTATGTAATCTATCCTGATTTTTATCTTTCCGTTCTCGTTTGTTATAATTTTATTACCATCCTTTGTATTTTCCTTCTGCTAATGCTTACCACTTCTTTTATTTATTGACACAGTTTAAAAATATTGTGTGGTTCTTTTAACTTTCCAACATTTGTATATCTGTCTTGTATTTGACTTTTTTTCTTCCTTAATTTTGTTTTTTGTGTTTTACTTACTTATTTATATTGTAGTTAACTGCTTTTTTAAAAGGCACTTAATCTGCTCTATTAAGTTTGTTATGTATAATTTTTGTGTGAATCTATCTTATAATTTAAATTTCAAACTTTTATTTACTGCTATTATCTTTGTTTTCAATTTTGCCATGACCGTTTTAATGTCTTCTTGCGCACTTCCTGTTATAAGCGAAACATCGTTTATTAAATCTGTTATCTCAGTGTTTCAGATTTTTTTCTACTTGTTTAGCTTCTATATGTCGAGATTTTTCTACGTTTTTCATAGTTTCCTTCTTAGTAATATATTTAAGTCTAACTCTCATTTTGGTGATTACTGTGTTATGATCTAATCTAACATTGGTTCTGAGATATGTCTGAGATATTGCTGCGGTATTTTTTTGCTAATAAGTACATAAACGATTTGATCTTTTCTTTGTTGTTTTGAGGAGAAGTTGTGGATATTGTTTGAAAATTAGCTATTTAAATCATGATCTAATTATAACTAAACATTTTACTTGACATAATTGGATTAATCTGTCTCTTTCTTTATTTCTTTTTTCTATCCCAATTTTTTCCAATGTTGTCAGTTTTACCATGACCAACTTGTGTATTCAAATATATAATTACAATCTAATTTTTTTTTGTTAAACCGTATTTTGGGTCCAATCTGCGCGTAAAACTTTTATTGTAGGAGCGTATACTTGAATTAGATTAATTTTGACGGAGTTACTTTTCAGTTAGTTCTGACAGAGTACGGCACATATATATTATTACAAGATCATAATAAAACCTTCAAGGCATAAAAATACTATTCTTCAATGCACAAGGTGCCAAGATTACGGTCATTCAAAATTATATTGCAGGAGATCCTATAAATATGTCAAGTGTGGTAGATCACATGGTATTAAAATCTGTAAAAAAAAACTAAAAACACTTCGGCAAAATGTGTACTATGCAAAGGAAATCATCCTGCAAATTACAAGGGTTGTAGCGTTTACAGAGATTTAATCAAGGCAAAACAAAACAACCGTCCAACAACGACAGGACATATCAACGAACCCCCCAACGTGCCCCATACAATCTCTTTCAAGTAACTTCTACCAAAACTCAACTAGTAATGCTCAAGCTACATCTGATACCCTAATAAATTAAACCAATAACAATAATAATCCTACCATAGCAAACAAACTGGACAACTTCCAAACAAATTTAAAAGCATGTTCTCTTACTTATTAAATCAAATAGTATGATCTTGTCAATGCTCACTATTGTTACAAATAAATTGGTTAGATAATGGCTACAATACTAAGAATAATAGCATGGAGAACAAGTAGCATTTCTAATTATATCCAAGAAATAACTATATTTCTTAAAATAAACAAAATTGACATCCTGCTTGTTTCCTGCAGCCATTTTTCAGAACAAAACGGTAT
Source organism: Sinelater perroti (assembly GCA_036346155.1). Classification (NCBI taxonomy): domain Eukaryota; kingdom Metazoa; phylum Arthropoda; class Insecta; order Coleoptera; family Elateridae; genus Sinelater; species Sinelater perroti. The sequence goes on from JARFIY010000024.1 coordinate 16,182,353, forward strand.
AAAAATGAGATTTACACAGTCTACTTCGCAAACTACGCTGATGAAACAGCCCATCCAGGCTCGGTTATTGTCATTAGATCATTGTTAAAACATTATGCCTTCATTTCATATATTATAAATAAAATACAAAGCCATATTATGAAACTTGAAACCTTTTTTTGGTCCATGGCAGTTGTTGTAGTATATCGTCCCAGACACCGTATTACATACGAGGAATATAGAAATTACCTTGTACAGCTAGGAGTCCATTTCCTATCAGCTAAAGAATGGAACGCAAAAACTACAGTTTGGGGTTCTAAACTCAACAATTCAAAAGGTACAGCACTACTTAAAGCAATAGAACAAAACGATATAAATCTCCTTTTGATAAGAGAGTCAACTTATTGGCCAGGGGTCTTAAATAAATTACCTGACTTACTGGACTTTGCAGTTATTAAAGAGATTTCTGATATAAATAGTGCTACTGAATCCAGTTTTGACCTTAGCTCAGACCACAGCCATAGTATTATAACTCTGCGCACAGGTATAATCTGCAAATAACCACTTCTCCAACTCTATGCCAAAAATATAAACTGGAATCTATTCCAAACTCATATTAATAAAATTATCAGACTTGATGTAAGCCTAAAAATAACCAGGATATAGACGAACCTGTACAATACTTGTCACAAATAATCAAAGAAGTTGCTCGGAAATCAACCCAACTAAACATAGGACAATGTAAGCTAATCAAAACTTTCCACTACATATCAAAAATCTTATACAAAGGTAAATAAAAAGCTTAAACAAATATTCCAAAGAACAAGACATTCTTTACATAAAACACACCTGCACAGATTAACACATAAAGTACAAAAAGCTCTACATTATGTTAAAAACGAGCTTTTTCAAACATATATCACGAAGCTTTCTCTAGATGTTTAATCTATATGGAATGCCGCTAAAAAGCTTAAAATATTTACAATAACTATTCCACTAATTAGAAAACCGACAGAGCATGGGCACGTTCATATCTTGCTAAGGCTAACACATTTGCCGAGCGCCTATCAAATGTGTTTTTCCTATCTGAAACAACCTAGGATGACCTAGAAATTAAATATTTGCTAAATACATCTTTCCAGTTATCTTTATCGATAAAAGCATTTACTAAAAAAAGTTCTTAGAAAAATAAAACTTTAAAACACACGTAAAGTTTTTAACTATGACCTGGTTGTTGCAGAAATATTAAAAAATCTTAAAAAAAAGCAATTGTCCTAATCACGATAATCTATAATGGCATATTACGTCTTTGCTACTTCTTAATACAATGAAAAGTGCCCAGATCCTGATGATACCCAAACCTGGTAAACCTCCAACGGAATTAACTCTTACAGGCCTGTTATGGCTAAACTCTTTAAAAGACTATTTCTTAATAGAATACTAGAAGACGATGCCTAAATCATCACTTCAGGTTTTGTCGGAACCACTCGACCATGCCAATAGTGCCACAGATTAGTCAAATCAAAGATAGTCTGCAGGCAAGAAGGTATGTGCTTCTGTTTTCCTTGATTTTCAACAAGGTTTTGATAAGGTCTGGCACATAAGGCTACTTTCCAAAATAAAAAATGACTTTACTGACCAAATATACCTTTTTCTGAAGTTCTACTCTAAAGAGCGATGTTTTCAAGTAAAAAACGATGACGAATTGTCTGACTATCACTGTATTAAATTGGGAGTGTCGCAGGTTAGTGTTCTTGGACCATTTCTTTACCTAGTGTACACTAATTATGCCCCATTAATGAACGATGCCCACCTTTGTTGCTAACGCGGTCATCTTATCAATTGATCTAGATCCACATAGAGTATTAGTAAAGCTAAAAAATCACTTAAACACACTAGAACAAATGACTGAATAAATGAAAAATCATAGTAAATCCGAACAAATCCACTCAAATAACATTTATTAACCAGAAAATCAACAACTCAGAACTTAGTATAAACAGTGTACCTATTCTTACCAAAGAAGAAGTTAAGTATCTTAGAATGCAGCTGAACCAAGAATTTAATTGAAGAGCTCATATAAAAGCCAAAAGAAAATAGTTAGATTTAATAATTAAAAATAGGAACTGGCTAATTAATAGCAAATCTCAATTATCTATAGAAAATAAGTTTCTTATCTATAAAACTACATAAAATCTATTTGGACATACCGAATTGAACTCTGGGTGTGCAGTAAACTGTCCAACACTCAAATATTGCAAATATTTCTGCAAAAACTCTCCTAATGGTATCCGACGCATCATGCTACGTTTCTAATCACAAATATATTTTATTGTGTATCTATAACAATTAATGTAAATAAATATAACTACATATGTACTTAGCACCAAATAAAATATATTGTTGAAGACATTCTTTGTATGAGGAAGACGATCTATACAAACTTTTAGGTTTATTTTTATTTAAAAGGACAATGACCGCACTTTAAATATTGAAATCTGGTTGGACATCGATTGCTTTAGAGCAAAATGTATAAAAATATATAATTTGTTTTACAATCTATACGAGCTTATTTGATCACATTAGCCGAACTCTAATGTGATTATGATTATGATCATTATATTAATGCATTTAATTTCAAATAATTTGTTCGTGTTTTAAAATACATCATTATTATAAATTAATTTCTTAAAACTAACTCGGATTCAGAAAAAAGTAAAACAATTCAAAATTCAAAACTAATTTGTAGTACCATAACAAATATTGCAGCCAGTACTTAGGTATAATATCACGTGTCCTTACAATTTTGTATACTTCAATTAGTTATGCTATTAACGTTCTGATAGACAAGTATTACCATTATTAATATTCGAAGTTGATTATTGCCGTGTTTTATCTTAATATTTTATTACAACAACGTTGTTGTAAAAAAATATTAATAAAGCCTTTAATAATATTGTAAGCAAAAAATGTACATTAGACATCTTTTGTGTAAGGAAGCTTTGAACCTCAGAGTAATTTAACGGATAGTACTCTTAAATTAACTATAAAATACTTTGTGTTATACACGCTATCGACCTAATATTTTTTGCACTTTATCAGCCACGTAACATAAATATTCTACAGTGTTGGAGCTCGGTACAAATCGTTATTATACTTTTACGCCGCGTTCCAGAAAAGTTTTTCTACACGCGATGCCTCTAAATACATGAAAATGGTTTTTGGAATTACTAGGTTTTATATACGCCTATACCGTTCTCATAATAAATGTTCAGTAGCAATAAAAATGTTTTATGTACCTACGTAACTCGCACTACATGATGTCCAATTATTTTGGTTGGTGCTTACCGCTTACTATTTTTTTATATATTAAATCAATACAATGATGAAGCCAACCGTAACAATAAAGTGTTACGCAGTATTATTCTTTTCTGTTATTATTAGAAACTACTTTACAATATACCATTATGTAAAAACGTCAATTGTTTATATAATGCGATTTTATACATTTATATTTGTAAAATTTAATATTAATAAACATAATAATAATGATAACTTTATTAAGGTTATTGGAAAAACCCAAAAAGTCTCTTGTTTCGAATTTTAAAAGGGCACCAGATTTTTGTTGATAAAGAAAATAAATCTTTCAATAAGCATATCCTATTTGGGACGTATTTTTAACTTATTAACTTATTGCATGTTTTAATGGTAGTCAGTGAAAGTGAGTGTACGTGTACGCTGGCCCTCATGTATCGAACCAAGCGGACATATGTGTAGCCTGATCATGCCTGCGTTAATGCAGCCTTGCTTAAGATCAGTCAATTTGCCTATTCTAATTTTATATTTTAATACGCATCATTTACGTAGAGTAGCAAATTAATAATTTGACCAGCTACGCCGACAGACCGGTAACGGCTGCAACAGTCAACAATATTCTTATAATCAGTAACTGCATGGCTAATTCACCAATGAATATTTCCGAGATCAATTTCTCAGGCATAACGCTACAAAATCCTACTTTCTCAATTTAAAAATTGCTTCAACAGCCGGGCGGACTGCAACACCAAATTCCACAGTGCCAACAACCCTCATGCTCTCGGTATCAGCAGTTCCAGTCATAATTATCGCAACATTCATATCTATTGCCGAATCGCGAAGGGCGCGATCAATTCCGTAGTGCAGACGAGAGCAACATTGATGAAAACCAAACAAATGATAATACCAACAGCTCGCTGTCAGTTAAAAGACATAAACGCAAACGACGCAAGCAATGAAATACCCCTTATCACAAGATCAGTAACTTTATTACTAGCAAATACATTTTCGATACTGCCCAAGACCCTCCAAATATATTAACACACCAGCATCGGATATACAAGCATCAACTTTAGTAATAAATAAACAGCCACCCATTTTGTACAAGGGGGTGATAAATTATAATAAAATGGCAAAAAGTTTAACCGCGGTAGCAGAAATCGAACAATACGACTAATAACCTAACTTATAAAGTAGCTAAAATAGAAGCGAAAACCTCTGAGACATATAGAAAACTAATAAATTACATCAGTGAACACAAGATTATATTCCACACCTACCACATGAAACAAGACCTTACAAGGCAGTTTTAAAATATGCCCATCATTTCACTCTAATAGAACTAATGACAGCCCTCAAAAACCTGTGATACAAAGATACGTAACACTATTAACATAAAAAAACAAACGATTACAGGAATCACTTTTAATATTCTTTATCGAACAAGGAGACATTTGACGTTCGATCACTGAAAAACATAGTTATTAGTTTTAAACTTCCAAGAAAAAACATAGAAAATGTGCAATGCGAAATTATGGACATATTCGATCATATGAACATATGCATATCTGAAATGTGGAGTAGTCCACGATACCAAGATTTGCATTAAAACCAGGGACACTAAGGCTATAAAAAAAAATTATTAGCCAAATAGTCAACCATCAACTCGAAGACTTTTTCACCTTAAACCAACGGAACGTAAGTTTCCATACCTGAATCAAGAACCTTTACAACAACTCCCTAACCCACTGCATTCATCAAATCCAACCTACTTACACAAAGCCTTCAACCAATTCTACCCAAACCAAGATTTGACCCTCCAACAATATCTTAATGAATTTGAAAACCTCTTTAATTAGCTCCTTCGCAAAACAACATAATTATAAACCTGTTAAGTACTATTCTGACCAAATTAACTTACTAATGGTTAACTTTCTTCGCGTAGCTTTATGGAACGTCAATGGACTAAATACAAAAACCTTGAAATTTCCTCTATGTAAATAATGTAGACAATTTGCTCGTCTCAGAGAGTTATTTCACTAACAGATCGCACATAAAAATAACCTACTACTCTGTATATCACATATAACACCCTAATGGTCACTGCACATAGCTGTTCAGCAATATTTATTTGCAATTCTAGTACTCATTCTGAACAATCGGAATGACAAAACAGAATTCTTACAAGCTACGATAACCCAGGTCAAAGAGCTTACAATTTCGTTGTTAATTTCGACCATTCACTCTTTCAAGACACAATTTAACTCGCTAATATTCAACCATGTTTTTTGACACACTAGGCCAAACATACCTATTAAACTTACTACAGATAACAATTATAATTTCTTATTAACTGGGAGACCTACTTAGTGGGCCATCTGATCCAGACAAAGTCTTAAATCTTTTGAACTTTTTTGTCACCAAAAATATTTTCTCAAGTCACATGGATGTCACTTCCAAATATGATTTTGTCTGATCATTTTTCGATCATAGTCACAATTAGCGCAAGTATTATCTATAAAACATCCAACCTTTCGATCAGTAACAGGAAGACTTACTGGGATACCTTCAATGTTTACGTTGAGCAACATCTCGACAGTAATTTAAATCTAAAAACCGCAAAAGACTTAGAATATGCTACTAATCATTTCATAACTACCATAAAGAATGCGGAAGAACTGCCACATACGCAACAAATAAATATTAGAATTTATAAGTCCCAATATTCCTAATAAAATTATAAAAATCGTGACATAAAAACGGACAATGGCAGAATGGCGCAGCCCATATATTGGCAAAGCTAACAGAAAGTTCAATCAAGTAAATAAACTCTTTAACTCAAAAATACATTAAAAACTGTTCGGAACGAGTTGTTTTAAACGTGTATGTAATCACTGTTAACAATAATTCAATTTAGAAAGCCACCAAGAGTATCAAAAAACACAAATCGACTCAAATTTATGGCTACGATCTGATAAAGAGAAAGCAGATACATTTGCAAATCACTTAGAAGGCGTTTTCCAAGTTGAAGAACTACAATCTGCGCTTCAATTGTCATTACCAATACGTAAATTCAGCTTCAAAGAAATTGAACATGAGATGACATGACATGAGATATTGGGTCACGACATTATAACGGCAACCGTACTCAAACAGTTACCTGAACACAGACTACGATTTTTCAAGTCCTCTAACAGGCTCATAGGTCTTACTTACCAGCCGCTACAATTAAAATTTGCATAGATAATTTGATTTCTAAACCTGGTAAATCTCCCAATAAAATAACGTTTTATCCTCTCATTATCTTACAGACACTAATTAACATCTCTCGTGTAAGAGAACTACTCAATCAGTAAGCTATAAATTACCACATCTTTATAAAGCTTTACTCTAACGAACCTGTGGCTCTTCTTACAGAAGATCCTCCTCAGACGCTTTAAGAAAAATGGCCAAAAGAACTTTTAGACCAATAGCAGACTAACTGCACTGAAGTTCTTCCCATCATGACTTGATATGTTATACCATACGCTCATAAAATGTACTACTATTCTGATTGCCTATTGAATTTTACTCAAATAAAAAAAACTTAGATGAATGATTACAAACAGAAAAACTGACGCATTTGAAGCAATAACAATCTAATGGAAATTCAAGAAAATTTTTTATATCCCAAATTTTAATTGTAAATTACAAAATATAATGGATTCTAGTGATTACGGAAAATAGTTTTAATAAAAGAACGAGTTTGAAGGTTTTGAGGTTAAAAAATGTTTAGCACACAATTATTTTCTCCTTATTAAGTTTTATTAGGAAGACACATTTCATTAAAGTTATTCCCTTTCATTGTCTATGCACTTTTGCTATTGTTTTGGCAATTTCCGTAACTCTACGACAAAACCACGCTTTAGATGTAGCAGGATATTACTGTGGAGAGTTAACTGAAGCTCGTCGTTGTAAAAGAACTTCTTACAGAGCACTGCTTTTTTCATTGTATCAAACAAAGTCTTGTCGTTCAGGTCATTTTACGGCGTTATCTTAAAGCAACTGGCGACATAGCAGAATTTCTAAACTTTAATATCAAAAGGCAATTGCTATTTATTTTGAAATAAATAATCTCACCGCGCTGCCGTGCCATTTTATAAATTGGCGTTTATTTTTCAGCGTTTTGTACCAGAACTATAATTCGTCTGCTGTGATCAGACACTCAAAGAACATGTCTAATGTATAGTTGCAGTGATTATCTCCATACGCTTCTACTTATGCAGAACGGTAAAAGTATGTAGAACTGTGTACAGGTCTTTGTCATCTTCAAGTTTTTATGGATGATGATATTCAAGGTTTTGCGTAATAGACCTGTTGCGTCCGTCAGTGCATCGAACGCAATTCGCCTATTCGCTATTATCAAGTCGACCACGTAGGATTTTTTGGTACAGTTATTGGAGTTGTAAGTTTCAGTATTCAGTAAAACACAGTTTAGCAACTCAATGCAATTTAAAGCAGTCTTTCTTCTAAGAAAATCAAGCTTAACTGCACTTACAACGTTGCACCAATTGAACACCATCTGGTAATTATTTTTGAACGTCCTTAATAATCGGCCTCCAATACCATGTACCTAAAACTCCATAGATTATATTTTGTGAGTTACAGACGAAAATGTAAACTAAATGTGTCGCGCTCGTACCAGCAACACTGAGACGAACGCGGCAAACAAAAGACGAAATATGAGTCGTAATAGGTATTAGTCATGGTAGTATTTTGTTAGTAATTTTTTTTTATTATTATTTGTTGCTTATTTACAATCTACTCTCACACGAGTAATAAGTAAATTGTTTATAATTTAGAATATATAACATGTCATTGGGGGGATCCGGCCAGCGCCTTACTCCCCGTAGGCTAAACACTAAGTTATTCTGGGTAGTTACACTGGAACGTCTTGTGGCCAATTTCGTTTTAATCGTCTGGTGATGGTTGGCTGGTTAGAAAGCTGTTCTATTAGCTGGTTTTTATGTCCTGCCAGGTGGTTCGTGTATGTTCGAGCAAGCTTCTGTATCTTTGCGGCTACGTATGGAATTCCTAGGTCTGTGTGAAAGGTTTCGTTAGAGATGTACCATGGGGCGTTAGCTATTTTGCGAAGGATTTTTGATTGGCTTCGTTGCAGGATCTTTGTGTGGGAGGCTTTAGCACATCCCCACAACTGTATATCATATGTCCAGATGGGTTTTATGATGCTTTTATATAATAGTAGTTTGTTTGACAATGAGAGTTGGGAGCGTCTGTCAAAGAGGCAGTGCATTTGTTTAATTTTAAGGTCTATTTGTTTTCGTTTGGCTTTGATGTGAGTGCTCCAGGTGAGCTTATGGTCTAGGTGTAGTCCAAGATATTTGATGTCTTCTGAGGTATCGGAGTATTGTTGATGTTGTTTAGTGGGCTTGCAATACAATAATTTGTGAAAGTGATTTGCGAGGATTTGTCGCTATTGACTGTAATTCTCCATTTGTTGAACCAGTTTTGCAAGATGTCTAAGTGTGTTTGTAGATGGGCTGCTGCAGTTGTTGGGTTTTCGTCTATTGAGAGGATAGCTGTATCATCGGCGAACATTGCAAGTACAGTATCGTCAGTTGAAGGCATGTCGGAAGTATATAGGAGATACAGCAGCGGTCCCAGTACGCTACCTTGCGGTACTCCAGATGTAATTTCGTGGTATTCGGAAATTGTGTTATTTACTTTAACTTGGAAAGTCCTCTGGGTTAGATATGATTTTAGTATGAGGTACAGCTGATTTGGAAAATAGAGTTTTATTTTGTATAACACACTCGTGTGCCATACTTTGTCGAAAGCCTGTTTTATGCCTAGGCATACAGTTATGCAGACGCGCTTGGTTTCTAGAGTCTCCATAATGCTGTTAACTATTCGGTGCCCTTGGTGGATAGTAGAATGATGCTGCCGGAAGCCAAATTGGTAATTTTGGAGAATTTTATGTAGGTCGACAGTTTCATGGATTCTCGTGAGGAGCAGTTTTTTGAATATTTTTGACATGAGTGGTAAAAGGCTGATGGGTCTGTAGGAGGAGGGTTGCGCAGGAGGTTTGCCAGGTTTAATAAGGGTAATGATTATAGCATGTTTCCACTGAGTGGAGAAGTGGCAGAGTCGTAGAATGCTGTTCTAGATGGTTGTAAGTAACACTAGGGCTTTTCTGGGGAGGTTTTGCAATACATCTCCTACGATTACGTCGTAACTAGGTGCTTTACGTGGGTTTGTTAATTTAATTTGCTGTCTTATTTCGGCTGGTGAGAATGGTCTCAGAGGTAAGGACATTTGGCAGGGCACGTCAAGGAATGCGGAAATGTCGGTGTCATCGTTGTTTCCTACCGGTTGTGGCGATGAGAATACAATAGCAAGATGGTCTGCGAATGAATCAGCTTTTTCCTTGTCTGATCTGGCCCATGTATCATCGGGCTTTTTGATTGTAGGTATCGGTGCTATTGATTTTTAAATTTTTTTGTTGCCTTCCATATCGTATGATCAATAGGTGAAAGATTCGTGATGTAATGCTGAAAGGTGTCGTTCCGGGCTTTTAGTAGTTCAATGTGGAGTTGATGAGTAAGTCTATTATATATGGTCTTGTCTGGCATTTGCTTAGTTCGTTGACATTTTTTTCGTGTTTTGCGTTTTTTTTTGTGACGAAGTGCCTTATATGAAGAGGGATATTAATATCTGCTGAGCAGGTGTTTGTTTCACTGGGTGTTGCTTGCCATGCCGCATTTTGTATCATTGTAGTTAAATATTGGGTTGCTTCGTCTAGGTCGTAGGCGTCCTTAATTCGGATAGTTAGATTAATCTCGTGATCCAGTGTGTTTTTGAAGAGGTCCCAATTGGTGTTCTTGTTGCAGAGTTTTGGGGATGGTTCTCTGGTAATAATGGATGTGCTTAAGGTAATTAGAATGGGAGTATGATCTGAGGACAGGTCATAGTTAGATTCCACTTTGGTGTATGTGTTTGCTATGCCGCGGGAAATAGCGAAGTCTAATAAGTCGGGGATTTTATTTGTATCTGTAGGCCAATAGGTGGGTTCTCCGGTTGATATGTAGTTGCAGTTATGATTTTGTATTGCTCTGAGTAGGTTACGCCCTTTCGGATTGGTTAGTCTTGAGCCCCAGGCCACATTCTTGGCGTTCCAATCTCCTCCAATGAGGAATCTCGCGTCAAGGGATTTTAGCAGATCTGCGTATTCTTCAGTTGAGATAGCATGTCGTGGTGGACTGTATACTGCTGCTATGATCAATGGGTAGGGTAGGACTTGAATCTTTATACTAGAGCTTTGAATTTTGTCGGTTTGAAAGGAGTTACATTTGTGGTGGGAAATTGAGTTTTTGATAATTACCGCTGATCCATCAGGATGGTAGGAAAGGTATATGGAATAGTGCGGTATTTTAATAACTGTTCTGGCTGTTGCGTGGGTTTCGGAGACGAGTAACACATCTATATCCTGTAATTGGAGAAAACAGTTGATCTCAGGTATATGGTTTGATAAGCCATTGGCGTTCCAGAGAGCTATACGGAGGTGGTTGGCCATTTTTAAGCTAATTTGTTTATAACAGTGGAAAGCAAGTTTAAAACCATGCTGTTTTGGCTGATAAGCTGCGAAAACATTGCTTTAAATTCCGTTAGGAAGCTAGAGAACAATTGGTTGATGTTATTCTGCTGTTAATTGAAGGTATGAATAGGGGATCTTTTGTCGGGTGGTTGCAGGGAGAGAGGTATGTGGTAAGGATGATGCATAGCTTGTGGATTTTGTTTGGTGTTGAAGTGGTGGGGATTCGGATATATTTGGTGGTAACTGGTACGTTCTGGATTTGTTTGTGATTCCTCTGAGTGTTGGGTTTTTGGCTCTTTTGATGTCTTGATATACTGAACATCCCTTGTAATTGGCTGGGTGTTGTCCATTACATAAGGCACAAGTGGCTGGAGTATTGGGTTTTTTTGCAGGACTGGGTTTCGTGGTTACCGCTACATTTGACACAGACAAATGGTTTATTACAGTAAGTTTTTGTATGGCCATACTCTTGACAGCGGGTGCACTGAGGTATGGTTTGTGTTTTCCTGGGGGGTTCAACCGTGATATTCATATTACTTAGATGTTGAACGTTGAAGATGGACTTATTATTTTCTTTAGGTTCTAGGTCTACCATGAACAGTGACAATGGTTGTTTGGTTACTCTGTGACGTATGTTAATAATATTGCGTACTGTGTGACCAAGATTCCCAAGTTCTTTTGTTATTTCTGAAACTGGTATGGAGTGGTGAAGATTTCGAATGGCTATCCTGTATGCGCGTTCTTCTTTTAATTGGTAGGTGTGATGAAATATATTTTCATCTTTTAGGTGTTTGGTGAGTTTTTTATATGAGTCTATTGTGTTGGTGTTTATTTTAATTTTATCGTTTGTTAAAGTTGTTGTGTGGTATTGCTCTTTTTCCAGGATTTTAGTAATATTTTTAATCATTTCATTATAATTGTTTACTCCATGGATATAAATAGGCGGAGGCTTCGCCATTCTAGGACTTTCATTATTATTAGGTGTTTGCTCTTGACAAGCGTTTTCGGGTTGAGTTTGTGAGAGGATCTCGTATCTGTTTGATATGCTCGTAGGAATGGGTTGTTGACGATTAAAGATTGTATTAGAGTTGGTTATTTTCCGTTTTTTGATTTTTTGCCATTCATGTTTCGTATTTGTCGAGGTACCTTGCGTGTTGTTGGGGCTGTTAGTATCTGAATCCGAGTCTTCGATTAAATCTGCATTTACACGTGAATCGCGGTCTTCGTGATTGAAATCATTGTTGGTGGCATTTATTATTTGTTGGTTTATTCCATTTTGTGCAGTTTGAGAAAGGGGACAGAGGTTGCGGATTGAATGAAAAATGAGATGACTGGTATGCTTGACAATTGGTAGAATATCTGGGTTGTGGACCAGATTGGCTGTAGGTGTTTTGTTGTTGAGTAAATTGATATCCTTGTAAATTAGGGATATTAAACGTGAAGCCGTAATTTTCAGGGACTGCTGAAGCTCTCGGAGGCCCGGGGCCGTAATTATTTCCCATTGGAAACATGGGTTAGTACATACTTCTGTTACAGTGATAGACTTTCGATATTAATTTTAAATTTAAATTATACGTACAGTTTTGAAGTGGAGTGATGCGGGTTATCAGTAGATAATTCGACACTCGGCACTTTCAAAGATATCTGAGCGCTGCTGTCTTGCTTACATTTTGAAAGTCAAATGGGAACGCACTAACTTAATTAAACTTCTTTTTTACAAATAAAATTCTGAGAATGATAATTAATGCAATATGTGACAGTGACAGTTGTCAAAAATATATATAAACAATATGATTGTTAGTAATTAAAGATGTGTTTGTAAAAAGAGATTTCCTACTTCTTAATTATGAAGAAGAGTGCATGCTATTTGAGATATTTTAGAAGCTCCTTATATATTATGAAAAGAAAGAAAACGAAATTTTGCATCAGATACTAACCTACGATGAGACTTAGGCCGACAAGTACACCCCAGAGTCCAAACAAGCAAATGTAGAAAAAGTCTTTGGAACCATAAAATCTGCTAGTAAAAGTAAAAATCCGCAGTTGCACGAAAATCAAAATATTTCAGTCTGAAATGTGTTTCTTTTTTAAGAGAACGCTAAATAGGAACATTAGAAAACAGTAAGTTGTTCTCCTTGTATCTCTAATTTAAATATTTATAATAATACATCTATTAGAGCAAAGGCGTGAAGCCACAATTGACTTGAAAAGTGCTTGCGCAAATAGCTCTAGGACCAACTGTTCAGCGTACTAGGAGATCTACTCTTGGATGGTAGGTATTTCTGTATTTATATATAATATGGTGTTTTGTATGTACCACAAAGCGCCAAAAATTGTTCCCAACGTACGGTTTTGGACAACCTGGTGAGCTGCAATATGATATTGTAGATGGTTAGTACCTCAGGGCTTATCTAGTTACCTTTACCTTCTTTGCTGCTCTTTTCACGTGGGGTTTTTAGGTTAGTTTACTTCTTGTTGCTAACGACATAAATCTCTCCCCGGTGGAAAATAAAATCCGCAAACTCTTTATTGTGTCTACTCGCACACTCTATCGGTGGCACGATTCTTTAGTTTGGTTTAAGTGTTTCTGAAGTTGCCGTATTCTCGAATAGAAATATGATAAGCTGACTCTCATTACAGTGTTGTCTAGGTAGTAGTTAATTATTGTGGAAGACGTCGTCAACATAGATAGTCATAGCCTGTAAAACGACGATTTAAAGACAGCTCTCCAATAGCTTCACTTTGCAACTTGAAACTGGTCGGAAAAGATTGAAGATGACCCCGTAGTTTATTGAAGGCTTTAATTACGTCCAAGAATTCTATACCGATAACTTTTTCCTTCGTGAAGACTTTCGTCACTTTTTCACCACCCAAAGTAACTGTTAGGCGGTGGAGTGACCAAAGTAAAATTCAAATTGATCCTCCGGGATCAGCTCTGGTCTTAGACTGCTGTCCTCAGGCATTTGTGGATGATTTTCTCCACAAAAGCAGAGACTGTCTGGGTAGTCATGGGAAAAAGTATCAGATTTTCTAGGCTTGGAGAGCGTTACTACCCCATCTTTCAAGTAATCAAGTAGTGTTAGAGGCAAAAGACAGAGATAGCTATGGTTGTTGCGTAGACAAATGAGAGAAACTGCAGCTTTACTGTCTGAAATGTCACCAGGTCCGGAATGTCATTAGATCGGAGAGCCTTGCGTAATTTTGGTAAATTAGCTGGAGAATATTATCGTTAGCTTCAGGTGGTCTTAGAGCTTTTGTTCTCACAGATTTGAAGATTAGCACACTAATTTTCTAGACAATAAGCGAAAGTCTCGACTTTCTTGCTGGTGGTGCGGTTAACTCCATTCTTTCCGCAAATAAGTAAATATGAAGAGAGGCTGTTTGTAAAATCTAGAGTTATGGGGCTGCAGTTGGCTTATCCAGGAGTGTTGGCGGTGCCGCGTGCACCTCGGCAATTGGTTTTCTGTGTCTGTTAGTCTTAAGGCTCTTCTTCTTGAACTCCGGTACTAGCAGATCTACCTCGTCACCGACAGATACTGAGTTGGTGGCGAACTTGATTTCTTAAATGGAGGTACAGCGTTCTGCATGATCCTTTTTGAATGGACGGTAAAGGTCAGCCATGAACCGAGGTGTGGAAAGCTACGTTATTCGCATCTTTGAATATTAGTCGGGTGAAAAGAATAAGGTCGTGAGCGCCAATAACTCACTGACGGCCTTCATCGTGTATTGTATGGAATAGCGGTATGAAGGACACCTGGGATTTGGGGCTAGTTGGTTAGATTCAGACTTGATTCCTACAGTTTAAGTTGAGTACGAGCACTTGTGTTCTTGTCGTTATTAGTTTTTCTTGAACTCCGGACAGAATATATACAAATGTTGAAACTCATAAACACCTTGGAAACTCAAACTTAGACCAACCAATCAACTATGAAGGTCTCAGCCTTTGAAATCGTTCAGAAATACCAAATAAAGGGGAAACACCTTTGTTTAATGTCGGGTTTATGAGACATTCCTATTTTACTTTCAATGAGGAGTTCAAAAGGTGGTAGAATTTCGACCAATTGTACAATTGATCACTATACTCAATTGTATATATTACCTCTAAAAACTGTATGCAGGTAAACGTTTTTTACAATTTCGATTTTGATGGAGTTGGTGATAAAACTAAGAAATTTTTAAAATAAAACGAGATGTAGCATTTCTTTGATAACAAAAATGATAGAGACAGGGCCTTTCCCCTCTGTTTTTATGATTTTTTTCCTACCTTTTTTATTGCACATATACAATTACTCCGCTTCTTCTCTCCCCTTCACTTCTCTCTTTCTTTATCTCTAAATATAAATATCCATTTGCTTGTAGTTGGAATACCTTACGATTAATTCTTTTAATAAAACTTTGACGAAAATTATTTTTAAATACATGGACGGCAATTATAACAGTCTAACGACTACATAGTCTTTCAAAGGGAAACAAAGGACAGCAGCACCTAAGTGGTAGGTTTGTAAGCAGGGCCGATAAATGTTCAGAATTATCATATAAATGATGAGGTGATCTGAAAATCATCTCAACCCAATAACAAAAGTTTGTTACCTTTTTAAAAGTCAAATAATTTTTTCAGTAACTTTGTTCATTAAGGATTTAGTAGGCCAAACCATAGCTGTTCAGATATTTTCAAAATTACAAAACGTTTAAAAGGCGAAATTGAAGTGACGAGTTGCACTTTTTGAACTAAAGTAATCACAAAAATTTGTAAATATCGTGGACACCTTTTAATATTTGAACATTACCGATCAATTTACAGCTATTGTCCGAATAAAAAAAGTGAGAATGGCTGTGACGTGACACGACTTCTCTAACTTTCGGTTTACTTCTATATCCGACAGTTATTAGGATTTCCCGTTGCTCATATGATGCTAGAATAGTTCGACAATCTTTGAAATTTACGCCTATATCTTTCTTTAATTTAAATCGTTTACCCGAGTCTACGTCGTTGAAGGTCTTTTCTAGGTTTATGGAGGCAATGTACGTTCTGCTTTTATCATTTTATTTTTTACGATTACCCTAAGAGTATTGCTTTTATCGTACCAGAATTTTTGCTGAAGAACTGATCTGCTCTTAATTCTTTGATATACAATTATCGCCAAATTTTTTTAATATATGTGCTTTTAGAGCTATTATGTGGTAATTTCTACAGTTTAAAGTTCCACCTTTTTTGGATATATAAGTTATTATTGTTATTGTGGAGTTTTCAGGAATTTTTTTCGTTTGCTACATACGTATATGCGAAACATTAGCTTGCAAAGTGATTGATAGTTTTTATCACCTACATTTCGTGGAATTTGATTAGTTCTTATTGAATTGTTTATTTTTAGTTTATGAACTGTTTTGGTCTATTGTTTACTTCGTTGTCTAGTTTCAGATATTTTCTTTATTATCTTTACTATATATCTTTTGAACATTTTTAGTATATCCATTTTAATGTAGCCTTTTTACTTTTTCCTAATATCCCTTTAGAATACTTTCTCTTTCCTTTTTTTACGTTTATGCCTATTCTTTTTATCTCCTTATAGGAAATATTTATTGATTTGCAGACTTAGTCAACTTTTGCTCCTTTGAAAAGGTCTCTGTGTAAGAAGTATGAAACCAATCTGATATTTAATAGATGCGGAGGCTTTCACGGCCGGTGTTATGGTGCATCGTGTGGTTGGTTCTCGGGTTATAAGGACCGTGGTCGGAGTTCGGAAACTCTTGACGTTTCATCCACAACTACGTAGGACATCCTCAGAAAAAAATCAAAAATGTGACTGTTCCGTGCGTTTTTGCTTTTGTACTCGTGCGAGTGTGGTAGATATGGCGGTAGGGGCCGTTTTTGACGTCACCGGGATAATAGATAATGTAATCGGGCTAGCTGTTGACGTCAATCGGATTATTCCAGGTAATATTTTGGCATTTTCTGACGTCACTTGCTCCTTCACGTATCGCGGTTTGTTTTGGCTCCTTAATAGGCTAGTGGCAAGGAGAAAAGGTAAAAAGTGAACTCGTCGAAATCAGACTATTTTATTGTTGGAATCGTTTTATTTTAGGGTGTAGTTGAACACCCCAAGTTTGCTAAGAGATTGGCTGTACGCTTGATTTTATATTTAACAAAAATGACTTTTTTACTTTTTGCTTATATCTTGTTCCTTGCCACTTTTACTGTAGCACATGCAATTAGAAAGTTGTTTCTTATAGGAATTTTTTTAAATTCTAAGCAACTGCGTATCGCCACGTTTTATTGGTAACTTGCAAATAGCGCCCGAAGTTGAAAAATGCCGTTTTTGATATTTTGTTTCGTGAAAGTGAAAAAGCCTAAGGAGCTGAAAATTCTTGGAGAAGGTGCTCTCGATGACTGAAATATACGCGATTTTTAAAATCTCAAAAAGCCTCGTATTCTTGATTATATTTGTAATTTTTCTTGCCCTCTTCTGTTAATTTTAATGCCTCCTTAAAAATGGCGCTATTGTTAATTAAGGGTCGCGAAAAATTCAATCGTCAATATCTCTAAAACTAAATAACCGATCGCCCTGGAAAAAAGAGCGTATATTTGAGTCACCTAGACCATCTTCTTTAAGAATTTTCAGCCCCTTAGGATTTATAATTTTCAAGAAACAAAATATCGAAGAAAACGGCATTTTCAACTTCGGACGCTGTTTATAAATTAACAATAAAATAGGTTAGGCGTAAACTTTAGAAAATTCAATAAGGAACAACTTTCTAATTACATGTGCTATGATAAAAGTGCCAAGGAACAGGAAAGTCTTTGCCACTAATTGTTAAATATAAAATCAAGCGTACAGCCAACCTCTTGGCAAACTTAGGATGTTTAACTACACCCTACAACGAAGCGATTCCAGTAACAAAATAACCTGTTTCCGACCAGTCTATTCAAAATGCTCTGCCGACTAGCTTATAAGTGGGATTATATAGATTGAATCCGTAGTCCCTGTTAAAATTATTTTTATATCATAAATCTTCACCGCCTCTCTACATAATCTCTGATAATAATCCCTATAATTGGATAAAACTTGTGTTTGCCTGAATTCTATCTCTTGGTCAGGATTTTCCAAAGCATGTTCAGCAACTGATTTTCGAGTTGATTAAGTTGTAGATAACGTTTGTGTTCCTTTATTCTAGTGGTAATCGTTCAGTCCGTAATCTCAATGTAGACTTGGTATGCAGACAAGGTATGCAGTATACCCTTGGTGTATCCTGAGGGTTTCTTGTATCTTTGGCTAGTCTAAACAAATCCCGTATCTTGGTAGTAGTGGTATAGATGGTTTCCATCTTGTGTTTATTGAGAATTTTCCTATCCGGTCCGTAATTTTGTTGATGTAAGGTAAAAAAGCTTTGCCTGCAGTAGCCGATTTCGGTTATGTTTTTCGTACGCATTTGTTAGGTTTAGTTCTTTTTTGTTCTTGGGTGGTGATTTCACTGCTTACAAAGGTATCTGTTCGTATGCGAGAGTTTTCTGTACACGGTGTGTTATAAATGTCCATTCTCCGATCTCAACACCTGTACGTCTAACAAAGCAATCCTATCGTTGGATTCCAGTTCCATGGTAAATTGTATGTTTGGGTGTATAAAATTCAAGTTTATAAGAAAATGTGGTAGGGTCTCTTTTCCGTGTCTTTTATTACAAAAATGTCATCAGCGTATTTTAGCCATATCTTGGGTGCTGTATTGATGGCGATCTCTTCAAATTTCTCCATGTGGTAATTGGTTATTACAAGGCTAAATGGGTTCCCATTGCTATTCCGTTTTGTGTTTGTAATATACACCCTGCTAAACAAATAACTGGACGTAAGGCACTGCTAAAATGGCTGTAAGATATAGTTAGAAAAATTACTTCAGGTGTTCCAAGACTTCTTAAATCGGACCTTGGTAAACAGGGATGTTACATCTAAACTGTAGTTGGATGTCTTGAAGATGATTGACAAAATGTGCGGAGTACTTGATGTAACTGCTGCTATGTCCAATGTATAGTTGTAACAAACCGGATAAGTATTTGGCCAGCTTGTAGATAGGGCCACCAATCGCACTGACAACGGGTTGCAGCTGTACATCTATCCTTGTGTCTTTTGGGAAGCCCGTATATTCTTTAGGACACGCTTCTTTTTGATGGTGTCATCCAGATAACAATTCTTTATCAATTTGCTCATGTCACGTAGTATCTGTGATGTGGGATCGCGTTTGAGCACAGTGTAAGCGTTCTTATTCGAGCAGTTTGTCCACCTTCTTTGTGTAGTCCTCCTGTGCTAGTAGAACTGTGACATTACCTTTATCTGCTGGTAAGATGGTGTCATTATTTTTGAGCTTACGTAGAGCGTTTCATTCCGCCCTGAATAAGTTTTTCTTAGGCGGCTTAGCCCGACGCAGGATGCGTAAAGTCTCGACTTGTACTTCCTCTACTTCGTCCGTTGGAAAGTTTCGTATGGCTGCTTCTACGTTAGCTGTAATCTCCTCAACCGGAACGGATTTAGTTGCTACGGTTAAGCTCGTATTTGGAAAGATTTATCACAGTACGCCTAAAATCTAACTGTGTAAAAGCCCTTTTTTTGTGAACGCTGAAACTTAGAAGATTGTTTAATGGTGGCGGCCGTGTTTCTCCGCAGAATGGAAAGTGATGCGGCCTTCAGTGTCCCAGTCATCTTTATGGATTCTGCTGGCCAGGCTGACATAAACTTTTATCAGTTCTAGTGAACACAGAGCGAGGGTTTTCCTAGTAGCGTGCATTTGTTCTCTGACTAAGGCAGCTTCCATTTTTCGATAAATATCCTGAGCACGAGACAGAATAGAATAGAATTCAGGCAAACACAAGTTTTATCTAATTGTAGAAATTATTGCCCGGGATTATATTATATAGAGAAGCGGTGGAGATTTATAAATATAAAAATAATTTTAATAGGGTCGACGGATTCAGCCTACCTAAATCTTGGTTTATGGCACTTAAAAGACAAAAACAGACCGCGAAACGGTGAAGGAGCGAGTGACGTTAAAAAATGCCAAAATATTACCTGCAGTGATCCAATTGACGTCAGCACCTAGCTCGATTACGTTATCTGCCATCACTAACACACTCACACAAGTACGAAAGCGAAAATGCACGGGACAGTCATTTAATTTTTAGATTTTCTTCTGAAGATGTCCGCCGGAGTTGTGGCCAAAATATCGAGAGTTTCCGAACTTCGACCACGGCCTTATAACTTGAGAACCAACCATACGATGTACCAATCTGATATTTTTTGATATTATCACGTATTTTTCGTAGGTCTCTTCTACGTAGGTTATGGTCAAATAATGTGTTCTTTATTACTAAATTGTGCTTTACACAAAATTTTAACAGATAGTTTCTCTTTCATTCCATCTTCTACTTTTTAATCTCCCATTAACATTATGTTCTCCTTTTTTCTAAAGTTTTTTATTACTTTTTTAAAATTCTTTATATAGTTTCTCCAATTCGTTATACTAGTCATAGTTATAGATGGCATGTACACTTGTTATTATTATAATTGTGTTTTCTGGTTTTCCAACTATTTTTACCAGCATCACTCGTTTATACTTAATAGTTTTTTTGTTCTATTTATTTTTATAACTCCCATTTTAGCTTTTTTTCTATCCTGTATTCGTCTCTCCATATGTCGTTTTTTTATGGCCATCTTGCTTCACTTATTCCAAGCAGATGTATGCTGTTTCATTTTTCATTTTATATTTTTTAGTTTTCTGCTTCCCGAAGTGTTTATTGTTCTACGTTCTAGTTCTTTTCAATTTAGACTTATTTTTGTCTTTATTGGTTGTCTGTAATCGGAGATCCATTTGGAAGACAATTCACCTCTTGAATCTTTATTCAATTTTATCGCGCTAGTTTCTCGTTGCTTTCTGCTCTTGGTCCGGCTCAAATGACAAATATTTTAATTTTTACAATAATAACAAACTGCGACGATTTGATTAAAGTTAAGTTTATTAAATACAATTAGTAAATTATCTATTAAAGTAAAATTGTTTTAACTTTGTTACTTCTACTTTTATATAATCCATTTCTATGTCGGTTTCGAATGCTGTAGTGATTTAGCTGGCTTTTAAAAAAGGTAGTAGAGATTGAAGTCGCTATAAAACAGTTTGCTTTTTTTATCTCAAATTAATCTTACATCAGTGATAATTTAATAAACAAATTTTTTTGAGTTAATTTTTGTTGCTAATAGTGCAGCTTAGTATTGTTTGTTTATGTTTAGTTTTTCGCTCATTAATAAATTCTGAAAAATTCTGAGAAATGCAGAAGCCTCGGATGAACGGACTGATACATCGGAAACGACTCAGGCAACGGAATATGGACTTTGAATTGGGTACATGGAACGTAAGAACGCTCCTCAAACCGGGCGCCCAAATAAATCTACTTAATGAAATAAAAAGGTACAACATCAAAATCACAGCAGTACAGGAAACCAGATTGATCAACCAAGGGATCAAAGACACGAAAACACACACTATAGTGGCAAACCAAGAGGGAATAAAGAATTCGGAGTAGCTTTTATTGTCGACAAAGAGTTCAAACCCAACATACTAAATTTCACACCAGTTAATGAAAAGATTTGTAGACTCCGAATTAAAACAAAATTCTTTAATGTATCACTCATAAATGTACACTGCCCTACGGAAGAAAAAGACAGAGAAATCAAGGAAACCTTTTACCACCAACTAGAACAGGTGTATGATAGTACGCCAAAAAATGATATAAAAATAATACTAGGTGACATGAACGCCCAAATAGGCAAAGAAAATGAATATCTAGGTACAATAGGAAAACATAGTCTTCACACAAAATCAAATGAGAATGGAGAAATGCTGACAGACTTCGCGTGTAGTAGAAATATGATTATCAGTACTACATAAAGATATTCATAAGGGAACATGGGTCTCACCCGATGGAGCAACAACCAACCAAATAGACCACTTACTGATAGAAAAGAGAGGAGCAACAAGTATCCTAAATGTCCGATCTAGAAGAGGAGGATCATGCGGGTCGGACCACTTCCTAGTGCAAGTTAAATACAGATGCAAAATTAATAGACAGAGAGCACAAAAACTTGAACGTACAAAAAACTAGATATTGGAAATCTTAAAGACCCAGAAACAAGAAAGCAATACGAGAAAGAACAAATAGAAAACATCGATCAACAAGACAATGGGGAAGAAACAGAAATTGAAAAACAGTGGAATAGAATTAAGACAATATCTAAGAAAATAGCAGAGAGAACATTGGGGCATCAGAAACATCAACGAAAAGAGGCATGGTTCGATGCAAAATGCCAGGATGTTATAAACAAAAGAAATGAATCACACAGGAAGTATATGCAGCAAAGCACACGTAAAAGGAAAGAGGCATTCTCAGAGGCAAGGAAAAAGGCAGATAAGACATGCAGAAAGAAAAAACGACAATGGATGAATAACCAAGTGACAGAAATGGAAAAAGATTTTAAAGATAACAACACCAGAAACGCATATGCATGCATAAAGAAGCTGAGAGAAGGATTCAAACCACAAACTACACTAATGAGAGACAAGAATGGACATATAAACTCAGATATATCAAACATTAAACAAACATGGCGAGAATACTTTCAGGAACTTCTTGGAGAACATGAGAACATAGAAACAACTCAAGAAGCACAACAAGACGACATCCCCTTGGATCCTGCCACATACGATGAAATCATACAAGCTATCCAATCACAAAAGAACAACAAAGCACCTGGATTTGATGAAATCACCGTTGAACTGTATAAAGTGGCAGGAGAAAAGCTAACCAAGCAGCTCCATGAGCTGATAACAAAAGTTTGGAATGAAGAAGAAATGCCACAAGACTGGAAGAATAGAGTAATCATACCAATACACAAGAAAGGCGACAAACTAGTATGTAAAAACTACCGAGGCATTTCACTCTTATGCACAGCGTATAAAATATTCACTCACATACTGAATAAGAGACTACTTAATTGTACACAAGATATTATAGGGGAATACCAAGAAGGCTTCAGATAAGGTAGATCCACCATTGATCAATTGTTTAGTGTTAAAGAATCCCTGAGAAGAACCTGGAAATATGACGTTGACGTCCACCAAATATTTGTTGATTTTCGTCAAGCCTACGACTCAATAAAAAGAGACAAATTATACGCCATCATGAAGTAATTTAGAATCCCAAGAAAACTGATCAGACTAATAAAAGTAACAATGACAGACCACGGCATACGTTAAAATACAAAATCAACTGACTAACCCGTTCGAAATAACCAAAGGATTAAAACAAAGCGATGGAATGGCCCCTACATTATTCAATATTGTCTTAGAATATGTCATACGGAAAATGTCAATTAACCCCCACAAAATTCTGATCAACAAATCAACACAACTTGCAGCGTACGCCGATGATATTAACAGAATGGGGAGATCAATGATGGAAACAAAATAAATTTACGTAGACCTAGAACAGGCAACGGAAGTGGGGCTAAGAGTAAATGTAGACAAAACTAAAACTCTAACACAAACACGCTCAAGAAGAATACTACAAAACGTTACAATAGGTGACGACAATATTGAAAGGGTCCAAGACTTTATATACCTAGGAGTAAACATAGCAAAAGATGGAAATGAAGAAACGGAAATTAGAAGAAGGGTCGGTCAAGCGAACAAAGCATACTATGCCATGTTGAACATATTTAAGTCCCACGATGTCCACAAAAACAATAAAGTCAGAATTTACAAAAGCATAATAAGAACAGTAAGAACTTACGGATGTGAAGTATGGGTAATGACACAAAAAATGGCAAACTACATTGATGCATTCGAAAGAAAGATACTAAGAAGAATTTTCGAGCCAAAAGAAGATAACGGAAACTGGAGGTGAAGATACAACCAAGAAATATACCAAGAGTACAGAGAATTACCCATATCCGATTTCGTAAAAATACAGAGACTAAAGTGGGCAGGACACGTCGTGAGGATGAATGAGGAAAGAGTACCAAAAAGAGTACTGCTATCAAGGATGAAAGGACGAAGGCCAGTGGGAAGACCCCGGAAGAGGTGCCAGGAGGAGGTTGCCAAAGATGCAGACGACATACTGAAACTTAAAAACTGGAAGAGAGTGGCAACAGACAGAGACGGATGGGGAAGGTGCCTAAAGGAGGCCAAGGCCCGAATCGGGCTGTAGCGCCATTGGATGGATGGATGCATGGATAAATTAAATATAATTTTTTATTATGAAAACTCCTATTTTATTTTATACTCTTTTTTTGTAAAGAAATTAGTTTCTTTTAGGTCTTAACTATCTTTACTGTCTGTCAGTTTTATTATACAAATTTGCTGTGCGTGTATTTAATTCTTAATTAGTAATTATTTATATTTGTTACGTTCTTTTCTGTTATTACTTTTAGGATTTTTACTTTTAATATAAATAATTTAATTTATATATTTTTAATCTCCAAATGCTTAAAACCGTTTATTTACTTTTTTCGTACTTCTAGTTACAGTAATTTATAGTTTTGTTTTTGTGTGCGGTTCTTCAAGCTGCCAATAAGTAACACAAACTATAAGAGAAAACGACTAGCGTCAACTAAAGGATTTTAAACGCTCATAATTTACTATTATCTAAGTGCTGCAAATATGCCGAAAGTCAGATCCTCCATAGATGATAAATATAGTATTTTATTTATGATGATCGATGTCACACATTAATGACTTGCTGTGTTATTGAGAATATTATTTCTAGATAATTTTTATTACCTCTTTTCTTGAAAATGCATATCTGTTTATTTTAATTATGATTAGTCTAAATGGTCTACTAATTTTTTTCTTAACACGTTGTCACAATGTTACAAAATAAAATGTTCCTTCAAACCACCAGTGTAAATCGGTGTTTCAGTTACCTGAAAATTTTTCTGAAGGGTACAATTGCTTTACATGCGGGTATCATTAATTGGCGGCCATGTTCAGCAATAATAAGGTTTGTTATATTATATAAATACGTTATTATTTTATAATAATTGTTTGAGTTTTTAGTTAAATATTGTTTGGTAAGTACATAAAAATAAAAAAGTAAAACCACGCAATATATTGGTAATAAATTTATGATATAAATATATAAAAAAACAACCGATCCCAAGAAGCTGTAGAACAGTCGTAAAGAAAGGTTCAAACAATCTGTGCGTAGTCTTGAGGATGCTACATGAAAAATAATCAAGAAAGCATATCAATAAGAAGGCAATAAGATCAGTTCCTTCTTTTACTCCGGAAGTCAACAATCTATCCATCAACAAGCCGATTTTGTACAGGGCAATAAAATTTATTATTTGATAGTATGTATACATATATTCAGGAAATGTATATAATAATTGGCTGATGTTACGCCTTATGGCACTACACCAACACCATCGAATTCTTCACATGCACACTGTTTTGGTTTTTGTCAACTTTCGGATTCTTTGGAAGTGAGGCAGGATGTTATCGTATCCAGTAATAAGATGTCTCTTCTGCTTACCATCTTTGCTCTTACGTCCTGCATCATAAACGTTTTTTACGAGCGTTATTGGAAGCGTGGGAAGCCTTGGAAGTTATTTGGTTGCTGTCAGACTTTATAACGCATCTTGGAATAACTGCTCTGTGTCTTCGATGTATCTTCACTCATTTATGGTGGATCTCATTTTCTTGTATGACAACGAACATGGCCTCCGTTCTTCTGTTGTTTTCCCTCAATTCGTTAGCATAGCAGCCCAGTTGTCGCACTTGAGGTTCTTTCTCGCTGAATGGGATGCCATCTCGTTCATCCAGGTTGCAGTCCTCAAAAGGTTGTTCCTTCGGGACTATTGTCAGCCGTCTTTGGTCTGTCGTTCACATGCAAAATAAAAGCAAAGGTGGTAACTAGCTCAATACTAACGTACTTAGAGTACTATAAAAACCTGCTGCCTTAACCGCGAGTATTTTTTGTACTTTAAGCAAATTTCTACTTTCACTGACTTTGCTCTCGCTTGCCCATTTTTGTTTACGTACAACATCGCTGGTTGTACTTCTTCCTCTAATACTCGCACCGCGATTTTAGCGCGAAAAAATCCATGTTAATTGTAATTTGTTACAAACGGTCTGTATGCGACCTTTTTGTGACAATTACTAAATTTATCTGAGGTTTTCTTAAAAAATAAATCTTGCTATTATAATTTTTTGAAATTTTTGTACATTAACGTTCTGCTTTTCAAGTTTTCATTTATTTAAG
Organism: Sinelater perroti; assembly: GCA_036346155.1. NCBI lineage: Eukaryota > Metazoa > Arthropoda > Insecta > Coleoptera > Elateridae > Sinelater > Sinelater perroti. The sequence goes on from JARFIY010000024.1 coordinate 16,208,539, forward strand.
TGTTTTCTGCAAAATGTATTTCCAACATATGCATGAAAACACAATTTTGTATGGGACGCAAGTATACTTTATATGGATCCAGTGACAAAGTGTGATGCGAAGCACACGTGCATATTTTAGGATAACGTAGATTTTTGTTTTCATATTTAATTTTTTTCTATTATATAAACTACAAACGAGACCTGCTATAAAACTTTTGTATTGCGTTTTTGACCATTACATTTATTAACTCTCCCAGAGATATAACTGTAAGTTATAGCCTTCAGGTACCGCTTAATATGAAAACCAAGGAGAGCACAAAAGTTATAACTCGCAGCGCGAAGGAAGTTCTAAAATTGCAAAAATCCGTTATTGCTAGCACAAAGCTACCTGCAAAGGCGGAAAGTTCGTGATAATTTAAATTAGGAGTTGCAGAGCGCGCTCGGCTCGGCCTGCAACTTTAAAAGAGCTGCGCCAGCTTCGCCCCTCAGATATAATTCGTTCTAATGCCACAATTCAGACGTGGGGCACATGGAGCAATTCATAAACAAAAATAAAAAGGCTCTTTGCAGCAAAGGAAGATTTGGTATGCGTAAAATTGCCGGCCCGCAAGGGGCAAGGGCGGCCGGCTTTTTGCGTTTGCACCGTTGTTTGCGTTGGAAAGATCAAAGCGTCATTGTGGTTAGCTATTACGTCTTCGTTCCGTTTCGCTTCTTTCACAGCCATTTTTGCGTCTAGCCTCGCAGAATACGGCGTGCCCACACGCGGAGGAAAATTGCTTCAGGCCAACCAACCATACACACTAATCAATTTAACGGAATCGACAGATAATTTTAAAATATCGTATATGATAGTGTATAGTATATGTGCATTAAAAAAGTAATAACGTTGTGGCGGCTTTGAAATAAAATATCATCTATTTTTGTTTCAGCGCATTCAATTACAGCGTTACAGATGGATGGCTTTGAATTGCATTCACAGCGCAATGGTTTCAGCAGATTACATTAGACATGCGAATGACTGACAATATAGAATATTTGCAATCAAAATAAAATAACAATAATGCTGTAACAAAATAAATGTATGAATTTAGGTTTACTGAATTTACAATTGACAAATTTACAGCATCAGAACAGAAACAATACATAAATAAACATGTCTAATTCGTAGGGTTTAAGTTTAATTGCTCTATTCCAATAGTGTCTTTTTATACATCTTTTTGTCGAAGGTTAAAACAAATAAATAGGGAGGTTTTTAGACACAGTTTGATTAAGTTTTTAGGTGCTCTCAGTGACAATATTTCACCCGCTTTCCCACAAATTTTTGCATGTTTGGAACGTTATTGACAAATTAAGAAAAATTGTTTATTGAAGCAAAACATTTATTTGCTTTTTAGTTTTTGTTTCATACGCTCCCGCAGCAATGGGGAAAAATAAAATAAATGTTTATTTTATCCAAAAAATTACATTTAAAAACATTTTTCTCGACTTTAGAATTAACAAATCTCTGGATTATTTTATCAAAAGAAGATTTTGTAGAAACCCACTCTAATAATTTATTTTTTCTTGCTTTGACGTTGAACTGAAAAAGTTTTTCACTCTCTTGAGAGTTGAAAAGAATTTTTTTTCAGTGCAGTTAGTGACTGGGGCATACTTGGAAAAGTCTTGGAACGATGGCAGTATTGGGAAAAGTAGGCTATAGGTGCCATGACTTCAATAACACTAGTAGTCTTTGAGGTTCCAATTGTGTTTTTCAATTGGTATTCTTATCTTCTTTGACAATACTTTATACAGGGTTGTATAAAGAAGTAGTAGGACTGTTTTTTTCCACGCGCGAGTAGCGATGGAGGGGTCTGCAAGGCCGGATGTTATGGAGGGGAGCCTTGGGAACAAGTTTCGACCTGCGGCAGTCGCCTGCGTGCGTTAGTTGAGTGTGGACCACTGTTTTAGTGACCTCCTGTTGTGACGCCTCGTCGTCAGTTGTGATAGAGCGAAATTTGGACAGCGGTACGCCATAAAGTTTTGCTACAAACTTGTAAAATCAGCGATCGAAACCAAGGACATGCTTACGCAGGCCTACAAGAAGGATACCATGAGCCGTTCCTCGATATTTGAGTGGCACAAGTTGTTTCGGGGGGTGCTCGTTGAGAACGACCAACGCGCCGGGCGTCCGTTAACCTCGCGAACGGACGGCAATGTGCTGAAAGTTAAGCAACTTTTGAATTCTGACCGACGGTTGGGAATTAAATTAATTAGTAATGAGCTGAATCTTTTGTACGGGATAGTCCAACGCATCATCACAGAGGATTTGTCGATGAGAAAGGTGTGCGCAAAAATGGTGCCGAAAGTGAGGGACCTCCTGGCCAAATTCGGCGTTTCAGTGCCCCATGCCCTGACTTGAGCAGACAGCACGACACGTTTCTTGCCGTGATGTTCAACACGTTTGAAAAGATACTGCTTATGTCAATTTCAAGGGTCATCGGGTTTCGTTACTCGTGCTGGAAGCATCAAAGCAGAGTTTCAACGACGACGACTTGCTATGCAAGTAATCCCGGAGTGCCAGACTTCGAGAAAATAGGAAAGTCACGACCTGGCGAAAAACGTTGTCTCGCTACCAAGTGTGTGGATCCCTCAAATACTGTGGACCTTTATACATCAAACTTTGTTTAAGAGTATTAAGTCGATAGCTAACCAGTAAATGCTTCAAGTAATCTTTTTCATCAATCACATCTGAAAACCAGTCCTAAAGCTGATATTTCTATAGACCGATACAAAATTTAGAACATATCCGGAAAACTCAAGCAAGTGCATTTAAGAATATGGACAAACTATTTGGAAAATACGATTGCTGCAAATTACATTTTCGGAATCTGATAAATCTAGTCAGTCATCTTATTTCAAAACAGCCAAACCTTATGAGTTAGTGTGATTATGATAATCAATATTGTAGATATAAATGAGAAAACCCTCTCGTTTTTATATGACTCGAAGCATGGCACAAATTATAAGGAGATGATTGACTTTAGTAGTTTGAAGATGTAGTTAAGCTAACGTTTGTAACAGTTGATATTATTAAGAAACATCGAGAAAGGAATTTCGGTATTATGTTGAGCAAACTGTTTAGATCTTGGAAACTGTATTTGAGGTTCCAATATCATCTTTCACATACTGAATCGGTTGTGCTTCCGAACGACGTAGATTTGTCTGCTGATCAACAAGTTTGCAAGTGTGTAATAAAGTGCAAGGAGGCTCGTCAAACTCTGCGTGGCGTAAAGTTGACAAGTGTTGTATTATAAATCACTTCGATCTATTGCAGTAAAAACTATATGTATTTTTGGCCAAAATTGGAATACTAAGAAATTTGTTTATTAGTTTTGTTTTAGTTAGGAAAACGTTTTGGCTTTAGAATGACATTATTATCTGTCACAGAAAACATTGCTGCTGTATCTCCAGATAGAAGAGTGTACCAACAATTAATGGCATTCTGCACAAACACCTACAAACGAGGAAGATTTGTTGTTTTTGAGTGCCCCATGTCTTAACTTACGAGCAGACAGCACGACACGTTTTGTGATGCCTTGTGATGTTCAATAAGTTTGAAAATAGGATATCTGCTTATGTCAATTATAACGTAACGGGTTGCTATACTGGGTTTGTTTTATAAGTTGTCTAGTAAACTCCAAAACAGAGTCTTTCGACGACGACGACTTTCTATTGGCATAGGATAATGAGTGTGCCCAGATTCTTGAGAAAATAGGAAAGTCACACCTGGCGAAAAAAACGTTGTTTCACTTGCACTGGTTGGTCCCTCAAAAATACTGTTGCCACCTTTATACATCAAACTTTGTTTAACGAAGTGATTTGTGATAGCTTTAAGAAGTAGTAAATGCTTTAAGTATCTTGGTTTCCATCAATCACATCTGAAAAAATTAAAGCTGATATTTCTATAGACCCACAAATACAAAATTTAATAGCGAACAACATATCCGGGAAAACTACAAGCAAGTGCATTTAAGAATATGGTACAAAACTGTTTGGAAAATACGATTGCTGCAAATTACATTTTCGGAATCTGGAGAAAAATCTAGTCCAGTACATCTCTTTATTTCAAAACAGCCAAACCTTACATATTAGTGTGATTAATGAAAAATATTGTGGTATTGTGATATAAATGAGAAAACCCTCTCGTTTTTATATTGACTCGGAACATGGCACAAATTTAAGGGGAGTTTACTTTAGTAGAAGTTTGAAGATGTAGTTAATCTGCGTTTGTAACAGTTGATAAAAAAATGTATGTAAAAAGAAACATCGAGAAAAGGAATTTCTTAATTTTTTTATATGTGGCGATTATGAGCAAACTGTTTAGATCTTGGAAACTGTATTTGATGTTATAATATTCATCTTTTCACATACTTGAAGATTCGGTTGCTGGCTTCCGAACGAGTAGATTTGTCTGGTGATCATACACAGTTCGCATTTAACTAAAAAGTGCAAGGAGGTGCTCGTCATGCTCTGATATCGTAAAGTGATAAGTGTTGTTTATAAATCGTTCAACTCGAAAACCGTATATACTACTATATGTAGTAATTTTAAATCATGTCTTCAGTCGAAAGCGGCAACAGTTTTGCGCCTCTCGGAACACCCGCAATAACTGCCAAATACAGAACTTACCTACAACTTTCCTGTTCCTCTGCAATACCAACACGTACCATATCTTACCCAATTTAATTCATTAACTTAATATATCCCTCAAAATTAGACGATTTTATCCCTATCTACATTCTCAAACATCCACATCCTATTAGACAAAGTAGTTCAATTCCACTCAGCGTTCTCTAGAAACTATATTAATTATATTAATTGCAAAGACGCTCAAAAAATGAGAGTATGACATAAATTCAACTGATATGGATTATGTAGATCCTGTGTTTTGCCAAACATAGATAAACACAAATAATAAACCACACAAAAGGGAAAGAAATAGTGCACAAACCATAAACCTACTACAGAAGTACATCCAACAAAAACAAAGAACAGTTAATAACGAAGATCATGAACAAATTTCTAACAGCCAATAATTAAAAATCACAAAGCCAGTTTATATATATAGCGTTAGCAATGACAATCAATTGGTTGAAAATATCACCACCATTATAGGAAAAGAGCAATATTATATTAAAGAAATGGCCAAGTATTTAAATAAAACTAAAACTCTAACCTCAGACTTGCATATAAAATTAGACATCTTAACCATGAAACCATCGTATACCACATTTATTAGCTCAAAGAAAATCAGTCATACAAAATATTTATTAGAAATATTTAACATTTTACATCAATAGATCACATTTAAAAATGAGCTTGCTAAACTGTTGCTTGCTACAGTCAAAAATATCCTAAACGTAAGATACAGAATACCAAACAGTCCCTTGCCTTTGTTTATGGTAGATCTAGACGCAAAAAAATAACAAAATAGTATAAAATGTTATTTGTTTGATCAATGAACGGGTTTCGATTGAAACCCCTAGAAAAGAATATCATACTACAGTGTATTCCTTTTTAGCAATACGGACACACTAAAATTTATTGTAACAGGTCTTTTACGTGCGTTAAATGTAGTGGGAGATATAACACTACCCTATATAAAAAAAACTTCAAAAACTCGACTAATTACAAAGGATGTTTATTTATAAAAACTTATAGAAATACAAAAATAGGTTATTTAATGCTCCAACTAACATATTAATAAAAAAGTCATTAAAACAACAAATATGCTTAAATGCAAGCAAGTTCCCTCCACTTCAAAATGGAATACATACTTCCATCAACGTAACTGGATATTTTCCACGGAACGCGCCAACATTTTTCTAAATGGTGGCTAGAATAAACACCATATCCAGCGAACACCAATTTAATATTATCGAATAATACGCTTCCTTCTGGAATTTAAAGCAATGTTGCAATTTTTGAACCAGAACAACATGATTCTTAACTTGTGCTCTACTGCCATAAGTAAACTGATTTAAAATGGCACTCTCGTTGCTAATTGCACTGTGGAATGTTAAGGGTATTGCAAATCATGCGCTAGAAATAATACAATAACATCCCTACAGCTGTAAAAGATAAATATTTTACTCATCAGAATCCCATGCGACATTGAGAATCACAATAAATATGCCATACTAAAAGATGCGTTTAAGTTATAGGGTCTCCGACTTTTTTGAGTAGTACAAAGCTGCGGAAAATATTTCCGGATATGTAGTATAGAAGGCAGCACATAAAATATACACAGATCAAACTATTGCCATTGCAGTGAGTGTTGTTTTATATCTTCAAATGGCAACGTTGCGTGGTGAATCGTTCATCAAAATTTATCGCCAATTGAGTGAGATATGTGGTGAAGGCGTTTTGGTTAAAAATGTGTGTTCGTGGGTGCATATGTTTAATAAAGGTCTAGAATTGTGTGATAATAAACTAAAGTAGCTTCGGCCACGAACCAGCCGAACGAAACCATAATTGCGCGAATGCAGCAGATTGTTATGAAATATCGTCGATTAGGTGTACGTGATATTGCCTCTAAACTTATAATTTCCGTAGGATCAGTGGAATCCATTTTGCATGATGACCTAAAAATGCGAAAAGTTTCTTCAAGGTGGCGAATGCTGACCGACGAACACAAAGCTGCGCGGGTGGCGTTGTCTCAAGACATATTGACATGTGATGTCATAAATTTTCGACTCTGAAGGATACTTTTCGTGGCCGCTCATTTTTCAATCGAGCCGCTGTTGATTCAGTGATTTTTCAGTGGAAAAAACAAGTGTTCTCGCAATCCATGGAATCATGGCGACGAAGTTGTGTACGTCTAAACGGAAATTACGTTGAGAAGTAACAGAAGTTTTAACTTTCATGAGTAAGTACAAGGTGCATTCAAGTTATAACACCTCCGAATTTTTTCTCAGGACTGGAAACAGATGAAACATGCGGTTGTTTTAAAATACGCGCACACTCTTTGTAAACGCGTGGCAGAAATAGCAGCACCGTACGGCACACAGGACTCTAGTGGCAGCAGCGAAAGTGAGGACTGTTTTTGATACTTAAAAGAGCAACGTTTTATTACAAGAACAGCGTGTAATCATTTGTTTTATCTATTTGCGTGGTGTGACACCGATTAAGATTCATCGCCAGTTGAGTGAGACATGTGGTGATGGTGTTATGGACGTGTCTGGGTATAATAGTTCAAACAAGGCAGAACGCGTGTGGCAACAAACCAAGACAAAACTTGTTTTGGAGGATCGCCGAATTAGTGTTGAAGTCATCGCCTCCAAAGTCGGCATTTTCGTGGAATCTGTGCACACAATCCTGCATGAAAACCAGAAAATGCGAAAACTGTCCTCCAGGTGGGTGCTACGAATGCTAACTTTAAAGTGATTTCTTATGTTTCTTACTCACCTAATTTGGCTCCTAGCGACTTTTGGCTGTTTCTAACGATGAAAGCACTGTCTGTGCTCGCAGATTCACTATTTGTGCTGCTATTGCATTAGCGATTTTTTAGTGGTCAAAAAAGACTCCTAAAGAGGCACTTGCAGCGGCCATGGAATCATGGCGTCGACGTTATGAAAAACGTGTACGGCTGCAGAGAGATTATGTCGAGAAGTGACATAAATTTAAAAGTTTTCGTGTGATTTTGTGAGAAAAAATCGGAGATGTTATAACTTGAATGCACCTCATACTTTTTCAAAAACAGAATTCGAGACCTTAGAACTTTAAAACACATTTTATTCCGCATACTTTGCTAATTATCCAGAAAACTGATGTAACAATGAAAATTTTATTTGTACACTATGAACCTTCTGCCTTATAAAACATATAAGATTAAAAATGCCAGTATAAAAATATAAACTCAACTTAATCCATTTGTAATCTCATTGGTATACAGACAACCAAAACTCTGTTACTACTGCAGAATACAAAGAATTCTTCCAATTTCTTGATGACGAGTTTATTGTAGAGCATTAGAATGCCAAACATACAGTCTAGAAATCAAGACTAATTAATCCCAAACGACGAAATCTAAAAAACGCAATGCTTTGCTGCAACCTTAACTATCTTTCTAGAGGTAAGTCAACTTACTTACTTTCAAATAAAATCTAGTTACGATTAGTCTTCCGACCACTCACTAATAACGATCACCGTAAATAGAACAATTATCCGTAAGGATGTTACCCCAAAACTTTGTTCTAAATTTGCTAATTGGAATTACTTCCAAAATCAACTATTGCGTAGAAAGCTACACCAACCATAATTACAAATTTATCTAAAATTAATAATAGAACGCTGCACGTTTGAGAATTAGTTATTGAAAACCGTCGAGCCAGACAACTATGACAAAGAACTAGAAATGTCAAGACAAAACTGTATAATCGACTTACCCATCGGTTGCATGCAACACTAAAAGACGCACGAAATAAAACATGTAAGCAATATATTACTAATCTTTTGCTTGATGACCACTGTATGGAAAGCTCAAAAAAAACTAAAATGACTGACTACAAAGATTCTCTTAGTAAATCACATGGTAGTTACGCTAGGTAAAAGCAACCGAACTTATTATTTACCTAAAAAACGTTTTTATAACATCATTCTCTTAATATAATGATGCTTACTTTCACTTGTTCTGAAAAAATTGAAGTTTAATACCAAATACAATTTACCATTTATCTCAAAGCCTCTGGCTATGACTTAATTATAGGAGACATACTTCAAAATCGTAGTCCTATTAACTATCATAACAGTATTTTGAGATTATGTTATTTCCACATACAATGTAAGTTTGCTCAAATACACAATCTTCATCCTACAGACCGATATGCCTTCTCCGCCTTACGTTCCAAATTTTCAAGAAATTGCTCCTTAAGCGAATCTGCGAACTTGTAGACCTAAATAATATAATCTCACCTTCTCAATTCGTTTTTGCGAATGCCACTTAACAATTCAACAGTGTAATCGCATAGTTATCAAGATAAAGGGAAGCTTTAAGATACAAAAAAATGTGCAGCTGTGTTTTTAGATGTACAACAAGCTTTTGACAAGGTGTGGCTTACGCGTTTGTTTTACAAACTAAAATTACACCTTCCTGCTTAACTTCATTTAGTATCAAAGTCATACATAAGCGAACTGGTGTTTTTAGTTAAATAATTTTTTTGTGTTGAACTATAAACAAATTATTTTCGGAATGTCACGGGACAGTGTGTTGGCAGCTTTTTTGCACTTAATATACACAAAATATGCTTCAACTACAACGAACACTGTGCCGATGACACAGCTAGACAGTCAATAACAACGAAGAATCAGCAACGCAATAACTACGGCTTCTCAACTTATTGATTGGTGCAGAAAGTGAAGAATTACTGTCGATCATGAAAAATTTGCTCAGGTACCGATAATTAACAAATAACAATTAACGCTCCGATACCCTAAAAACTGAAGTTAAATATCTTGGGTTGCACACACCTGAAACTCGCATATTAAGATCAAATGTAAACAACTAGACTTAAAAACAAAACAAATGGATTAGTTAATTGACAAGAATTCCCAACTTTCCATGTCCAATAAGTTGCTTCTGTGTAAAGTGGTACTAAAATATATTTGAAGGTATGATTCAATGTTACGGTTGTGCTAAGTCTTCACACGCAAAGATACTATAAAGATTCCAGTCGAAAACTTTAGTTGCACGATATACGCTCTCTGGTACGTTACTAACAAAACAATCCATACAGATTATTCTACATAGCCGAAAATATAGTTCAACTTTTCCGTATATATCTAGCACAACACAAATGAACCAGTAAAACAGCTCTCTAACCATCAAGAAAATTGTAGCGTCAATGGCAACAAGTCCTAGTTTAGCGTAATTTATCGAGAAATTAGCATTTGTTGGATCCCTACGCATACAATAAATACTATACGTTGAGTAGATTGTAAATTTACGAATGACCAATAAAAAACATACTTGAAAGGATAATATCAGACAACATTTGTAACTGTAACCCTCATGGGACACGCTTCTGGCTGGCGCATAAGAGAATGCTCTTCAGATATGAAGGGTAGGAGAGAAATAAAACACCTCCCGCAAACCAACAGGCAAAATAACGTCTGGTTCAAAATGGACGTCTATAATCCAGTAACCCATCACATAATTTAAGAAATAACATAATGAAAAATCCGCAAAAAAGCAATCTCTGGCTGGAAATCCACCACTCGTTTAGAGGACAGGCCTACGAACATGGAGGGGGCAATTCTGTTGTTGTTTAAGATTCTAGACACCACAAACGTAAATCTAGAAAGAACCATAGATCAAAAGGTAGAGAGTTGATAGTAGGTACATGAAATATACAAATTATTTAGAAACTAAGAAAGAAGATGTAATCCAAAAACTAAAGAAATATAAAATTGACATCTGAATACTGGCTGAGACAAAAAAGGGCATGGTAATAAATATTTTAGCGACTATGTTATGTTCTATACGGAAGTAGAAAAATATAAAAGGGCAAAACCAGAGTGGCTACTTTACAAAAAGCTTAGAAAATACATTCGAAATTGGCATCAAACCAGTGAAATAATAATAACGATGTAATTAAAAATAGAAACATATACGATAATCTTAGTAGCAGTACAGACATGTCTTATTAGAAGATGCTAGTACTGAAGATAAAGCAAAATTCTAGAAAGAATTGACGAAACTTCAAGAAGGAGCGAAGGCTACAGTACGAGAGGAATATGAAAAAATAAAAAAAGTTTTACACGAAACAGCGTAGAATGGAAAACAAAAAGACCAAAAACTGATGGAGCGAAACAGTACAAGAGATAATAGGAGAGAATAAATGTACATCATTTCTGGTAGACAAAACGAGATCCGGAAATGAGAACAAGATATAGAGAAAGACACAGAAAGTTTAGAGAAGAGTTATAAAGGCAAAAAATGAAGTATGCGAAGAAGGATGTTCTAGAATATAACGATACATAAGAAAAACAAAAGAAGCATGGGAGGCGATAAAACGCTTAAGAAAAGAAGGTAAATTTAAGAATCTCAGTATGATACCAAAAGAAAAATCTTATTAATATTACTCAGACACAATATTGCTACAAGAAGACAAAGAAATATCAACAAATATCAACAAATGGAAAAAATGTGGAACAGATTACAGTAAAAAATCAGGAAAACAGTAAAAGAAATGAAAAGCGGTAAAGCCTTGGGTCCAAGAGGTATACCAATTGAATTGTTAAAACATGCACCAGAAGTTACATACGAAAAACTGAGGTATATCTATAATAAATTTGTAATTAATATGGACTACTATCCAAATGGATGTAAGTTACGATTTTCAACGTCAATACACAAAAAAATCGAAGAAAAGTTGTAAAAACTACAGAGGAACTAGTGTACTGGCGTAAACTGGTAGGCTGTACGGACGTATAATTAGAAGAGATTGGAGAGAGAAATGTAATCGGAGAAGATGAAAGTGAGTTTAAAGCAGGAATATTATGCGTAAATAATATATTTACAATAAGACAATTGACAGAAAATAGGAAAGTAAATAATTGAAAACTCGTTTAATATTTATAGACCTCGAAAAAGTATACGATACTGTCTCACTGCAACGATTGTTCGAAATATTAAAAAACGTTGGTATCAATAAATACTAAATAAATATAATAAAGACAATGTACAGAGCCCAAAAAAGTAGAATTAAAATTGGAAAAACATATTATACACTTTTAAAACACACAAAGGATTACGACAGGGACGTAGCCCACCTCTTTAAAATATTCTTAGAATATATTCTAAATAGATAGAAAAGAAATCGGTATAACAATAGGCATAAAATGCCTCCACACTCTATTATTTGCAGATAATTAAGATTTGATAGCTGGAGAGAAATATGATGTCGATTACATAATATACAAACACAATGGCCTAAAGGTAAATTATGGAAAAACAAAATATCCAGTGAGAGGAAGACAATGAAATGACCTGAACAATATTGGAAGAGTGATAAAAATATGTAGAGAGTATAATTATTTGGGAACCATAATATCTCAAATGGGAAACATAAAAAGGGAAATTAATAACAGAATTATTCAAACTAAATAGGGGACACAAAAGTTAAACTTATTGTTGTGGTCAAAGAAAATAAAAAAAAAACTAAAACTCGGATATTTGATACGGTGGTATTGGTGGTATACTATATGGGGCGGCATTGTGGTCCATCACAAAACGAGATAAGCAAAGAGTGGAAGTTTGGAAAGGCTTCCGCAGTCAATGATAAATGAACAATTAGGTTCGTGGGTTAAACTGCGTCGATTATTGGAAAATTCCCAACGTTTCGGCATCCACTTAGATTTTTAAGGGGTTTAGTTTTTCGTTCGAGGTTTCAATCTGCGTACTCCCCAAGGAGAATTAAGGACCAAAGAAGAAGACTGGCTTTTCGTGTGCTCTACTTCACTATTTGTAGAAACAGAAGTGAAAGTTTGACGGGGGCATGTTTGTGCCGAAAGTGTACTGGATTGGGGAAAGTTTGTGTTGCAACGGGTTGCGTAAATGATGACGTGCAGTAATTAACAATTTTAAAATGGCGGGTAAGCGTTGACCATCGTCTCAAGTATTGGGGCATCAAGATGTTTTTCAATTTCAATGACCTCTTGAATAATTCTACTGGTTTTCTTGTTATGTTTGGCCAAGGCAGAAGAAATACCTCCCTTACGTACAGATAAAAAATTGTATACACAATTAGATATTTGTCTGTTCGTTTGTCCTATGTAGGTTCCGTCGCAGTTACCACAAGGTATTTCGTAGACACCCTGGTATTCGTGAAGGTAATGGTCTTTAGCTGAGCGGATGAAGTCAGTTATTTTATTGTTAGTCGTGAAGACAGTTTGTAGGTCTTGTTTACTTAGTATGCGGTTTATTCTGTCAGTAGTGCCTTTGATATAAGGTAAAAGCCCTTTGGTTTGGTCGGGGTTTAGGAAGTAGTATTTTTGCTAATATTGTTAATGATGAGGGTTAGAGATTTTTAAAAATATAAGTTTTGTATTAATGTTTTGGTAATGGTATTGATATCAGTTTGCCGGTTTTCACTGTCGGAAAGTCAGAGATCTGGTGATCAGGGATTTTGCGACTGAGTGAATTTCAGCAGGGTGATGGTAGGATTTTGTGTTCAGATAATGATTAGTACGTATAGGTTTTCGGTAGGCGGTATGATAAAAACTGCTGTAGGAAGGATTTTTGGTTACGAGAATGCCCAAAAAGGAAGGAAATTGTTATGTCCGTGAGGTCAGATGACAAATGTATCGTAGCCAAGCGAAAAATGCAAGGACTTTTATTTTGAAATCGGTCATGAGTTAGCTGCAACAGGTGAAAATGGAGAACACCTAGGAGCAACATTTGATTTTCGGTAGAATTTATTTTGGAAAGTAAAATAGGTATTGGAAAGACAATGGCTAATTAATTTGAGGGCGTCATCTTCCAAATTGTGATTAGTTTTTAGAAGCTGAAGGGTCTCTGGAGCCGGTGTATTAGTAAATAGGGAGACAACATTGAAACTGACCATTATGTCATCTTCACGAGTGGGAAGGGATTTTAGAGTTTCTAAGAAATTGTAGTTTTGGATGTATGAGACGTAAGAAGTTGTAGAATTTTCGCCAGGTATTTGGCTAAGGTGGGTGAACTAACGGCACTGACAATGGGTCGTAAGGGAAAATTTTCGTTATGGATTTTTGAAAGACTGTACAATTTGGGTATTATTGAGCATTTCTCTCGAGGTATAAGAAATTTTTTAATATTAAAGGATATATTCGAATTGTTAATAAGGGTCTCAAATCTTATTAATAACTCGAATATATATTAGTACAATCTTTTGTACTTATGATTGAAGTATTATAGGGATTTAACACAAACTTTTAAAGTTATAGCAAAGTCAGTAGTTGGTTTTCTTTTTATTTAATTATTTTATAGTTCTGTACTATCCCAGTGAGTTGTTCTTTGAGAGAAAATGTTAACATTTTTAGTGGTTACATTGTATGATACAAGAATTAGAAATTCTAAAAAGAAGTTGAATAATTCCCATTTTACGGAAAACGACTTTTAATTTTAACCAGAATCTTAAAAGTAATTATAAATTTTGCTGCTCCAGTTTCGGCCAAATTAATAGAGCAACATTTTCCAGTGCTCAAGCGCTCATTGAGCGCAAAAATTGCCAGCGATTCAGCCCGGATTCCTGGCCTCCTATTGAAAGCCGCAATTCCCAGCCATAATTGCCAATCGCAACTTGGAACTGAAACATCTGAATACAGAGCTAGTCACATGCAGAAAGCAAACAGTTAGCGCTAAAGGCGGTCTGATTTGCGAGTCAGTGTTTGAGTCTTGATTCAGCGCCCTGCGGCTACAACCCCAATTATCTCGCGGGATGATTGAACTAAACCGGGGCTATAACTGTAACACGATCCTCACATCTCGATGTTCGATTCCGTCACTTGCGCCAAATTGCTTCGCCTCTCACTTGCGGCTGCGAGAACTCAGCGCCGGGCACGACCGGAAAGACAGAAATTAATCAGCGTCAGCCAATTCCATTACGTCTAACTATTCGGAAATGGCGCATGTTACCAACTTATGATTATACCTAGCCAATAATGTTAACAATAACCGATAAAATGTATTGAAAGAAAACAGAAACAAATTGTGATATATCTTGAAATAATATAATTTTGCACTGAAGTTAAACAACGAATGTATAAATATAATTTGCTACTAATTGTCTTATTGTTAAGTACATTAGGTAGCATTATACATGAAATCCAATAGTCAGGTCTTTTAAATGATTGCTGTGATTGCATTTGAAATAAATAATATAAATCTAATTTTTGATCAACAGATTATATTTCACCAATAATACACATATTGTTTATTTACTTTAAAATATTTAAAAGTTTATATTTTCTTGAAATGAACAAAACATTTAACATGGTAGAAATTTTAATGGACGGGCCACATTATTATATATAATTGGCTATTATCCATGGGGCATTTGTCAACGCTCCTTTCTGGAACTCCCAGAATCCTATTTTTGGGGTGGATTAGTTTCCGTATCTTCCTTTGCTTTATTTTACAACTTTCTGTGTACTGTAGCTGTTTCAACAATTTCTCGCCATTGTTTTCTATCTGCGGTCCTTTTTTTCCATCTCGTGATTTCCATTCTTTTTATTTCGTCTTCCACTTCATCCATCCATCTCATCCTTAGTCTCCCTTTTCGTCTTACTAGCATTGGTTGCCATAGTGTTATTCTTTTTATCATTTTGTCATCGTTTGATCTCCAGATATGTCCTATCCATCTTAACCTCTGCGCTTTAATTGCTTTCACAATGTCTTTTTCCTTTATTTCTTCTAATATTTCGTGGTTCATCTTCGACTCTAATATTAATCTGATTAATCTTCTCTCCCATATTCTTAGATGTTCTTCTTCTCTTTTTGTTAGGCATAGTGTTTCGGCTGCATACATCACGACGGGTCTTATTAGTCCTTTGTATATTCGTAATTTCGTCTTCTTACTGATGTTCTTATCTTTCAAAATATTTTTATTACTGTAGTAGGCTCTGTTTCCAGCTTGTATTCTGACTCTTATATCTTCTCCCCTATCATTCATATTTATATTTTTTCCCAGATATTTAAATGTTTGCACTTCTTCAAATACATATTTTCCTATTCTGAGATTTTGTTTCTTGCTTTTAATTTTCTGTTGTCGCATGTATTTTGTTTTATTTTCATTTACTTTTAGCCCTCTCTCTTCTTTTGTTTGCTTCAGTTGTGTGAATGCCTCACATAGCGCTCTTATATTTCTTGCAATAATCACCACGCCGTCAGCATAGGAAATGATTTGTATCTGTTTAATCATTATTGGTCCATGACCTACTTTTCTTACGATGTTTTCTGGTACAGTGTTGAATGGTGGTGCCGACAAGTGTTAATTACAAAGCTATCGGTTATCCATCTGCTGTTCTGACAATTGTCGTGGATCCCTTTAATGCCATTTGGGTTAGTTTTATCAGTTTGGCTGGTATCTGTAAATTTTTCATGTCCTTAAATAAGTGTTTCCTGTTGACTTTATCAAACGCTTGTCTGAAGTCAATAAGTAACATATGCGTGTCTATATTATATTCATGGCATTTTTCTGTAATCTGCTGCAATACATGTATAGCGTCCGTTGTAGATCTTCCATGCCCAAATCCACATTGGTAGTCCCCCGTGTGCTCTTCGGTATATTTAGCTAACCGCTGTTGGATCAGTGTAGTTAGCATTTTATATGCAACGTATATTCAGCAACGTGATTCCTTTGTAGTTGCTACACTCCTCCGGGTCACCCTTCTTTAGTATCGGCACTATTTTTCTATTCCTCGGGCATTTTCTCACTTCTCTATATCTTCTTTATTAGTCTGTATAATTTTTCATGTAGCTTCTCTCCGCCCAATTTTATCATTTTGCCTTCGATCTTATCGCTACCTGGTGCTTTGCCATTTCTTATTTTTTTAATAGCTTGATTAAACTCTTCCTCTGATGATTCAAGCACTGTTTTTTCTTCCCCTTCATCTGCCCCTATCCCTTCTTCTAGTTGTTCCTCCCTATTTCCATCGTTCAGTAATTTTCAGAAGTATTCCATCCATCGTTTTTTTTATCTTCTCCTTGTCATATTCTGTATCCCCTGCTTCGTTTTTTATCCCTTTTGTCTTTATTTTACACCCCGTTTTTTGTTTCTTTATGTTTTTATACATATTTCTTAAGTTACCGGTTCTACTGTTCTCTTCAATTTCATTATTTATCCATTCTCTCTTCTTTCTCTACATATTTTTGTTGCTTGTTTCTTCAATTCATTGTACTTTTCCATATCCTCTTTGTTTGTAGTTCGTAGCTATTTCACTCTTGCTTCTCTCTTTTGTTTTGCCGCTTCTTCACATTATTCATTAAACCATTCCTTTCCTCTTACTATTCCTCCGACTACATTTATCACCGCAGTCTCAATTTCATCTTTTAAATTTTTCCACTCCTGTTCTATGTCGTTACTTCTAGGTTTTTTCCCTATTTATAGTATATTTATATTTCTCTCTGAAGTGTTCTACTTTGAGTTTTTCGATATCTCATTTTTTCTTTTTATTTGTATCTTTCTGTGTTAAAATTTTTTGTTTGCTTTTCGCTAGTACCAGATAGTGGTCAGAGTCTGCGCATGCTCCTCTGAATGTTCTTACGTCTCGTATTGATGATGCTCGTTTCTTCATTATCAGTACATGGTCAATCTGATTTCCCTTCCTTCCTCCAGGTGGCACCCATGTTTCTATGTGCACCATCTTGTGTTTAACTTTGGTACTGCTTATTATTAAATTATTTCTGCCTGTGAAGTTACATAGTTTTGTCCCATTATCATTCGATACATCATGCAACGTATGCTTACTTGCTACCTCTTGGAAGTAGTTCTCTTTTACAATCTGGGCATTAAAGTCGCCTACTATAATCAGGGTATCAAACTTTGGTATTGCTTCACTAATCTTGTCAAGTTCATCGTAGAAGCCCAGCTTATCAATTATCGCTTTTTTCCTCCGTGGGTGCATATACATTTATAATGGATATGTTCGTCGGTTTACCTTTGATATTCGTCCGTTAATGGGTATAACTTGGAGAAATTTATGCTTCATTTTCTTTGGTACCACAAAGGCTGTACCGTTTTTCCTTGTTTTGCTGAATACAGCATTATAAATTTTTTTTATTAATTCCTCTCTGTTTCTTCCATCTTACTTCTTGGATAGCTGCGGTTCCTACATTGTATCTTGCTACTTCATTCGCCATTTCTATCATTTTTCAGGTGTTAATAGTGTTGTTACGTTCCAAGTTCCCAAATTTACTGTATTTCTCTTTTTTCTTTTTTCTTATAAATTTTTGTGTTTTTTAGGCTTTTTATATCCATATTCGTTGTCAGTTTTCCTGCAGTCGTTACTATTTGTCCGTCCTGCTTTGTTTCAGTTAGTTTTTTGATCGCTCTTGCAGCTTCTCGTTTATACAACATAGCTGATCGTTTTCTTTGTTCCACTGATACGTTTTGTTACCTATTGTGATTTTCTGATTTCTTCCTAAATTCATTTGTTCTTTGGCTATTTCTCTGATTTTATTCTGTATTTGCATTTCTTTCACTGTTCAGTCATTGTCGATATATATTCCTCTCCCTTTGAGATTCTTCTTATTTGTCATGATGTCCCTTTTTTGATTCTAGTTGTTAATCTTAGCTACTATCACTTTTCTGTCCTCGATTCTTCCAATCTTAAATGCTTCCGTCACTTACGCTTGTACTCTTACTTCCATTGCTAAGAAATCCTCCACCTTTTCTTTTATATTTGTTTCATCATTTTTTGTCACCAGTCCTTTTATTATTATATTATTTCTCTTTTCTTGCTTTTCCTGCATTCCCATTCTATTTTCCATCTCATTAATTTTATTGCACAGTTGTTGTTTTTTGCGCTTTCATTCTTTCTTTTTCGGCGAACTTTGCCTTAATTTTAGCCATTTCTTGCTGAAATAAGTCAATTTTTTTCTCGACGCGCTCCGCTCTTTCATCCATTGCATCCAATTTATTATTTATTTTTCCAAATAATTCCTCCATTTTCTTATTTCCGCGTTATTTGTTTCGTAGCGTATATAAATCTGTTTTTAACTTTTTAAAATTGCTGTCTGTAATATAATATTAGCTGGTGCAATATGTTTATCTCAGCACTTTGTCTTGTGTGTTATCATCGAATGCGCGCCAGCCCGCCGCGTGCCTTACGTCGATATTTTACTCCGTTTATTTACGCGGCGTATTAATAAATTTTATATTTACTGTTCTTACAGGGTTTTTTATAAGTATTAATCCGCACTTTGTTCACCTTTTTCACTTTATTTAATTGCCACTAGTCTTTAAATTCTTTAATTTCGCTTCAAATCGCCATAATTTTTATTTCTACGTAGCACACTTTACACACTTCTACTCTCTCACTGCAGCCTATAAATCGGCCACATTATTACTCTTACTTTTAAATGGATTCCATTATTTTCAGTAACTGAGTGGACCAACCCCCAAGCATTAGCTTAAGATTAAACCCAAATCCGTTCGTATCGTAACCAAGCGTTTCAACCGCTTGACCACATTGATGCTTATCAGGACGTAAAATATTAATAAATCAATAGTTTTAATACAGGCTTATATTATTTAAACTATTAACAAATAAATAACACTTATATAATTTAGGGAAGAGTGTTTTAACGTGGGTCAATTATTTGCTTTTTGTTATTATAAATTCTAGAATCATATATTTGCAAAGTTTAACCAATGCATTAGATACTTTAGCTATATTGTTATGTAAATTTGTGTTTATCCATATTTTTCACTTAATGAGTAAAAAAAATCAGTTAGTCCTTGCATGTTGACTCACGGTACAATCTGGTAATGTAGCTTGGACCAGCATATGTTGTACTTTGGGTCGGTGATGAAAAATGCGAAATTAGAACCTATTTTGCAAATTTTTATTGAAGAATACAAAAGAATCAAAACATAATAAAAAATAAGTAAAAAATAATAAGTATTAAAACCCTAATTAACCTTATATCTGCTAAACTCAACATTAAACTGCAATTGCGTATCGTAACGTGCAGTTCCTTTTATTGTGTGCGTCTGTGGAAGCTTCCATACAATATCAGTGGGCAAAAAACCATAAGTTTCGATTGAGTAATTAAAACTCTTTGCACTCCAGCCTATTGACTCATATAGAGATACCAGCAACTCCACCACTATATTAGTTATAAATGTAAATACATAATATAACAGAAAAATACGGTTGCTGCAATAAAAAAAATATTTATTTCTAAATAACATTATGTAAAATAATTCCTAATTTATTTTCTTTTAACAAAATAAAAATTTTATGTTTTGAAATTACGCATGGTATGGTATCTTTCAGAGCAATCCCCCATGTGTATGCGGGGTTTCTGGGACAAGTAGCACAATACGCGCTTGTTTCGCGTCTTTGGCTTTTTTCTTGTCTGTTGGAATACACTACACAGTCTCTTTTGTTACCTTTTCGCATTATGTGGAGCTTTGTCTAACCTGGTTTCAGACGTTGAAGTTGACGGTCTTGTGCGATATTCTCGGAAGTCGCCTACCAGTTGATCAACTAATCGCTTTACGAACTTCAAATGCGATAGTGGCTTTTCGTTTCTACCCTTTTTCACACTTTTGTGTAATATGTATGAATTTATACTTGACATCTCCATGCCCCAAAAAACATTTTCCGTCACCATTAAAGGGATTTTCTTAAAAAACAGTAACTGGAGGCGTATTGATCAGCGCGATCAACACCGCCCATCGAATTTGTATAATCCACTACAACTTTTGGCTTGTTCACATCTTGTTGTTCGCCTCCTCTTAAAAATCTTGTTTTAGTCATAAATCCAGCGCTATCACTAGTGCTTAATAGCGTTACTATTCTATTGTCTTTCCAAGACAATAACATTGTGTTCCCCTTTTTATTAGCAACAGATCTATTTTCGGAAAATTTGTCTTTCTTTATCGAATCAGGTATTCCCTTTCTGTTCATTTTCAATGTCCCTGTCAGATGACAACGGTATACCGGTATAGTATCTGTCCGTAAACATATGATAATCGTGTGCATCTGGTACGTTGGTCAATAATCTATCATATAAATGCAACAGAATCCTAGCGCTGACGGGTAATTCCTGTTTTATAAGACTTTCGGAGGTGATACTGCCATAATATGGAAGAATATTGTATACATATCCTGTTTCAGAATCAGTCAAAACGTATATTCTTATGCCCCACTTCGTAGGCTTATTAGGATTATAAGTTATAAAACTTATTTTACCTTTGAACTTGATAACCGATTCGTCTACACATATGTTTTTACCCGGTATAAAATACTCGGAAAATTTGGAATTGATGTATTCTAAAAAATTACTGACCCGTTGAATACGTGTTCGAATGTCTATCCTCTGAGGATCTATTGTTTTCAAATGTAACATCCAAAATATTTGGTTGAATCGTCTTCTTGTGAATACATTTGAAAAAATAGTGTTTTAGTGTTATTGTTGGTTGACCAACAGTCCTGCATATTTGGCAAAAGCATCGTGCCCATATTGAGGATGACTCCAAGAAAGACCCAGAATTCTTCTTTATTTGTATCGCGCCACGTGCGCCATATGGAATTCTTGCTAAGAGTTTTATTCCTCAATTTGTTTTTGGCGTAACTGTTCGTTTCCGTTATAATTTCGTCTACGAGATCATCCGTGAAATACAATTTGAAAAATTGTATCGGTTCGTCGATATTGAAAAATTGCGGCCCTGGAACTTTATTTCCCATTGCAAAGTTTCTATTTTGTAAGGGAACATCACTTCCTATAATATCGCTCAATTCACTGTTGTACAACTTCATCTTCGGAATCCGATTCAATAATTTGAATTCTTCGTTTTTTCTCACTACTATTATGTCACTATCGTTACTATCTGTTCCTTAATTATTCCCAATATCGTCTACTAATATTTCACTCAAATTATCTCCGTGCAACACAAAATCGAGTTCATCTTCCACATCGCTTATTTCACAGTTTTGTTCAAAAGTTTCACTTTCCATCTTTATCACGCAAGGAACTACAACGTTTTGAAAACAAACAAAAAGCAACGCATATTTTGATATAAACATAGTACAGATAATATAAACACATAATATAAACACAATATAAACACAGATTATTTCCCTTACTCAAGTGTTTTTTTTTACAAAAGTGCCGAATAAGCAAATAAAGCGTGTCGCCGTAGCGGCGACAGTGGATTTAAAGTTCATATTTTAAATGTCGCATATACGACGACAACGGAGTGCTAAGGGTTAATAAACTTATTGGAATCTAAAATTCTGCGGAAATATTTAAATTCGCTATTTTTCCCACAATTTATTTATTTCGGCAACATAATAAGTAAAAATTTTTTCTGATATTTTCATTAAAACAAAGTCTCATTTTTTTCTTACTTTCAGGTAATTCGTATAATTTTTGATCATTTAGAAATTCTTCTTCTCTAGCTAGCATGTCCTCGATTGTTTCTTCGTCACTTGAACTTGACTCAATAACACTTAGCAACTTTCTTTGGCACTTTTCTTATCACATCATATCGTCGCTGTTCGTTTGATAACTCCTTCTATTTTTTCAGATGACACCTCCTTTCGAGTCTTTTCTTTTTTAACGCTGTTATTTCTTCTTTTTCTGGTATGTCAGAAATATTCGAGACACTCTTCTTGCTCTTCCTGACTTTATTTTGAGACCAGGTGCTTTTTGGGGTCGTAACATTTCAGGCATAACAGAACTTCCAGAAGTTCCTACTTGAAGACCACCTGAGGTAGAAGGAGTAGAGACTTACATTTCCATAAGCGTAGTTTGACCTTGTTCATCATCGATTTGTTCATGACCCTTAGTAGATTGGATTAAAGGACGATCAATTATGTATGCTGACAAAAACTCATGCTCCTCAAAAATATTTTTATTGACGGGATAAAGGCCGCTAATCTCAAAACTCTTCTGGATGTTAGATGCGGTAAATGCTTTGGGAAATGCCTTGCACACAAGTTTAGCTATGGCGTATATCGTAATAGGCTGTCCAGGATTCATAATCATTCATTTGCTACAGGCGGTATTATAGTAGGTTTTTATCGGCCCAGAAACTGTTCTATCGAGCGGTTGCATCTTGCTACTGGCATGGGGATAAAACATTATCATGAAAATGCCATTTTTCTTACAGAAATCAATAGCATTGACATTCACTTGGCTATCATGATAATCCAAAAGTAATGACTGGATTTTTAACAGTTGGTTACACGTGAATTTTAAAGTGTTCTAAATATTCTAAAAACAATATTTCGTTTGATCAGCCGAACAGATTTGCACCTCCTACTGTTCCAATCGGGCAACTGTATTTACATATGACATCGCAGGACGCGGTATGGCCAAGAAAACTGATTAACGGTATGAGCTCTTTTGATATTTTTATTGGATAAAAATGAAAAATTGGAAATTACAATTTTTTTTTCTCAGTCTTGATTGTAACCCTAACCACGCCGTTTAGTTAGTTATTATTTTTTAGTATTTTACTGCGAATTGGTTTTCCATTTAACCTTTAAAAATGTCTGCAATGTTTTCTTCTTCTTTTTACTAAATTATATCATTTCTAGATTTGCATTTTTGTCCTTTCCGATTTTCTGTTTAACATATGCTTATACTTCCTTTATTGTTTTTCATTTTCAATCTTATCTATTTTTTCTATTTACCTTTTCCTTTGCATTTTTCAATTTATGTTACTAGACGAAGCATATTAAATTTATTTTTTAATGGGGATATCAAGCCCATTTGTGACTTTTGAATGTTTGTCGACAAGTACCACAGACATTTTTAAAAAACTAAAATAAATAATATTGTAAAAATTATTTTACATTTTAGTGGTAAAATTAGCAGTTTATTAGGTTAACAAACCTTAAGCATTTTTTTAAGAACAGTTATTTTTTACTATGTTAATATTAATATTTGAGATATCTGACATCAAAAATAAATGGACTTTCCGATACGAAAATATGCGAATTTTGGAATTCGGTTTGTCTTGAGGCGACTAAAGTGTGTCTAAGAAGTGATTATTGGTAAAATATGTATAAATATAAATAAGTAATATGGGACCAGCATGTTAATGAAGCTGTAATACTTATTCGCAAAGACTGGGATTTGGAATCGTATACAGGACAATCAACCGGGAGGATCGTCATCTTGAGAGGCTTGCGATTGCAGACTGTAGCGCGACTTCAAATGTCCTAGCTTAACAATGATCAACCGATGATGGTACCGATAGTTGATCTTCTTTGTTCGTAGTCAATTACTTGCAGTGAGAATAACAGCAATTATATTTTTATCTCTTGTGAGTGCAGCGGTATCTACGACCTTCAAACCATCCTGCTGGATTACGGAAGCGCGTCAATAATAAATGAAATTAATAAAACTACGTCGCCATTCGTTTTCTATTTCACTCGATACCAAGAAGAATTGAGGTGATCAGAAAAGCCCGAGGTAGACTAATACATTATTGTGGACAAATGTTTTATAAATTGAATCCTTTATTTGAATTATATTATTTTGCATTTTTTCTTGGTTCTGCAAAATCAAAAGACAATTCGAAGTGCTGAAGAACAAGTAATCTAATATCTTTAAAGCGCGATGCTGAGGTCCCCGGTGTCCGATCCCCCGGCCATGTGAAAAGCATTGGTTGCCAGAGTAACGCGTTCGGGGCCACGCGGAAATACATGAACGATCGTCGTATCTTTAAAGCACACTGCAATTTTAAAAACTTAAATTAAAATTAAATTTTTTATCCTACTGTTTTAATTTTTCTGTTCTTTTTTTGCAAATAAGCATTTTTTGGTGTGAAACGGGTGTAAACGGCTGAGCACCACAGAAATTACATGAGAAAACGAAGAAGTGAGCAGACTGCGGGTGAAAGGACAGCAATAAATTAAGCGAGGCGACGTATATGTGCCGAAAGAACTCCGGAGAAAGTTGAAGTAGAAAACCAAGCAAGACGACAACGACGTTCTCAAAGAATATCGGAAGAAATAGCTGCAGAATAGTAACGATTGCTACAGAAAGTTCATAATACTTGCATTCTCTATAGCAGCCAAGTGTAGCTGGCTGGAATTTCTAGTAGAAAATGAGGAAAAATAATACCTATTAGAATAAACAAGGAAAAACAGAGTAAACATTATTTCAAGGTGCTATAAAGCATTTTATATTTTTTATTTTACTTTTCTTACGGTTCTCTAATTTAAGAAATGATTGAAATCCTATGTCAAATTCTAAATATAGCAAGTCTTTTGATAAGTTAACAATATTACTATCTAAATTATTAGTACATTTATAATAAAAATAATATTTCACTACAATCTTTGTAAGCTGGCCGCTTGAATTTGCAGAGATGTTAGGTGGTTATATTGCGTACCACTTCATCCCTCTTTCACTTGTTCTCGTCCCGTCACATAAAACTAATTCAAACTTCGCAAGATCGCAAACGATCTTCCTTCCTTCGAAAAAAAGTAAGTATAATTGTAATAAATTATACGTTAAATTAATTAATAAAAAATAAACAATTTTACTTGTTTTACTTGTGTTTTACAACCTTAGAACCATATTATGCGAAAAATTTATATATTTAGAAAGTTTTAAATAAGTTAATGGCATTCTCTCAATAATTCTAAAATTGAAGAAACGTATAAATAATAAAATAAAGGAAATTAAAGTCTGTGTTTATTTCCTTGTGTGTCAGTAGATTACAAAATCGGACGGGAACCGAGGGCGGTACCTTCCCGCAAAAATTAGAAAAAATTTATTATACAATTATTGAAGGTCTTTTGTAACTATTTTAAAAATAGACTGTTTAATTACAAAATATTATACGAAAGAAACAAGTACGGACGTGGAACTCCAGTTCCACAGATGTCCGGGGCTTCTATACATAAACAAACCGGTCTATCAGGCTGATTTTTGGCGTCTGGACTTAACTTATGATCCTTACTTGAATACTAAAAACTTTATTTGTCTGTCTATCATATATCAAAAATTATAAGACTTGACAGATGTCAGAAATGACAGAAATAGAAACTTCTATCCAGCTTGAAAGATGCCTTAATCAAAAGTTTAAAAATAAAAGGACGGACAGACAAACAGACAGACGACATTACTCTACATAAGGATTCTCATTTTAATGTATATAAGCCTAAAATAAAAATGTTATATCAAGTTGTTTCTAAAGTTGGTTTCGCAATTTGTGGATATCATCGTTTTTCGTGGCCTATTAATACGTGTTTTTTTGAATTGATAAATAATACATGCTCTTTGTACTCTTTTAAGTATGTAAAATTAAAGAAAGAAACATAAACTACATGCAATGTAAAAGGGCAACAATGCTAATTTTACTGTAATTAAGATTTTTACTTTCCTTATTCTATAATAAGGTCTGTCGGTCTGTCAGTAAACAGGATATCTCGAGAACCGTAAGAACTAGGGATTTGGTATGTAAGTTACTTATAGGTAGGGAATGCAGTGCGAAACTTTTGGTAAAAATCGGCCGAGCCGTTTGTCGGTCGCAAAGCGGTCGCGAATCTAAACGGTTGAAATAAAAAAAATTCATGAGAGTAAAAATGATTAGTTATCACGAGATAAACATGAATTTAAAGTAAAAGTTGGTAATATAGTAACTCGAAAAAAAATTGAAGCCTAGGATTTTTGCCAGAATTACCCAAATAATAGGATAAGGAAAGCCGTGTGGTGTTCACACCCGATTTTTATTATTTGTGGAAATAGAAGCAGAAGTATTCACACAGTTTGTATTGGTTTTGCAAATTCGAAGCTGTAATTGTTATATGAAAGGTGAGTATCGTAGCGACCTTTCATTTACTATAAAGACGCATCTCGTAAGGACCCTGGCTGACGAAAAATTTACGATATACCGTTCATGGATACTTTAAACATTCTCAAAACGGCAATGCATAATCATCTTATAAATTTAGTTTACGTGAATCTTTCTGAAGTGTGGGTTGCGTAGGAAATGACTGAAAGCAACCTATGGCATCAAATCCGATGCCGAAACGACGAGAATTTTCTCGAAATAGACGCGGTTCATCCCGTGAACTAAGTTGTCTAAACATAGTTAACCGCGGAAACCTAACCGAACATTTTATACGCCTATACGGGGAGGAAACTTTATAATTAACTAAGCCATATTCAAAGCTTATATTACGTAAGGCCAAACTTTTGTGTGACCTTGCATTCCTAAAATCCTGCAGGTGATACCTGTTGGTTTGCGATTAAAACATCATCAGAAATCATCCACCATCTCCCGTATCCTTAGAAAAACAGAGCTATATCTACTTAGAAACTCCATCTATGCTACCCCTAAAAACCTCGCCAATACCAATCTGGAACTTTATGGCCTTTTCCATAAATTAAGTTCCTCCAAAATTCATCCTATTATCTGGGATGCTTTCTCTAGGATTATACACGACAAAGTGTCGTGCATATCCGAAAAGAAAACCGACACCCAGAAACGCAAACTTTCCAAGTTGTGCCAAAGTAAAATTCCCAATACCCAACCATCCCTGACCAACACGACGGTACATAACCTTTCTGACTACCCTGTAAGCAACCTAGCTATTCAGGCTCTGGAAAAAGGTTTTAACTTTGCTGTAACACCAAACCGTATTCTCACTGAACAAATTATATTCCAAATAGAATCCTCCATTTCCACCCTTCCCGAAAATGTGGCAAATGAAACCAGGCAAGATGTAGCCAAAGTGCTACGTACAGCCGAATTACCAAAACCAAATATCAAAGCCTCCGAATTACGCGCCTTAAAAAGCTCTGAAAGAAAATAATAATATTACAATTTTAGAGGCAGATAAGGGCAACGCTACAGTGATCCTAAATACTGCGGACCTTATCGGGCAGATGCACAATTTACTTAAATCCTCTTATTATCGCCATGTACCTAATAATCCCACTACCTACCTCGAAAAGAAACCAAAACCCTTATTACTAACTCCAACCTATCATCCGATACCACGAAACTCCTCATACCCCGAGAAAAATCGTCCAGAATTCCCAAATTGCATGGTCTCCCAAAAATTCACAAAGAGAACATTCCTTTACGCCCTATAGTTAGTGCGTTCGGTTCTTCCACCCACAACCTAGTCAAATACCTTGCCAAGACTCTCAAACCTCCCACAGAGCAGGCATCCTACGTCCGAAACTCCCATCATTTCGTAGAAATACTGAAAACCTTTCCTATACGCAAAGGTGACATCATGGTCAGCTTTGATATCGTTTCTTTCTTTACAAACATTCTAATTTCTGATAACCTGCAGTTATTAAAGTCAACGTATAATATAAATAACAATATCCTCCCCTGATAAACCATTGCCTATACAATACTTACTTTACCTTCCAAAATAAATTTTACCGCCAAACTAATGGTGCTCCCATGGGTTCCCCACTTTCACCTGTTATTGCTAACCTTTTTATGATCGATTTTGAAACAAAAGCTCTTGCCTCCTTTCACCTTAAACCTATCTGCTGGATACTATATGTCGATGACACTTTTGTTATTTGACCTCATGGACATGATACCCTTCCAGAATTCCTTTCCCACCTCAACCAAATCCACACCAATATCAAATTTACCATGGAAACTGAACATAACAATTCCCTTCCCTTCCTAGATACTCTCATAACAAGAAATCCTTCTAATGACAGCTTTTATTACACTGTCTACAGAAAACCCACTCACACTAATCGCTGCCTAAATGCCAAATCCCATCACCACCCTGCCCAAATCCATTCGGTTGCAAAATCCCTCATAACCAGATCCATCAGACTTTTCAATACGAAAAATCGCCAAACAGAAATTAAATCCATTACCACCACCCTACTGCAAAATGGATATTCCAACAAATCCATAACTAATATAATCAAAAATATAAATAAAAACACTAACTCTCAATCCCAAAACCCTTCTGACCAACAAAAAGCATTCCTACCTTACATCAGAGGCATCACTGATAGAATAAGCCGCATACTAATGCGGCAAAATATCCACACGGTCTTTACGACCAACAACCAAATATCTGAGCTTATTCGCTCAGCAAAGGATCACTGCCCCAATGAATCCCAAGGAGCGTATGAAATACCTTGTGGAGACCGCTAATGGACCTACATAGCTCAAACAAATCGGCAAATATCTAGCCGAATATACGAGCATTCTCTGGCTGTACGGAAAGGCGATAATGGTTCAGCACTTGCTAAACACAACAAAGAAACAGGCCACGAAATTAATTTCTCTGGGGCTAAAACCATTGCCCCCATTTCTCATTTTACCAGCAGAATAGTACGTGAGGCAATTGAAATAGAAAAATGCCCACAGTGCCTCAACACAAGAGATGACAGCCAGCGTTTGCCTGTCATGTGGAAGTCCCTTATTGCTCCGCATCGCCAATTACGCAACACCCTTAATCCTACAAACTTTCCCCAAGCCAACGCATCTCCCGTCAAGCAAACTTTCACTTCCAGCCCTATAAAGTATCAAGCAGGTCACACGAAAGCTCAGTCTTCTTCAAGGACCCATAGCTCTCCTTGGGTAGTAGGCAGATTGAGACCCCGAGTGAAGAGCTAACCTCTTGAAAATGGCATCAAAGCCGATGCCGAAACACCGAGAATTTTCTCAAAATAGATGCGGTTCGTCGCGTGAACTAAGTTGTTTAAACATAGTTAACCGCGGAAACCTATCCGAACATTTTACACGCCTCTCCGGGGTATGAAGACCCAGTGTTCGCCTAAAGAAAGTTTTGATGTTTATTTGATTGGATTGCAACGGTATTATTTGTTAACGTATTGTCCTGAAAATAAACCAGACCATAATTTTTAGGATGCTCATAATATAAGCCCTATTTAAGATCATCAGCCAGGCGGAAGGATTTCGTTCGTCCGTTGAAATAAATATAAATTAATAATATTATTGACATTAACGCTTTAAGTAAATGATAATATAAATTATAATTAAGTATTTATAAAAAGCAAGTGGGTACCTTTGGACAAAAGATAAACTCCAATATAACTCGCTTATTCATTTTTCTCCACCTCTTGGAGGGAGAATGGCGGAGATATTAGGGAGACAAAGTTGCCACGTCCCAATGCAATTTTTCTACAGCTTTTACAAATGCGACGACACTCCGGGGCTATTATGAGTAATTTGGAAATGGTTTACAATGTTTGCACTTGATAACGGGCCTATTTAAGGTATTCGTGTGAAATACAAAAACATTTTCTGAATATTTGTCCTTGCATTTTTTTATTGCTTTTGTATGAGCAATCATCTTTAGTTAACACTTGATTAATATTTTATAACAATATTTTGATGAGTGGAAAACAGAGAGCTATTACTTTAAGTACAAGAGAGGAATTGTTGAGGACTCCCTGGGCAGAAATCTTATGGATTTCTGTAAAGAGAAAAAGTTAGATCTCCGAATAAAGTATAACCTTAGTTAGCAGGAGAACAATGGAATTGCTAAAAAGTGCAAATGTGGATGAGATCGTTAACAATTGTTTTTTAAACTAAAAGACATCATCTGACAGAAGAGTAATGATTTTGGTTTTAAGCAAGACTGCTATTCAAGCATTTGCTTTTGCAATAGCGCCACGTTCAGAAATATCCATAAAAAGATTTAATTACCATAACATTGGCTGGATGACTTCCTTCAGTGATATGAACTGTTTCTAAAAAAATTAACAATATACTCTAAGCTGGAAGATATTGAGGCACTTGTATTTAAGACTTTTCGAAATATCAACTCTCTAACATGATCGCTATGGACGAAACTACAGTGTTTATGGGCTAAGGATCTCAAACGACAATTGAACAGATCTGTGCTTCGTCAGTCTACATTCACTCCACTGGTTACAAAAATGCACGTGTCATCTGCATTTTGTCAATTCGTCTGAAAGGAAAGAAAACCTCACCTATAATCATCAGTGAAGGCAGGAAATATAAGATTGAACGCGTTATAGGTATTTATGTTCTGAAACCGGTAAAGTCTGGCGCGCTCAAACATTTATAAAAAAGTAAGTCAATCTAATGCTTCTTTCACTTGCATTGCGAGAGATGGTCAAAAAGCTTTACTATTTTGGGATTTCTAGACTTTTGATATTGCAATTAACAAGTCATTCAAGGACTATTTGTGCTTAGAAATCCATAATTACATCAAAAATGGAAAAAATCAGTCTAAAAACATTGTCAAACCTGACCTGCAAGAGGTCATGACTTGAAGAACAGCTGTGTTGCCAATACCCTATAAGCAGACTTTATAAATAGAAGTGTTTATTTAAAGAGAGCTTTAGCGTTGTACATGAGAAAAGGAAGATAATGATTTAATGGAACATGGAGTTTGAGAAATTTGAGCCAGAATTTAGTTTTCGGGAACTACGATGATGTTTCATAAGAAGCTAACATGAGTTTATTAGGATAAATTTAAATTTTGATACGTGAATATACATTTTATACACGAATATATAAAATATACCCTAAAAATAAGCCCCGAAGCGTATTTTGAAACAAAAATTCATATACAATTTAGTCTTATTTTTGGAGACACACGATATAATCTGCTTTCACAAAAAGAAACCATTCATTCAACAAATTTCTGTTTCTATCTGGACAAATTTCAGGAAATAATCAGTACAAAACAACCAGAACTCATTAGAATAGGCCCTATGGGTTGTTAGACATTAAAAATAAATGATTAGGAATTAACTGGGATATTATAGGATAGCACAAAAATAATGCATGTTTTCTAGATAATTAAAACTTCATTGATTTTTAATACAAAATAAATTACACTAAAATAACTTGTAATAAATGCAGTTCTGACGGTTGTATATTAATTATTTAAATTTAATTATGGAAGATTATAACGGCAGGATCCTGGAACAGTTGCAATTTCTTTACGAATGACAATTTTCAGATCGTTCACTGTACATTTTAAGCGCAAAGGCCAAGAAACCACCAAAACGCGAGACTGTGCGTTAGAAAAATATTTGTCGAATCATTAGCATCGAAGCTCTTACCCCGTGGGCTGTAGCTTCTTATTTTTACAACCACAAGTCTTTTTTTTATGTTGACCCGTAAATGTTAAAGTTTGAAGTCATTGCTGATGTGTCTTTTTCTTCTTAAAAAAGTAAGGTTTAACGATCCTTAGTTTTGAAACGCCGTGTCAACCTTAGCAGTATAGACAGGCCTCCTGTGTAATTCTCGTGGGTTATCTGCTGCTCAAAACTGACAGTTTTGCTTATTTCTTTTATTATCATTCTTTATTGGTAATTAGAATGAAATACAATCTATGAGCCAGTTAGATGGCTAGTACATTGGTATAAATAATTTACAATAATAATGACTTGGAAAAGCTAACATCCAGTGATGTTGCTTCAGTTTTCTTTGATGTCTATTGGCCAACATTTTCTGAGTCTTTTATTTTCTGGAAGATGAAGCAGGGGTTGTAGCAGTGGATTTGGGTGTAATTCGAGTTTGATGTAATGTTTGGTGGCTGTTTCTCTGATTGCTTCACTGACATATGGAATTTTGAGATCTGTATGTAAGGTATGGTACCACGGAGCATCCGTTATGGCTGGAATATTTTAGATTGAGCTCTCTGGATTATTGCTGTGTTGAACTTGCTGGCGCATCCCCAGAGTTCGATGCCGTAAGTCCACATCGGCTTGAGCACTATTTTATAGATCAAGATTTTGTTTTCCATTGACAGTCGGGATTTCCTTCCAATAAGCCAGTAGAGTTCTTTTCTTTTTAACGTGTTGTTTCCAATTTAATTTACTGCCGAAGGTTAGGCCTAAGTATTTTACATTGTCGCTTTGTGGTAGTATTACTTGATTGAGATTTACAGGTGGGCATGTACCTTTTCTGAGGGTAAAGGTTACCTGTGTCGATTACTTTTGCTTATTGACATAACTATTCAAATGGTCTCATTACTCTTTATCACAACTACATTAACAGAAGCAAAAATTTTAAACATTCTTTTACAAAACCGATTGTGCCGGACAAAATCATCTTAAAGCAGGTTTTTAACAATTATGATTTTGTGTGAACTACCCACTAGGCGGTGCGCGGTGATCGCCGATCTCCTTATTTCCAACTACTGCCCATTTGAACAACATTCGTTCTTTTTGTGCTTTCCAGAACTTTATTCTTTGTATTCTCCAGATATTGCCTTATGTGACTACTATCCATTTTTAGATAGAAATGCGCCCATTTTTGTTTTAAGAAATTTATTGAACCGATTCGAACAATTACTTAATATTTTTCTAAATACATCCCTCCTGCTTCAACACACTTATTCAAACGAGATTTCCATGCTTTATATGCTTCCTGGAAGTCCTTCACTGGGATGTCCTTTAGTAACCTCGTCGTAGCCGCCTTGATGTTCTCCAAACGCTGTGATTTGAGAAAGTTTTTAATCTTCGGGAACAAACAGAAGTCGGGCCCAGCCACATCAGGACTGCAACAATTCTTAACGCACTTCCACTCGATTGTTCTTTTGGTCATCGGTGAGCACTCTCGGGACAAGTTTGGCGCACACTTTCCGCCTTTGAAAGTTTTTCGTCACAATCTCGTGCACATTGGTTTTCGGAATGTCAAGTATTTCTGACATTAGGCGGACACTCATTCTTCGATCAGAGTTCAACAATTCGCGCACTTTGTTAACCGAACTTTCATCTCGCGACGTTGAGGGGCGACGTGATCGTTGTTCGTCGGCGACCTCCTCACGACCCTCCTCGAACATTTTATGCCACCTTTTGCACTGTGAATATGGCATGCAGTTCTCATCAAAAGCCTTTTGAAGCAACTCAAAAGTTTTCGACGGCGCCTTCTAAAGTTTGAAACAAAACTTTATTGCGTATCGCTGCTGGAGAGTTTGTTACCCGCTGTTCTATTTGCTATATTTTTAGGAGGTCTATGATATCGTTTTCGTCTCACCCTATCGAAGACTCTTTTTAGGTCCAAAAAGCACAAATGTACAGGCTTGTATTGGTGGACTTTTCTACTATTTATCGGATAATAAAGTAGCGTCAATACAGCTGCGTTTTTTTCTAAAACTTTGTCGTTCTCCCACCATATCTATTTCTTCTTCTATTTTATTATTTATTATTGTCTGGCTTTTTTTGTCTCCTTTTTTGAGTATTGGTATTAGGAGACTTTTCTTCCATTCTTCTGGCACTTTCCCAGTGTCTATTATGATGTTGAATAGTTTTAGACCTATATACCTAGTGTTGTTCCTTCATATTTTATAAGTTTGTTTCGTATTCTGTCTGGTGCCTTTCTGTTCTTCAATTGTTTTATTCGTATGCTTTATTTCTTCTTCTCATACTGGCACTCTATCCCCATATAGTTTTACGAAGTGTTCCATCCATTGTTCTTCTGCGATATAACTTATTTGCACGAGTTTGTTCATGTCCTTTTTTGTCTTTTTTTATTATCCACATTTTTCTTTGTGATCCGTACAGGTCGTGTTTCATATCTTTGATGAATTTCTCTCATTACTTTTTTTTTGATATTGTTTATTCCTTGATTGGTTCTATTTCTTATCTTCACATATTTTCTCTATCCTCGGACGCTTTTCTTTTTTTTAAGACTCTTTCATCGTACCTTGGTGTTATATTGTTATATTTTCTTTTGTTTGTTTTATATTTCTTTGCCCAAAGCCTCTACTGTTTGTCGAATACTTTTTTTAATGATTTTTCAACTTTCTTTTATGTCTGCTACTGTTTCTAAATTGTGTATGTTTAATTTTTCTGTTAGTGTATTGCAGTAGAGGTGTTCAGTCTCCTTCCTTTTAAGTCTTTTTATATTTAGTCGTTCTTCAATTTTTGTATTTCTTGATTCCACAAGCATTATTGATATATTTATTTTCCCTAATATAAGTCCATGGCCTGCTCTTATGTTTGCTGATGATAGGGTGCGTATGTCTATTATACTTGTAGGGTGTTATTAAAATTGATCGCTTTTTTAGAAAAATGCAAAAATACATGTCTCTTATTTTTTAAAAACCTACCTAATGCAGAAGTTTTATTATTTTAAGTGAAACAAACTATTATTTTTAGTAATTGAGTAGACCATCTGCATGTGTGTGTATGCATCACAGTGAAACGCCTCAATGGTGCCCAGAACAACCTTATAATTTCAGTTGAACGTTGCTTTACTTATACTAATACTCAATACAAAAAAATAGTTGGTTAGAGTACATGAAAGTTATCTCAAAAGAAACAGCATTTTATTTTAAAGCAAAAAAAATATTTTATTTATTATTTGGATAAATTTATTACATTACTGATTAACATTGTCATTAATGGTGTAATAGGATATGTGACAAATGTCCTCCACAGTTCATTTAACATTCTCAAATTCTTCTAATAAAATTGTTGATTACTTTTTTACATAACTTTCTGAGTTTTTATTTTTAATTTAGGAATAGTCCTTATTTCCATTGTACGAACTTCGATCTTTACGAATTCCCAGGGAAATGAGCATGGCGTGAGATCGTAAGATATTGATGGCCAATTCATTTTGCTTTTTTGTGAGATAAGTCGTTCATTAAATTTTTGCTCCAACAATTGGATTATTTCACGTGTCGTATGGACACGTACTTATTTAAAAAAATATTCAATTACTTTACCAACATAAAATCCCCACCAAACTATTAATCTTTTTTTATTTTCTATGACCTAAATGTAAGAATTGTTGATTGACTATAACCAAGGCAGAAATGCGCCTCATTGGTAAAAGCGATTTTATTGGCAAAACTACCGTCAATTTTTGGATTGTATAGCACGAAATTGGCAAATATTCGGCGTTTAAAATAGTCGATTGGCTTTAGTTTTTGGGTTACCGAAATCTTAAATAGGTGCATATGGAGATCTTTTGTTTAAATCCTCTACGTGGTGCTTTTTGAAATGTTTATTTGAAGTGACCGACGGCCCAATGAGGTTTCTAGACGCTCCGTCACACTGTCGTTAGCAATAGCAATGTTTTTAACTGAACGGCCGGTATAAAATAAACCTGTCTGCACCGAACGTGTTTGTTAAAATATTTGAATTAGACTTTCCACAGTCGTTTCATTTGAAGCAGTTTTCCCCGAAAATATTAGTCTTACTTAATTTTAACAATGTTTATTCACTCTTTCGTCGTAATAGGTGTATAAATAAGTTCTCAGCTTTTTTCTGCAAAATTAAAGTTTTATTTAAAAACAAACAAAAAAAGCTTAAGTATCAAAGTATTCTCCGTTGGCATCGATGACCTTTTGCCATCTTTCGGGTAGCTTTCGAATTCCCTGGTGATAAAAGCTCACCGGCTTCGAGACGATAAAGTTAGCGATGTATTTTCGGACTTCTTCTTCTGTTTTGAAGTGCGTATCAGCTATTATAACGCTCCATATTGATTAACCGTAATGTCTACTATAAAATGTTACCAATCAGAATGCTGTCAACCCTGCAGAATAAAAACATTCCACAATTTACATCTTACGCTTTTTTGAGACACCTAATATTTATATCTAGTTAGCAAGTGAAAATATTTCACGGTTAAGAACCCACAAGAAATTAATTTAACCTATTGTTAGCTAATAATAATTACAATAATCTTGCTAACACGAAGTTATATGGTTTTCCGTGAAGTTAAGTACTTTTTGTAGCAGTGCAGGATTTTGTCAACAATCAGAATGTACATTTTATAATTTAAATTGATAATGTTACATTACACAAAAAGAACACAAAAATAGATACACAAAAAATACAAATGACGTGCGTAGGTGTTCATCTTGAAAAGTTACCTCGGTTTACTTGTCATGTTTAATAGTCGTTGCCTTTTCAGTCTTTTATTAGCGGTTGGATGAAGTATTGATGCTATTAATGGATTATTGTGTGCTTTCAATTTTGTGTAGTAACGCATTTACAATTACTCGCAGTATTTTGGATTGCCATCTCTGCAAGATTATGTTGGTCTTACTAGCGCATCCCTAGAGTTCTATCCAGCAGGTTCATATTGGCATAATTATGGTTTTGTATAGTAATAATTTGTTCTCAGATAACAGATGAGATCGATTTGTTTTCTTTTCTTGGCTGTTTTTCTTCTACCTTACTTTACTATTAAGATGCAGTCCAAGATATAAAACTACCTTTTCCTGCGATATGACTAGTTCTATTTTTATCCATTTCTAAGTAATGTTAAGTATTCTTCAGTTTTTATGAAGCGATTATAGAATCTTCATATACAGCTAATGTACTTACTGTTGTTACTCTTGATGTTAAGACGAAAGCATACAAAATGTACAGTAGTGGACCAAGAATGTTTCTTTAAGAAACTCTAGAATACATTGAATACCTTTTTGAAACTTTTTCATGTACTTTGACCTCGAATAACGTTGACTAAGATATAAATCAAAAAGTTTAAAATACCTTTATGGAAGAACTCTCTTGACTTTTACTAACAATCCTCGGGATGCTAAACATCATGAAAGATTTGAATTATGTCAAGAAATCCAGCTGTACACTATTTTCAATTTTTCAAAACACGAATCCTTTCAAACCTTTTTCTAGGAATTTCCTCAACGTTGTCGTCGTTATTAAAACATGTTTTGGTACTTTCTTTGTGTTTAACATTTTTATTTCGTCTTTTATCTTATTAGTATGAAGTGCTTTAAGGGTTCATCTGTCATGGGTGTTTCTAGTTCCTGATATATATGCCTATCTTGGTCATTATTATGCGGCATAAATACTTCTAAGAGGTACGCTGCATATAAGTCTGCTTTTTGTTGGTGCTTCTTGTCCATAGCCCACGAGTGTGTTTACTATTGTAATCACCTTTGTGATAAATGTTTCGAAGAACATAGCAAAGTGTTTTCTTTTTATGTTGTGGCGAGATGGGTAGTAGACGTTGTAACACTTATCTCATATGTTTGTACTTTTATTTTTAGAAAAGTAGCTTATATTGAGCGTTTATGTTATAGAATTTAAACATATTTTTATTAAACAATGGCGTGCTCTAAATACGTGAATACGTAAAGAGCAGTTTTTTGTTGTTGAATATTGTTGTGATTTAATTATTCTCGACTAAATTTAGTATGACGAAATTGACTACTTATAATTGTTATCATAGATCATATGCATTTATGGACATATGTTTATATCAACTTATCAGGAGTCATCGCTCGATATTTGCCTGTATAGTTAATATTCACCCTATATACCACACCATAATTTGAATAAGCAGCTCGAAGGTGGCTTTATTTGTGAGGTATACCGAATTTAATTTTCTTAATTATTTTACACTTGAATTCCTTTACAAGCAATTGTGGAGAGGCAGGCGCGTAAATAACCGCTCTCATGGTGCGGTGTGGAAACGTAGTACGGCCTGTTCGGAACGTCAACCGAGAAGGCCCAAATCGTCCCTTAAACGGCCGTCGCGTAAGCGGATGGGGGCGGCTACCGATATCAACCAACGAGTATTGCCAAATCGCTCACCTGAATCGGCTTCGACTTCGGCTTCGTCGGCGATTCCAAGGTGGCCACCTCTGCGTTGCGGATCTGGTATCTGCGGGATGATAAGACGCGACCGAATTGGTCGCGCTGCGGGGTGCGAACGTTTCTTGCGGGTGAAGACACGACCGAATTGGTCGCGCTGCGGATCGCGAGTGTTCCCGGGCTTCGTGCCTGGCTTGGCGGCAGGTCTTTGCGGGCAATTTGCATTCGCCAGCACCTTTCATATCAAAAGGTGCCGCCGACGGCGTATGCAGACTTGTCGGCTGAGCAAAAGCCCAGATGCCGTTTGTGTGCGACGGCAAAACGTAGCAGATATCAAAGGCCCGCATGCCGCCGCGATAAAGCGGTTCAAGGGCGAAAAGGCCGCCACACCAAATTGTCTAACCAATTTTAATCTCTATATAAAATAACAATGCATATTTATCGAATAATGAAACCCAAAAAAAGTGTAATTTACTTTATTTGCTTTACTCAATATTGTTTTATCTTGGAAAGTCTCTATACTTTAAGAAGATTACAAGCAATGGATAGATGAAAAGTGTTGTCTTTAAAAAAAATTTTCTTTGGGATATGAAACAAGAAAACACAATTTTTGAGAGTGCAAAGCTGCTTTCTAATGATGAGCAAATTTTCAACATTGGTAGTTGTTGAATAACAGAAAAACTTTATCAAACTAGTCAATTTTTATTATAAATCTGCTTTTGAAGCAATCTGAGTGCAAACAATTTATAAGAATTAGTGCGTTTGTGCAATAAAGAGAACGATGTTAGGTATTCATACTTAAAGAAGTCTTAAATTTAGTGTTCATTTTTCTAGTTAACATTAGAGAACTAATGAGGTGAATTACCACCTTCGAGATGTTATTTCTCGTTTCTTTCAGGGGGTTGCAAAAATATATACATTTATTATTTTATTCTTTAAAACGTTACAAACAATTTTATTTTTTGATATTATAAAAACATGCCTTGTTTACTTCGTTTCAATAAAATTAATGTTTGATAAAAATAAATGTAAGACATACTTTAACTATGAACATTAAAACGATTAAGTAATATGAACATTCCCCAAAAATATCTACATAAAAAGCGATAACTGTAAATGTCCTTGTTGACGTAAAATTCCATTTCATAAGACAATCCATTAGCTAAAGGGTATCAAGGACCCAATTGAGACATGATAATGCGATGGAGCGAGTGCAGCAAAAATACTGTTCCCTCGAATAAAAGTGTTCTGCCGGAGCGGGAACGGCTTACGACCCTTCTGGAATTACTTCGTTTCCATTTGCGAGCCGTTCGCATCAGCATAATCCCGAAAGAAACGCTTATGGCGTCCTCCATAAGTCGCCTCTAATTAAACAGAAATAAAATATCCCGAACAATTCGGACGGCTCTATTACTGTTTATCTCTAAAAAGTGCGAAGTGCGCAGAAGGGGCCCCGCGGCCCGAGACGCGCGGCTGATTACGTTTGCGGGGCCAGAATAGAGGAAATAAGTCAAACCCAAACTAATGATAGGTCTGGATGAGATTGGGGCCGTAAAGGATAGACGGTAGGCATAAAAACGATAATAAAAATCGCTGGGAATAATTCATGGCATGTTTTTCGGAAAGCGGCCCTTGCTCGCGAGCTTCCGCTATCTCCCCGAGCTACAAGCGGGCAGGTAGTTTACATGTTATCATAGATGCTGCGCTGTTGAGCATAAATCCGTATTTCGCAGACGGAACTGCGAAGCGGCTAAATGCCCGGCGAATGAGCAATGTTCCTAAACGGCACAATTGATGAGCGCACGGCGAGGAAATATGACAGCTGTCGTGGACTGCGAGGGAAGAACCATAAAGTGCACCTGTTTCTTATGTGGACGACTAGGGTTATATGATGCGGAAGGAATGTTTCGGACTCTCGAGAAAAATGTGGGATTCTGAAATGGCCGCTTTGGGGACTAGGACGGCTGAAACGGTCAAGGGGCTTTAGAGTGAACGAAGTACTGAGAGAATGAACTCCGTGCATCCAAGATAAAAACAATTTTACAGATGTAAACGTAATACCTGACTATTTTTACTGTAATTAAACTATTAAAATTATGATTGGGGAAAGAACTACACATACATATGTAAAAGGAAAGACATTGGAGAGCATTAAATAAAAATTTGAGTGTTTTATATTTAAGTTCAGTTTCATACACTATTTTGAACTGAATCTAATTTAATTATTTGTCGGCCTTATATTTAGAATGTAAAACTGCAATTTTTCGAACTGCTGATTCGGTTTTAAATTAATAAGTTGGTAGAGTCTAGTTTTAGTGATATGATAATTAAGCTACTTAGTTAGTGAGACACGTTTTATTTAATTAATAAACACCAACGTTTTCTAAATTTCTCCTTCTTCTTCATTCTTCTATCATAGGCTAATGCCTGTTCCTTCGTTGGTTAGGCTTTTCTGTTATTCTACGTTGAGGTTGTCACACCATCTCTTTCTAGGTCTTCCTACCGGCGACTTATCTCTGGCAATCTTAACAATTCTGTTGTCGGTCATTTGTTTAATGTGGTCATTCCATTCTTTCTTTCTTTCTCTTCTTTATTTTTTAATATTCTCTACGTTGTAGGCTCTTCTTATACTTTTACTTATCTCTATCCATCAGTGTTTTACCAGCGATCTTTCTCAGGGTTTTTATTTCTGCTGTTTCCAGCAAACGGCATGTGTTAACTGTGGTGAGTCGCATTTCCGCCATGTAGGTCATAATCGGTCTCACTGCGGCTTTATATATCCTTGCTTTAGTCTGTTATAAATGTTTGTTACCCCAAATTGTATCATTTAGTTATTTGTCGTTTTACTTATATTGCAATGCTTCCATTTGCCGACAGTTCTATTCCGAGATACATAAGTTTCGTGTCCTGTTGGATAACTTTTCCATCTACTCGTAACTTACATCTAATAGGTTCTGTCGAGGTGGTCATACATTTTGTTTTTCTGAAGATATTGTTAAACTATTTGCCAGTAGTATTAAAGATGTTTAGTAGACTTTGTAAGTCATCTTCATTTTCTACGATCAAGACAGCATCAACAGCATAGCATAATATGGTAATCTTAGAATTTCTAAGTTTATATCTCTTTTCTATGTTAACTTCTTTTATTAGTTCGTCCATTACAATGTTAAAAACTAACGGACTTATAGAGTCGCCTTATATTATTCCATTATTCACCGTTGTTTGAGTTGTTAATTTGCCATTCACTTAGGTCTGAATTTGATTGTCTTTGTAAATATTCTCGATAGATTTTATGACGTTAAGGGGGATTTCTCAATTGCAAAGTAAGTGTATAACGTCTCTAAGTTAAATAAGATTAAATTTTTTTTTGCAGATCTATAAAACACACGTATGCTGGTCTATTATATTCTACGGATTTTTCAACGATTGTGAATACGGCGTCGGTGCACGATCTTCCCGTTGTTCTTGTGTGAGAGTAAAAAGTGATTTAATACAGTTTGTTATTGTTTTAGTAGTTAGTATGAGCATTTGTTAGTTAAGCAGGTTAATGCCTCTAAAGTTCGCTGGTTCTATCTTGTCGCCTTTTTTGAATAATAAAATCATACTGTTCGTTCTCTAGCTGACGGGTATTTTGCGTGTTAAAATTATCTTTCTAATCAGTGATGTTATTTATTTTGTTAATCTATCCCTCCATACGTCAGTAGTTCATTTGGTATTTGTTCGGGACCGGGCGATTTTCTATTTTTAAGTTGTCTGAGTTGATGTTTATTTTATTTTCTACCACTATATTTGGAGTATTTTCATCATTAGGGTTTATTTGTGGATTAAATAATTCAATTAGATATTCTATCCATGTTTTCTTATTTATCTTATTGTATACTACTAGTTCTGTTATTTCAACACTGACTTCAAATTAGTCTCCTTGTCTGTTTTTGTAGACCGTAGAAATTACTCTCCATGTTTTTGGTAAAACTTTCCCAATGTTTTTTTCGTTTATTTACAAGTAATTTTGTTTAGTTTCAACTATTTGGTATTCTTCTTACGCTTCTGGTATATTTATAGATTTGTATTTGAGAGAAGCTCTTTTCTTTTCTTGGCATTTCTGTTTTATTTCCATACAAAACCACGGCGTCTTTGTGATAGCTTTCTTAGCCGTTTTTCTTTTCCCTATTGCTTCATTGGCAGCCCTTTCGATATTTGTACTGAGCTTTTTTCAGCTTTTGCGTCCAACAGATGGTACTGTTTTTTAAGAAAGCATGTTTTTACCTGTCACAGGTGTGACATCTATATAATATAGATATATAAAAAAACGCGCGTATTCAAATACAACGTTGTGTCAAAATTTTAAAGCAATCGGTGAAGAACTTTCGGAGATTTAGATATTTTGACAAATGAACATTTACATTTTTATTTATATAGATTGATACAGCTGTCCATAGATTCATTCCATAGTGATTCGATATTAAATATTTCTTCCGCTGTTGTGTTTATTGTTATTTCTTTCTTGAGTTTTATTTTCATCCTTATTTTTGTTAGTAGCATACTGGTGTGGCGGCCTTTTCGCCCTTGAACCGCTTTATATCGCGGCGGCATGCGGACCTTTTGATATCAGCTACGTTTGCCGTCGCACACGTACGGCATGGGCTTTTGTTCCGCATACATTCATATTCATGTCCCGCAGCTCGGCCACTAAGGTCGTGTCTTAGTCCGCATAAATTCATATTCGCATATCCGCATACATTATTTCATGCAAGCTCGGCCACTAAGGTCGTGTTTATTTACAATAATTTTTTTATTTCAACATTCGTCCCTAAGTCGTTCTGTCTTTATAATTTTATTGATACCGCATTTTTCATTTCTTGGCATTCTGGTTTTTCCTAAAACCGGCTCTTTGTATCAATTCATGCCCTTTGCTTTTCCATAAGTCATTCTAGCCCTATTCGATATTGTACCATGACTTTCAGCTTCATGCCGCAGCTCGGCCACTAGATGGTACGTGTCTTAGTCCCATAAATTCATATTCGCATCCGCATCATTCATATTCATGTCACAGGTCGTGCCACTAAGGTCGTGTCTTAATCATAGATTATAATTATTCGCTATTCCAAATATTCAACGCATCGGCTCGCAATTTGTAAGTCTAATCGGTGAAGATACTTTCGCACGCAGATTGCTAGTTGATCGCACAAATGCCGAAGCCATTTGAGCGATTTGCAATTTATATGATTGATACAGCATGCTAACGCAAGGGTAGGATTCATTGGCCATATCGCTGATTCGATATGCCGTAAATAGTTTCTACCGCTAGTGGGCTGTTTATACTGCTTATTTCTTGGTCCTTGAGCCCATTTATCGTATCACCATCCACGAGGTTTTACGTGCCTTAGTAGCGTACTGTGGTCATTACTAATATTAGCTGAATTTAGGTTCTTACATCTAACATACGTGCATAGGGTGTAGTCGTATATTTGTTTATGTGTAATCTATCATAGATTTTTGTCCTTTCGTGTTATGGAATGTATAT
The DNA here is from genome assembly GCA_036346155.1 of Sinelater perroti. Classification (NCBI taxonomy): domain Eukaryota; kingdom Metazoa; phylum Arthropoda; class Insecta; order Coleoptera; family Elateridae; genus Sinelater; species Sinelater perroti. The sequence continues at coordinate 16,252,274 of JARFIY010000024.1, forward strand.
TTGTAACTGTCTGCGTGGACGAAGAACGTCCTTATTAATTCTTAATTCGTTAAGTGAACAAGAGTTGATCATTAGATCGCCATTTTCATTGATTTGCTCCTCGTTAAACCTCTTTTTTTTCTACGCCACTATATTTGTTTATTTCTTTTAACTATAAATTAATAAGTATTCTCCATGGTCCTTCTAGCCTTTTCCTTCCTTTTTAGTTTTCTGAATAGCGCATATATCGATCTTCTTTTGTTTAAGTTCTTTTATTATATCTTGGTTTTTGTTATTCAATGAGTTTATGTTCCACGTTGCTATTGTATTATGTTTCTTTTCTTCCAATTCGTATTCCTTTTCATTGAATGTGTTGTCGTCTATGTATCAGTTCTGTTTCGAGGCCCATTTCCGGTTACATGAACGAATGTTAGATTTTATGCAGGGGGGGTTCTTGCCTAGTCCCCAACCCTCCTCCTTTATCCGAACATGGTACCGGCAGTGGTAACTCCAGGCTACTCAATCCACCCTTTTCTCACACCAGGAAACGTTTTCTGAACTACTTTTGAGAAATTATCTTGTAGTACATAAACAATCAAAATAACATTTACATGAAATTTAGCCCAACTAAAATAAATAGTATTGAGAATCATATTATTCAATGTAGTTCCCATTAGCAGCCTTCTTTAGTCGAGAACTAAATTTAATACAGGCCAACACAACATTCTCCTTGTTCATGTGTGTTGTTACTTCCATTATAAAAACCCTTAAGCTGTCGTTGTTGCGATACCCTCATTGACCTTCGACTCAACCACGCCCCACACATAGTAGTCAAGAGAATTGCTTTCAGGACTACAGAATGGCCAGAGAGGAAAGACCAGTGATAATACAAATTGTTATAAAGTCTTAATTGCCTGTGTGCTGGAGCGGATTTTTACTAGATCACGTGCTTCTGCCCAAGGCCACCTCCTTCATTTAGGGCTTGATCAATACGTTGATATAGCTGTCGGCAGTCACATCAAGCCTTCCTCAAAGAAGTGGAGCGCTAAAACATTATCTTCGTTGCTCACAAGCTCCAGCATCATTACAGAGACGGAAAACTTTGTATTTATGACGGTAGGCATTTCAGAGGCATGTTGTAATATTCAATGGTCATTTTGACTATTCACCTTCTTGTCCTGGATAAAGTTGTTTTCGCATGAAAAAATCTCAGGAAGCTTTTGCTGTTATGTTTGATATAATTGAGCAGTGCTTTAACTTCCTGTCCGTTTTGTTTTCCCGGTCAACATTTGGTGCCTCCTTAAGAGGAAAGATTTGTTGTACAGGTTGTCGTGCACCGTTCAAATAACTACCTACCTAGCCACGCTAATTTCTTTTACCAGGTTAGTTGTGCTCTGCTTAGAACCCTGATCAATCTTTTCTTTCAATTCACGAATGAATTCATCACTTCTCTTACGATTATATCGTTTGTTACGTTTTATTAGTAGCTATCTTCCTTGTGGTGGTCAGATTTTTTGTACTTTTTGGCTACGTCGTAAACTTACATTTTTTTATAGCCAAACTATGCAATAATTTTTTTGTCAGCGACTTTTTAGTGCTAAGGGATTTGAGAATAGCAGTTCTGCGGTACTATTCTCATTTTGTCAACAATTGTAGGTTGTTGATTATGTAAATCTAACTTGTTGCGTTACCTAATAAACGATTGGGCATTTGCATAAGACGGTCTTTCAATTTTTCCGCAATAAAACCTAAAAAATCTAGATTTATTTCAATAACTTTATACAAGAAAAAGGTAAAATCTCGAGTTACACGTTTATTATCAAATAATATTTTGACTACATAAGGTACATTGAGACATTTACTCATCTATAAAATTAAAAAAAAACTTATAGCTACAAAAGTAGTCATGCATAACAAAAATATCGAGAATTGATGACTCTGTGTTTTCTAAAAAGTACTATAACACGGTTTACTATGTAACTCTGGTATCTTTCTCTATCTGGTGATAAAAGTACTTTATAGAATTTTTTTATTTGAGATATTTGTTTACAATCTGCATTATTAAATTAAAGCATTCGGTAAATGATAAGCCAAATATATGTGGTGTAGGAAATTGTCTATTATAGCAATTAATCTTTAAGCGTCAACCTATGGTACTCGACTGGATGTGGCCAGGAGATAACCTAACTTAATAAGTATAATAGTTAAATAAATTTTAGATTGTATATCAACTACACGAATCGATTATGTAAGTCTGAGGGTTTAAATCTCTTGAGCCTCTGCACTTCGTCTTGATCGTTTAACAAATTATTGGCTAGTTCTTCAGAATTGTACTGAGTCTGGCTTGATACATTACACTCATGTTTGTGATAATTTCACTAACTGAACTTATGTTAAGGTACGTTTAATAACTTCATTAGACACATACCAAAGAGCATTAACAATGTCTCGTAGAACTTTAGACTGGAATTTTATTGTCCATCCAATACATATTTTGTTTTTTAAATCTGTTTTTGGTCTATACGTGCTGTTCTCATTTAAGACGTCGATCCACATACGTACTTAAGTATTTGACAGTGTTTTGTTGCGGTATCTGATAGGCATTTAACGTGACTGGGGGGCAAATTTCTCATCTCATTGAAAATGTGATGTGAACATTTGCGTTGGCCTTAATGTCCTACTTTTTAACCAACTCTGACTTTTGTAAGATGAATATGAAAATTATGTGACGCCGTTAAAGGATCTTGATAGGTTAACAAAATAGTTGTGTCGTCCGCAAATGTCGCTGTAGTTAGTTGTTAATCTTTATAGGTAAGTCGGCAGTATAGAGTAGGGATCCAGCATGCTGCCTTGTGGAACTCTTGCTTTAATAGGAAATAAGATAGTAGTCTCACTTTGTATCTTAATTAGGAATTGCCGGTTAGACAAGTACGACCTGAGTATTTGATAAAGATTCACTGGGAGGATTGTTTTTAGTTTATACAGTAATTCGTCGTGTCAGATCTTGTCATAGGCCTGGCTAATGTCAATAAATGCTGTAAAGCAGTACTTTTTGATTTCTAAGGCTTTATTTATTGGGTCTATAATTCTATGGCTTTGTTCTATTGTAAAATGTTGTTCCCAAAAACTAAACTTATAGTGCAGAATTAGATTATTGGTTGTAATTACTTGCTTAAGTTTTAACAAAAACAGTTTTTTGAACGTTTTAGAAACGAGGGAAGACTGGTTTTCTAAACTTCTGGATAATAATTATACTAATAACATTTTATTGTTCTGGAAAATAGCCCAATCGAAGCACAGTCTTAAATAACTTTGTCAGAAATATGAAGCGATCTGGTGATAACTCCTTGAGGACTTTTCCAGCAAGTGTGGCGTAACCAGGTGATTTATTGCATTTCAGACTTTTAATTACTGTTGCTGTTTTTTTTTTGAAGAGTTTCCTTGGTAAACTTATTTGATGTGAAGCTGTTACAAACTGTTAGATTTCTTGCTCTTACTCAAGGGTGGTTTCTGAGAGGTGAGGTTCAAAATTTTTGTAAATGAATTGCGAATAACAGGGTCTTATTAGGAGTTCTTTTCGCTCAAGTTCCATCTTTCTTGGGGAGAGGTGGCATGTGTTGTAAAACTCTTTTCAGTTTCTATGTCACCTTCCACAAACAATAGTCAGAAGCTTCGATGGGGATAGATTTTCCAAGTGCTGCTAAATTGGTTAGTTTTTTAGTTGATAGAGGAATCGTATGAGCTCAGCTGTAGCTTTATTGTAATTTAATTTGTCAATTGGAGCTTTGGTAAGTTGCCATCGTTTTTAAGTTTCCTTTTTTTTTCAATATTCTTTTTAATAAGTGTTGGGCAATCATCTATTCTTGTTGCTTCAGTCCCTCTTGAAGTCGCTTCCTAAGTTTCCTCTTGAATTATTTGGTTAAAATACTCAATAGCGCATTTTAAATCGTTCTCTGTATCTAATAAAATTTATACCAATAGCAAGCTTCTACAGTCGCTTTGAAATAATCCTAATCAGTTTTTCAGTTACAGAGGAAAGGTAGTTTTACTATTGGTAGTACTTACGTCCCAAGGGTGAGTATAATCAGAGCATGGTCAGAGGATCAATCGAGACAGGGTTAAGTTAAAGATAATTTAGATTAATATTTTTAATAACACAGAAATCCAAGAGGTCTAGCAGTTTGGTTGCGTTCAAGGGCCAATAAATTGCTTTATTAGTAGAAATATAGTGTAAGTTATTTGCCATTACGGCTTTAATAACTCTCTTCCCTTCGTTGTTGTTAACCTGGAAATTATGCTCATAATGCTCTTGTTTGTTGACATGCCTCGGTGGACAGTAAACGGATGAAAGTGTTACAGATCTAATCTAGTTCTTCCAATTACAACTAAAGTCGCTTGAATATAAGCTTTGTAATATTTGTTTAATTCATAGTGTTTAATGGAGTTTTTAATGATAGTGGCTGAATAAACGTGCCCTCTTTCGCTTAGATTGAGTAACTTAGATAGTGAAATTATAAATTTTTGTTGTAGGAACTGATTTATTATAAAAGCTTTGAAAAAAGGGATGTTAAGATATTTAACATAATTCCATTAGGTTTTTTATCATCTGTTTAAGTTTTTGCATATCATTTGGTTGCTGAGATGTCTACGGTAACATTGCTTATTACTGAAGTGCGTTATCAGCACATTGGGCGAGGTGATTTTTGCCGCCAACAATATGGGCATGAAAGATACCTGGCTGAGATAGTAACGATTCTCTTCCATTTAATTGTCTCTTTCTCTAAGTAGAGGAAAATTTTTGTGTTACAGCTTTTTTAAATAATACAACCTTTATAACTGGCGAGATGATTGCCATCGCAAAGAACACATCTAACGTTAGTGCTTATAGTCTTACGGAGACATTGTGCAGTTAAATGATTACCTGCACATTTAGCACAGTGAGGACTTCTATTACAGAAGTTCTTTATGTGGCCTAGTCTTTGGTACCTGACACATTGAAGTATTTCTTTCTTTAGTTGTTGCGGGTTCGAATTTTACAATTGAGTGTAAAAGTTGTAAAAGCATATGATTGTGAGTCCATTAAACAAATTATCATATAGAAATTTGACTCGTATTACTAATATTAAAAATGCAGGCCTGACTTTAAACAGCAGGTAGAGTGTTTTGGGAACTTATATATCGATGCGCGGCACACGACCGCTTGCTCCGAAGCACGAGCGTATTTTTTTTATAATATTATTTTATTTATTGATTTAAAATTTCAAATTATATTTCTTTTGCCACACAAGGTTTTCATGAAATATTGAATCACGCAAAAATAGTTTTTACACAAAGCTTATCTAGTCAAAACTGCAATCACAAATATTTGGTGCTACTCTTTGTTAAGAATGCTTTCTTTATATGCTTAGTGGTACGTCGTAGATGAAAAACATTCGAGGTAAGCTGAAAATGTTTAATTTTTGAGTTCATAAAGCGTATTCTTCAGGTCTCGTGTTATTCTATTGAACCTATTATTGTCGAGAAATGATAGGGTCTTTTACCATATTCTACGGGTCCATCGTTGTTCAGTAACAATTTTCCTTATGTCTGTGGGCCAGTAAATGGGTTATATTCCTATTCAAAATTTTAGCAGTTCTGTGCTTTTAGGAATAGTTAACCAAAAACCACATTTCAATGCCGAGCGCTATAGTCTCCGCCAGCGATAAAGAGTACTGAAAAAGTATGTGTATTGATTTTCTTTCATAGCTTGTTTAGGGAATAGTATAGTATTGAGATTGTAATTAGGTCTATCCAATTTTAGACTACAATTTTCACTTGTATGTGCTCGTACTGATATAACATGTCGTGTTTTATTTGTTGTAGACGGGAAACCTTACTATTCTGAACTCCTAGTGGTAAAGTAAGTTTCAGATATAAGTACGATACCTAAATGCCTGAAACTCTCCACTGTAATTAGACAAGCAATTGGCGTCCTATAATTATATTTTAAGGATTACAACCATTTATGGAAATTTGGAAATTACGGTTGTTATGGTTTATATGTTTACCTAATTCAAGCATCAGTTTTTTTAGTATGTCCGAATTGTTGTCATAGGTTGTGTCAGTTAATAGGGGACTCCATGTATGTTTTGCTGTCGATTTTAATTGGGTTTCTAGTGTTTTTTTTGGGGGGGGGGGCATAACTGTTAAAATATTTTATATTTCCTTGTAGATCTTACAATCCTTGTAGTTCGTGCACTTAGCCGAGATAGATTGTTGTGTGTGAGTTGTTGCATTTAACACACACAAAAAATACCAGTCAGACTCTACTATATATTCTCTTAAGTTTTATCGATTCCTTTATTGGTACCTCGCTGATGTGTATTTAGTTTTGTATTACCGCTGACCGCATAAAAAGAACAACTTTTATGGTTAGCAGGATATTATGGCTTTTCATTTTGTTTTTTGGTGCATTTGATGTACAAAGTGGTTAAAATAAAACCGGGACTGATTTGTGTGTCAAGAAGTTGCACTGCGCAGCAGCTGTGCGACCTTGCAAAGTCACCCCCTTTACCTGCTCGGATTAGAACCTCTTCAGTCCTGTTTGGCAGTTGCTAGAGTTGATGAGCGAACAGAAAGTACCGCGGAACGTAGAATAACGCATTATCATCAAATTCCTAGTTGGAGAAAACGTCCCATCCGCTTAAATTCACCATGGACTTCAACAACAGTATGGGGAAGAGTGTCACGTACCCATGTGTTTGAGTGACACCAGCTCGCCTAAATTGTTTACTCTTTGTTTGTAACATTTATAATTTTAAATGTAAACACCTGAGATTTGCGGACGATATCCTATTATCAGCAGATAACGTCGTAAACTTGCAGGACACGATGACAGATTTACAACAAAATTCAAGAGAAGTAGGATTCCAAATAAACAAAAACTATAATAAACAAAAATATAGACACCAACAAACATTAAATTAAATGTCAAGATTGTAGAAGAAGCTGATAGTTATTTATATACATACATGTACCTGGCCAAGAGTAACTGTACTTAAGACTTCTGTTTTTTGGATAGTACTTTTGAAGAGAATATCACCAACAAAGTTTTGAAGTCCACTCTTATCTGTAGTGATGGTGGTAGTCCATATATATTTCTTACGTGTGAGCGGTGCTGGGGTTAGTGTTTAAAAGTTTTAATTTTTCAAAAACGAAGTAAATTAGGAATTTGAGTGTTTTTAGGATAGTTTAAGGCATGTTTGGAGAATATGCGGCAAAACTTTTCTGGATTCACTTGTTAAGTAATGGGAATTAACATATTATATAAATTTTCTGATGTTCGAGGGTAATAACCCTCGAACCAGATATACAAAGGTGGACTTGTTCCTTAATTGATTTAAAAATTGTTATTGTTTATTTTGCTAACAAATTTTAATTCTGTTTTTTGGAATTTACTTTGGGTCACCCCACCGGATTGAAAAAAGGTTGGATAGTATATCCTCCGCAAGTTTAGGTGAACTGCCAATTAAAAGTTTTTAAACTTGTCATCCTGTCGCAAGACCCCGTCCTACAACAAGGCTCCGACCCTTCCGCTAGACACCGTCCTTCCGTTGAACTCCGCCCTCTCACATCGTTCTGCTCACTACCAGAATCTCACTCTGAAATTCACACAATGAATTTAAATCAGGAAAATCCAGGATGTACTGAAAGAAATATTTTCAAAGTAGATTTATTCGAAATAGAGGGCAGCGCAGATTGTGAATCTGTCAGTGACTGTTACCCATCATGTATTTGTACATCCAAGTTGGAAGTTGAGGTGACGGCTAATTAAAATAATATACTTGGTGTTTTTGGATTAAATCGCTTCGGGAAATTGACCATGATGAAGCCTAAGGACAAGTATTATGAAGATTGCCATGCATTAAAACTCAAATTTTATCAGTACCCAATTAACGAGCTTTATTAGTAATTTATACTATTAAACCTATCTAAGTTTTATTACTACGGCCCTCTGACGTAATTCCAATTATACACACTTTACACCATCAAACCTGTACTTGTGTCACATGGCAATTTTGACTTGCTTTTAAATGTGTTTGAAAAGGAAGAAAATTTACCTACTATCCTTAGCGTTATTCCTTGCAACGAGTTTAGCGAATCGCGTATGCTACGATATTGTTCTAAATACCCAAAGTGCGAACAAATTAAGGTATTTCTAAAACCGTTAAAGGGGTTTGAAGAAGTTTAGTGTTGTCTATAGCGACAGACCGATAGTGTTGAAATAACTAATATTTCAGAAAGTATTAAAGCAGATTTAAAAGCACGACTCCGGAAGTTTTACAACGCCAATTTCTAATCCATTAGCAAAGTAAGTTCGTAAATGACGAGAGAAGCTGGAGATACACAACCGTATAAATTAATTACAGTTGACTTTGCACAGTTTTGTTTATCAAAATAAAATACAAAGTGCACACTGGAGACATAAACAAGTAATTGTTCACTCTTTTCAAGTCGAGTATTTTGTTACCTAGGTTAAAGAAGGCAAATATTCTTACAAAGGAAGAGAATATGATATTGTTCTGATGGTTTGAACCACAATTCTGTGGCTTATCATACTTTTACTGCAAAAGTAATACCGATAATTAGACAGCAACTTGCACATATGAAAACCCAGTACAAAAACTGGAAAAATGTACTAACATGTAACTGATTTTGATATAAATACAACTTTGAAGTTTTTCCCGATTGCACATGGAAAAAGCCCATATGATTGAACAACGGCTGTAATAAAAAAATAGGTTTTCCAGGAAAGCTTATATAGAAAACAGAAATTTGGACACTTACAAGGAAGCCTAAAGAATAATTAAGTAAAGCACAGAGAACTATGAAAAGGTCAAATAATAGGAGAATCACTGAGAGATCAAAAGACAAATGAGTAAATAAGGTAAGAAACAAGAGTGAAAAACATAGCGAAAACAATATTAAAACAACAATACTGATGAATAGACTATGTGCCATAGTCGGAAGATGATAGATGGAAGGTAGTGCAGTAGAGAGCTAGACGAGAAAAAAGATTTAGAGGAAAACCCATATGAGATTATCAAACAAAATTAAAAGTGACCAACTTCAACCAGACACAGAAAACACAAAATAGACAAGAATAACATTTATTAAAAAGGCTTACATCCAAAATGTATTCATATAGGTTATGACGATGATGATGATAACAAAGTTTGTATCTTATTTGACTATTTTCCAAGTTTTTGAGTATTTTACTTTTTGCCACACTGCATATCCATAATTTAATAAGTAATTAATGTTCACATGTTATAAATAAGTTATTTAGTTGAAGCTTAAATTGTAAATAACAAAGTATTACTCGTAATCGAGATAAAGCTTTACTATTTATTCAATGATACATTTTAAATGATTGAAGATAATTTTAATAGATAAATCGCTTCTATCCCGTTTTTCAAATAAACTTGATTCTTGCTAGTGCCTTCAAGCAGACCGAACGTGCGTGCCGAGCTATACCTGAGTTATCACAACGGCGGAGCCGCAGCCGTAGCCTTGCTTAAGGTCAGGCAAATTTATATATTTATTAATTTAATTTCAACGTTTAACTCAAGTGATAAACAACTGTTTCACTTTTAAAAACCGTAAGAATTTATAATTTTAAAACACATTATACCTCGCAAAGATGTTTCCAACCGGGAATGGGCTCGGTTTAAACACCAATATGTATAATTACACCCTTATGCAACCACCTACATTACTTCAAAATCAAATACCAGCACAAATGCCGCAGCACAAAATTACCAATTAAATCCAGCAGCTGTAAATATGCAACTTCCACAATTTTATCAAAATCAAGTAACAACAGAACAATTCCCACCACTTCCTATTAAACTCGCTCCTTTAAATAACACACAGCCTTTAATGCCGCCAAATAATAACTACAACGACACAAAATCAACGCAAGAAACTTTCGATTGCACGACCAGCGAAGACGAACAAATGGAGAATGACTGAAATTACAAACTCTCATCCCTGGCAAAGCGTCACAAACAAGAGAAAAAGGTTTAAGATCCAAACAGACTCCGTAAATCCCCCTCAAACTATAACAACAAACAGAAGCAGATACTAATGCCACCCCCAATTTACGTTTATGGAGTTACCAATTACAAAGCTATGACCGAAAATCTATCCCTTGTCACAGATGACGAAACTTACTACACTAAAACCTTCCCAGATAACACAGTAAAAATAAATGCACGGACACCCGACACCTACAGAAAATTAATCCAGCACATGAAGGACGAAAAAATAGTATATCATACTTACCAACTAAAACAAGACAGGGCCTATAGAGTTGTCATACGGGGTCTTCATCATTCAATCCCGTTAGAAGATATAACAACAGAACTAGCTGAAAAAGGACATAAAGTCAGAAATATCATCAATGCACGGCACAGAGTTACAAAAAATCCGCTACCACTATTTTTCGTCGATATAAGTCCGCAAAGTAATAATAAAGAAATTTATAACATAGAATTCCTACAAAATACAAAAATAAGAGTTGAACCACCAAACCATAAGAACACTATAATACAATGCACCCGATGCCAGGCCTATGGACACTCCAAATCGTATTGTATGAAAGCATACAACTGCGTTAAATGCGGCAAACCACACGATTCAAAAAGCTGTAATAAAACCAAAGACACCCCGGCCACCTGTGCACTATGTGGCGGAGGGCACCCTGCCAACTACAAGGGCTGCACAACTTACAGAGATCTATTAAAGTCCAGAAATAAACACAATCCAAACCTCACAAATAAACAAATCCTCGAATTACATTCAAGTACAAATCCAGTTTTTCAACAGATAACACAACAGCCTCCTCAAACTAGAGGTAGTTATGCCCATGTAGCCGCAGGAGCAACAAGTAATCAAAATAAAAAATAATAATAATGACAACCTTACTAATACAATGCAAAACTTTTTATACGAATTTAAAACCTATTCAACCAGCTACTAAACCAAAACATCATGATTCTCACCATGCTTACCATGGTCATAAGCAATTTGACCAAACAATGACCTCCTCAATTCGAATAGCTGCCTGGAATGCAAACGGGCTATCAAATCACGTTCCAGAAATCACCCTATATTTAAACTACAATAAAATTGATATTCTCCTAATCTCTGAAAGCCACTCAACTGAAAGAACGTTTATCAGAATCCCATACTACACCATTTACTATACTCATCACCCTGACGGTACGGCGCATGCAGGCTCAGCCATCATAATTAGATCGACTATTAACCACCATGTCCCCAACCCTTTAAAACAGCCAAAATCCAAGCGACGTTATTAAAACTAGAATCACTTCCTAGACCAACTACTATTGCGGCTGTTTACTCCCCACGACACAATATCACGACAGAAGAATATAATGACTTTTCAACTATCTTGGAACACAATTTATAGCAATCGGAGACTGGAACTCCAAACATACAACATGGGGTCCAGATTAATCACACCTAAAGGTCGCAATCTGTTCCGTTCAATACAACTAAACAACCTAACTTATATTTCTACGGGAGAGCCAACCTACTGGCCCACGGACAGGAATAAAATTCCGGACCTACTTGATTTCGCTATATCAAAAGGCATATCAAATACTTACATTGATATTAAGTCTAGTTTAGATCTATGCCATGACCATAGCGCCATAATATTAACCCTCAGTACCAATGTTATCTACAGAGAGCCAATGCCTACCTTGTGCACAAAAGATACCAATTGGCAAATGTTCCAAAACTTAATAAATGAAGAAATCAGACTGGATCATCGTATCAAAGAGCAATTCGAAATCGAAGAGGTGGTACAGCATCTAACGAATACAATACAAACCGCAGCATGAAAGCCACTCCTCTAAGGAACAAAGCAAACCAGGAAATGATAATATTCCTCTGCATATTAAAAATTGATCACAAAAGAAGAAGAGCACGTGGAAATGGCAAAGGTCAAGAAACCCTCAGGACAAAACTGACCTTAACAGGATAACACACCAACTCCACTCTGTTTTAAACCAAGCCCGCAACGACACCTTCAAACACTACATCACGAATTTATCCCCCGAAGACCATTCGTTGTGGAAAGCAACAAAAAGATTTAAGAGGCCAATAATACAAACCCCACCCATAAGAAACCCTGATCGAAACTGGGCGCAGTCAGACATAGAAAAGAGCAATGTATTTGCGGATCATCTTTCAAAAGTGTTCTCTCCAGTCTCAGACAATTACAACCAAGATGAAGAAATTGAAGACTATATTAACGCCCCTGTCAACTATCACTGCCCGTTAAACCTTTACACCAGCAGAAATTCGAAAACAAATCAACAATACAAATTCGTACAAGACCCCTGGGTATGACCTCATAGTCGGGGAGATCTTAAAACATCTACCAAGAAAGGCAATCGTGCTATTAAGTACTATATTCAACAGCATCCTTCGATTATGCTATTTCCCAGTTCAGTGGAAACACGCGCAAATAATTATGATTGGAAAACCAGGCAAACCACCTACCGAACCTTCATCGTACCGTCCAATAAGCCTGCTGCCACAAATGTCAAAAATATTTGAAAAACTTCTTCTCGACAGAATAACCCAATCAACACTCACAGACGACATAATCCCTGAACACCAATTTGGATTCAGACAAAAGTATTCCACAACACAGCAATGCCACCGAATTGTGAACAAAATCAAAGAAAGTCTCGAAGAGAAGAAGATGTGTGCTGCGGTGTTCCTTGATGTACAGCAGGCCTTTGATAAGGTTTGGACCAACGGATTATTACATAAATTAAAAAGGCACTTTCCCAGTCCCATATACCTACTCCTAAAATCTTACCTTAATGAAAGATCCTACCAAGTAAAAGTAAACAACTCACTCTCCGACTACCACCCAATTAAAGCTGGAGTACCGCAAGGCAGCGTCCTTGGGCCACTACTCTACTTAATATACACTGTTGACATTCCCGTCACAGAGAGCACTATGATGGCCACATTTGCTGACGACACAGCAATCTTGTCGTCCGATATCGATCCAGCAAGAGCTTCTAATAAACTGCAAGATCACCTAAACGAACTACAAGACTGACTAAAACGATGGAAGATCCAGGTCAACACCGAAAAGTCCGCCCAGATCACGTTCACCACAAAACGAAGCAACTGTCCACAAGTTAACATAAATAACACTCTGATGCAGCCACAGTCAAATATTTGGGCCTACATTTAGACCAGAGACTCACATGGAAAGAGCACATTAAGGCAAAAAGGACACAATTGGACCTAAAAGTGAAGAAAATGAACTGGCTACTAGGCAGGAAATCTCAACTATCTCTGGAGAACAAACTGATCATCTACAAAATAATTCTAACACCAGTCTGGACCTACGGTATCGAACTGTGGGGATGCAGTAAGCCCTCCAACACAAAAATCCTGCAAACCTTTCAGTCGAAGACACTTCGCATGATGGCCGACGCTCCCCGGTACGTGTCCAATCAAACCCTCCACAACGATTTTGGAATATCCTTTATAAAAGAAGAGATCAACCACCACGTCAACAAATCCAAACAACGCAGCACCAACCACAGCAACCAACTCATAAGTGAACTATACACCCAACCACAAATTGAAAGAAGACTTAAAAGACAATGGCCAGAAGACCTAGTTAACTAGGAGAAAGTGGAGAACCGTCAAGGGACGGTACCCAACGCTTGCCATGAACCTTGCCTCATATTTACTCATTACTCTGTTAGTTATAGGAGTAGATTGTAAATTAGCAAATGAGTAAATAAAAAAAAAATAAACTTAGGCAAATGTCTAATTGTACAAACAAAATGGTAGTAACAAGTATCAGTTTTTTTAAAAGAAAATCGAGCAATAAATGTTTTGATATTGAAATTTAAATGAAAAGCACGTCATTTTGAGAGATAAATTTTTATCCGCCACGAGCCTTATTTAAAGCAGAAGAGCTCTGTATTTTTAGAAACCAAATCGAGCAGATCAAAGGCGGAATGCAATAAAAAAGAGCCTCGCGAGGTGAAACCTGGATGGTTGTTTAAGCATTAGGTTTCCCACGTCCCCAATTTCTCCCGAAGGCCGTTTTCATCCTTCGATCGTTAAATGTGATCCGTCATAATGTGTTTTTGATTGTGGGATTTCGGGGCTTTTATGCGGAAGGCCCCGGAATCGGTGTTGATTTACAATCCCAGCCGCCGCGATAGCGACATTAAAAAGTGGCGACGGCGGCGGCGCGTCCGCTGCTTCGGCTTTATTATCCGAGAGCACGACTCGGGACGTTCATAAAGGCGGCAGGACCTCGCACGCGAAATAGCGCAGCCCGAAGATTAATTCTTGACTATTTAACTTTATTGCCCAGGATAATTGAACACTTTGTCCGTTTCATTGCTAATAGTCGAGTGCTTAATGGTAATAAAGTGTGTCTTTCAGTCGATTTAGTATTCCTGAACCCATCTGTGCTAAAACGTTGCGATTATTCATTTGAACACGTACCGCTTTTAGCTCCCTTTGACGCGACTTCATATTATACGACGGCCGCGTTGTTTATGGCTTAAAATAAATTCATTTTGTGTGTATGTTTCTACAGACGGCGAGCAGCAGACTGAAATAAGAAGGCCGCGAGTCCCGCTTTAAAACCAAAGTTAATCAGAAACCAAGAAGTTTCTTAGTGCTCTTACAAAGTTAGTCGTCATAAAAGTAACTTTAAAACTGGGCTGCTTTTAAATGTGAAACTATTGAAAAGCATGAGTCTGGAATTACCTTGCTATTCGTTTTGTTGCTCTGAAATTTTAATAACTTACCCGTAAAAGTAGAGAACTGAAATTATGAACGAACTAATCGCCTTAAACTGCAGGAAGTGGAATGTCTTGAAGACAGCACTCTTGGTTTATTTGCTAAAGTTTCTATAAAATTCGATGCAGCTTACATTAATACGAGGCGTATTTGAATCAAACCCATACAAAGCACGCCATATGACGAGTTAATATTGAATTTTGTGATGCGGATGTTACAATTTTGGTGTTTATAAATTTTATAAATATAAAAATGTATATGATTATAAATTAAGTAAGGCTTTCCGTGACAATGTACCAACAGCGGTGTTAGAGTAGGAAATTTAAGTGAGAAAAGATAAAAAAAGCAATTTATGAATAGAAAAAAAACAAAAGTCAACACTGTTACAGATGTATCAGAACTTATAAAACGAAATGAGAAATAGGAGACCCCAAAAAAGTTAAAGATGGAAAATGGAGGTATCAGGTTTTAGAAAAAGCGTGAAAATAAATAAAGGCCCGCAAGAACAACAAAAAGAAGTGAAGACAAACAAAAAATAAAAATAATATTAATGGAGACAGTTATGGAAAAATCGGATAAAATAAAGAGAATTAAAGAACGTATTTAATAAAACCATTGGATAAAAAACAGAAGTTATTGGGGTAAGGGAAGATCTATAAAAAGTTAAATAGAGCGTGAACGTATCTGATACTTTACTGGCACACAATCTGATACTTTAAGAGAGAATGGTGCAGGCTCAGTTGCGTCATGGTGCTATTGAAGAAAATGGTAAAGGAAAAGCGGTCGAAATTCGATGCCAAATAACGATATCAGGAGGGGAATTTAAATAAAATCCCAGTGAACAAGGATATTAAAGAATAATTAGCAAACAAAGTGAAAACGGACGGAAACATGACTATAAAAAAGATAATAATAAAAATAAATACAAAGCCAAGAATTAGGCTTGATAATAGGAATGTGAAAACAACGATATAAAATAGGATTACTGGCATTAGAAGAAATAAGCTGGTAAGGAAAAAAAAATAGACGAAAAATTAATAATATATGGAAAAGCGAAAAATAGTAGATGTACTGCGTATAATAAAAGAAGATTAAGTCATCTAGCAACACAAATTAATATGGTAATAACAAGCATAATATTTCAACACAAGAAAGAACACAAAATAAGAACCACCACATGCTAATAAAAAAAACAACAAAAATTATACAAGACGTATGGTCACACAGAAATATGACATATACTGATTACCGATTAAAAATAGTAAAGTTAGATTTGAGAATATTTGAGAAGACAAAAGGTAGAAAGATAAAAAGGATATGTAAAATAAAAAAATCTAGAAAATAACATAAAGAAAAAAGTTACACAATGACAACATAGATGGGGGAGAGGTATAATGATATAACAATAATATAGCTAAAACAGCACAAAAGGTAATATTTTTTTTTATTGCATAAGCCCATGGCTTAGATACATAGCACCTAGTTATAAACTAATAAGCTATTTTAATATTAACCTAATTTACTAATAAGATTAGAATTGAACTGTCACCCAATGGCTCGAGTCAATTAATTGTTCACTTTATTATAATATTGTCACTTAAAGTCACAGTGATAGATTGCGCATTTTACGAGTGCTCTGCTTTTTGTATCACTCCCGCACTTTTCACGTACACTTAGTTTTATGTCAGTTCAAACGGTTTTGTTCGCTTGAGGCGACGAAGTAGATTAACGTTGTTCAGGAGCTGGGTAGCCGCGTTGTTGAAATGTCGATGAAGACGCTTTCATGGGATGTTGCATATTTTCGAATTACGCTGAACACTGCGTCTACTTGAAGGTCTCGATGCAGGTCAGTATTTCTGATGTACCACGGAGCGTTTACTGCATTTCGTAGCACTTTGTTTTGAAATTTTTGTGTAGATTTCACATTCGTTGGTTTGGTACATCCCCATAGCTGGATGCCATAGGTCCATGTCGGTTTTAAGATCTGTTTGTATAGGAGAACCTTATTATAT
This sequence comes from Sinelater perroti, assembly GCA_036346155.1. Classification (NCBI taxonomy): domain Eukaryota; kingdom Metazoa; phylum Arthropoda; class Insecta; order Coleoptera; family Elateridae; genus Sinelater; species Sinelater perroti. Next base: position 16,269,133 of record JARFIY010000024.1, read on the forward strand.
ATTGATAACTTAGAGTATCTTCCCATTAACCAGTACATTTTACGGTACTTGATGCCGAGTTCTGCTCTTTTCTTTTAACGTGCTCTTTCCATCGGAGCTTCGCGTCAAGGGTCATTCAAGATATTTAGCAGTATTTACATATGGAATGACTTTACCATTAATTGAGACGGAGCATATTGATTTCTTTTATTTGTGAAATTAATATGATTTATTTGGCCTCGTTCAATCGGATCTGCCATCTTTTGCCCAGGTGTTAATGGCGTTTAGGCCTTTTTGTAGTTTTGTAGTAGCGCTGTTTACGTCCAAGTCGACAGCCATAACAGCTGTATCGTCGGCAAAAGTAGCCACTATCACATCATTCGATTTTGGTAGGTCGCTGGTATATAATAGGTAGAGTGTAGGTCCAAGTACACTACCTTGTGCACTCCTGCACTAATCGGTTTGAGCTCCGAGTAAGCATCTTCGTAACTCACGCGAAAATATCTATCTGAAAGATATGAGCGGAGTAGTGTACTGATTTCAGCCGGTAGGAATCTGTTTATCTTAAGGAAGAGTCCATCGTGCCAAACACGGTCAAATGCTTGAGCCACGTCGAGAAATACTGTGGCACAAACTGCTTTTCTTCGAGTGACTTTTCGATTACATTCGTTATACGATGCACTTGATCGATTGTTGAGTGCCTATCGCGAAAACCAAACTGATGTTCTGGAATTAGTTGTCTTTCTTCGATCACTGGTTTGAGTCTTTTCAGTACTAACTTTTCAAAAGTTTGGAGATTACAGGGAGGAGAGAGATGGGCCTGTACCCCTGCACTTCATTCACGTCTTTACCTGGTTTTGAAAGGACAATTACTTCTGCACATTTCCTTGCTTTTGGCACATATTGCAGTCTTAGCGCACAATTTATTAACATAGTAAGTTTCACTATCCCTTTCCGTGGCAGGTTTTTCAACACTTCACCGCTGATGAGGTCGAAGCCTGGAGCTTTGGCAGGATTGATGTTGGTCATTATCTCCTTTCTCACTTCTTTGGGTGTTACTAGTTGAATATTTTTATGATTAGCTTGGGATCGCGTAGCTCTAATTATCTGTCGGTTTTCGTAAGGTTGAAAACGTCTCCTCCTCCTCCTCGAAAAAGGTAATATGAATAAAACAAGAGCACTTCAAAAGAGAATGGTCTGACTATCAGGGCGAGATATTACTTCAAAAAAGAAAGGTGTAAGTCTACAATGACTACGCTCTAGTAATGAAGACAACTATGAAGAGTTTAACAAATAATAAAATAATCAACAAAAATAGTAAACAACAATAATCACAAACGAATAGACAAAATGTTAGATAAGATATGAAATGAGAGTAAAGTAGTTATATCAGCAAATTAAGTAACAAAAATAAAAAACAAATAATAAATTTTTTTAAAAGAAACGGTAGAAATAGAAGGCATAAAAAATTATTACAAAGAAAAAACAGAAAAAAAATTGAATTCTCAGAGAAGAAAATAATCCAAAATGAAACAAATGTGGACCAATGAAACTATACGAGAACGGAAAGCCGCAAGTATAATAATAAAACCAAAGATAAAAAATATAATATCATGTGAAAATTATAGAAGAATAAGTGTACTGAATAAAAGACTAACCGTATCAAGATTTCAAATATTACAGAAAATGACACAGAAAAGTATTAAAATGGATTCATACAAGGAATATCGATTATGGACCCATGTAATAAAACGAATAGTGGAAAAAACAAGATCTGAAATACCGTATTTGCAGATGTTAAACGTGAATTTAACACTTAAAAAAGTATGATTATAAAAGATCTAAGTAATTGGGATATGAGAGAAAAATTGATAGTAATGATAAAAGGGATTACCGGGGATGCTATATGAAAACGAGACCGACTTACAAACTCTCATTACTAATGTACAAAACTCTAGTAATCGCTTTGGTTTAAGCATAAATACTTAAAATATCTTGGGTTGACAGAATATAAAATCAAACAGTTTTACAAAGAATGGGGAAGGAGAAATTCTAAATACAGAATTGGTAACCATCCAAGAGAAAAGAAAGAATTTTTTAGCTAAAACTTTGAATATCTGTATAAAAAGTTTGTCATAATCACTAAAGTAAACAAATAGAATGACAAAATTAAAATAATAAAAAATAAAATCAAATTAAAAGAAACTAAAGTTTTTATCGATCACGGTTTAACGCGAAAAGAACCTTGCATTCAAAAACGAATTTGAACAACAGCTCAAGAAGAAAGGCAAAAAAAATTATGCAAGATAGGTTATCAAAAGCTAACGACGAACGATGGAGAGGTGTGAATTTGAAATGCAAAAACGGACAGTTCGATGAAAATACAGTGGATCAGCCATATAACAAAAAAAACTGAAAGTTAGAAGAAAGAACGGATCTTCGAAGACGACACCTGCATAAAACTGGCTGAAGATATTATGGTTTGTGGTACATAAAATGCGAGGGACTCTTTCTAAAAGTCACACCAGTTACGTAAAAACTCCTTCACCGTACCTGCTGCTGCCCTAGTCGGCGCCATCGCCCCGTAGTGACCTTCACCTTCTTTGCCGAAGAGCGACTCAGGCCGCGCTCTCCCAAGGTAAGCGGGCCCCAGTGAGGAGAAAGACTGCTTTAAACCTGCCCGCTGCCGAATGAGAGTAAAAATGCTGCCACCTTCTCCCCCAGCGCTCACTGTCAATGCCTTCGCGGTCCTGAGCGACAGCTCACAACCAGACGATAAGTGCTCCCACTCGGTAAAGAATCTTGCAGGTGAGAAACGGTAAAGCCGTACACAAGAGAAATATGGGCTCTGTAAAAGCCAAGGATGTAGCGGATGGAATCTTCATCCATATCGCCAAATCAGATGACTACTAATACTTGACTAGCTTTTTCATTGAAGCGAAGCTTGAACACTATGTTTACCTGCTCAAGAGAGACAAGCCGTCTTAAAGTAGATTAACGGGGCGAAGCTGAAGAAAAAAGCTCTAAGAGAACGATATCCATATCTTCACGATGTGGAGAATGTAAAATGGCTTTTTTGCCACTCTAGAAACGCCTAAAGTTGCACACCAAATTTCAAGCTAAGGCTTTCCAGGAAGAAGGTTAGAGGTTTCGACCTAGACACTTTGAATGACAAAGTCAACGTCAATGTTATTATAAAAATATTTCTTTACTGGAAGTATACAATTTTGGTATACCGCCTGTAGCAGAAACAGCAACGGGTGACTATTAGTACAGGATCCGTCAAAGTAGGCCAGTGAATTAGCAGACCTTGATAATGGAGTTAGTGTTTAAGTTTTAAGCACAATTTACTTTTATTTTTGACTTTCATTGATTTTATACAGGAATATGATAAGAAACGAGAACGCTGTAATACCGCAAAGGAAACTTTCTACAGCGGTGCGATGAAATTAGGATAAAAACTTTTAAAGTGGAATGATATGCTGCATGACATATGTGAGTACAATGAATTTTCGAAATCGTAACGGTCACTTCCGGTTGCCGTTAACCGACACGGCTGAAAATCAATCCCATGAAAGGTACTGACCTAAGATGTGCGCATGCCAAGTTTGAAGTGAATCCGTTGGATAGAACGGAAGTTATAGTGTCTCCAGACACACAGACAGACAGACATTAACTTTCTATAAGCTCCGCTGTAGAAGTTAATAAAAGAAGTCTAAACTCTACCAGGCTATAGAAGATTTGGGTATACCGACCAAGCTAATAAGAGTGATAAAAAAGACATTAATAATATCTAAAGGAGAGTTCTAATTAATAGACATATTAACTAAGACATCAAACAAGGAAGTTCTTTGTCGACAACCCTGTTTCACTTAGTTCTTGAAAGAAAATTACATATTTAAAGTATAATTTACTCTCACAGATACCAATATATTGGTATATACTTAAAAAATAGTAAAAAAAAACAAAAGAATATGAACTACTTATTAATAGAGATAGACCAAATATACAATACACTGCAATTACGTGAGACAAAGTTCAAGTTCATTTAAAGTTAGCAATAAAGAAAGAATAAAGAACAAGATTTTGAGAGTACCCGAATTTAATTATTTAGGTATAATAATAACCGACAAAAACGAAAACAGTGTTCGTCTGGTGAAAAGATTTTTTTTAAGAATATTTAAGGCAAACTACAATAGCAACCAAAATACTTTAACGCCTATCACTTGCAAAATTGGCATTTCCCCAGTTCTCTTGACGTGTCTTACAGTACTTTCTCATTATCTGACGGGAATCTGGTAAATCTTTAGGTACCTTAATACACCATGATAATAATTTGTCAGTTCGGTATTGTTCGTTGTATTAAATTGTATTTTTGTTTTTTCTTTATTTTACAATTTCTTCAACTTAAAACAATATACAAACGGGTGGTCGCTGGCTACACTCTCTAAGCTAGCTATTTCGCAAATCATGAAGTGCTGTCGAGCGAATTGAGGAGTCACGAAGCACAACGTCCCTGGGAAATGCAAAATTACTCGAAACATCGTTCGTATATGGCACGAGAATGCCCGCTTCACCGCAATCAATACTGGATCCCGGAGCGAAGTTCCTCCTGTCGATGCGCACTATTAGGTATCTACAATCTGTCGGTTGCATATCCTTCGTCTCTCGAAGAAAGCGGGGTTTCCCAAGAATAAAGTCGCGAGAATGGAGTGGACAAAACGATTTGGAAAGAAAATCATTTGAAGCAAAGAATCAAAATTGTTTAAGTTCTGCATGGATAGAGCTAAATATGTAAAGCCGTTATATGATCCGAAGCGTATCTCTCTGACAATCAAGCATGGTAGTGAGCCAGTAGTTGTCTGGGGGTGCTTCTTCTCCTATATACGGGGAATAATAAATTTTCATGTGTGAGAAGGAATTGACTCACAGTCCGCCCTGAGAGTATTTGATATGATCCGAAGCGTATCCCTCCAACAATCAAGCATGGTAGTGAGCCAGTAGTTGTCTGGAGGTGCTTCTTCTTCTATAGGATAGGCTCCATCGTTCCGTATATAGAAAAACATAGATCGTCATGTGTAAGAAGAAATTGACTAACCATATGTTGCCGTAGGCCTATTAAACTCACGGTAGAGTCTTTACATATTGAAAGTGTTATGAATTGGTTTCACTGCTGCCATGTGGATATCATGGACTATCACAGCCAAAGTCTCGATCTCAACATCATCAATAACTTATGAGATGAACTGGAGAGGAGTCTGGTTGGTCCACAGACATCCTATGTGGTTGAGAAGTTCGGCCAGTCGAAGGCGACTTGGTAAAAATATCCAGCAGAATGTCACCCTCATCAAATCTATATCTCATAGGTGACAAACAATAATAGAAAGGGTCATATAACCAAGTAGTAGAGTTATTTTGATTATTATTTACTTATGTTTTGTTTGGAGCATAGTTAACAGTCTAGTACTCTTTTGTCCGTTGTCATATTTTTGAAGATCAATACTAGGTTTTCTTCTTTTTGGAGCCCCGTCTTCTTAACAAAGGTTGGCCACCATCAATGCTATTCCCACTTTTGATACCACAGCCCAAACAGGGTCTCGTACTTCTTCTAAACCAAGTTCGCATTTCTTAAGCCAGGATATTTGTCTTCTCCCAGCGTTTCTTCTACCTTCAATTTTTCCTTGGATTATTAATTGCAGCAACCGGTACTTTTGATTTCGCATTATGTATCCTAGATATTCAATTTTTCTTTTCTTTATTGTATTTAGAATTTCCTCGTCTTTCCCCATTCTTTGTAAAGCTGTTTCGTTTCGTATTCTGTCAAAACAGAATATTTTAAGTATGCGGCGGTATATCCGCATTTCAAAGAATTCTATCTTTTTAATCGATGCTTGCATGAGCGTCTTTGTTTTAACTCCATACAGTAGAACAGGACCATTCTCATACTAATAACGGCGAAAGATCCAGCCCTGCCGCACGCCTCGCATTATTTTAATCTGTTCCGTTTGTTCTTCCTCATATTTTACGGCCGCTGTTTGGTTCCAATAGAGAGTCATAATTATGTCTATGTCCTTATTATTTAAGCCGACGTTGGTTAGAATTTCCAGGAGTTTTGTATGTTGCACATAGTTGAATATTGGTGTGGCGGCCTTTTCGCCCTTGAACCGCCTGTGTATCGTGGCGGCATGCTGGGGGATTTGATATCTGCCGCTACGTTTTGCTATCGCACACAAACCGGCATATGGGCTTTTTCTCATCCGACGAGTCTGCATACGCCGTCGGCGGCACCTTTTGAGATGAAAAGTGCTGTCGAATTAAAATTTACCGCAAATGATCTACTGCCAAGCCAGGTGACATACTCACACCGCAACGCGGCCAGTGCGGCCGCATTTAACCAACCCCGCAAGAAATATTCGACCCGCAACGCAGCCAATTCGATGGTGATTAACCAACCCGCAAGACTTTCGCATCGCACCCCGGCCAGTGCGGTCGTGTTCCAGGCACGAAGACATCCCAACAAGGTGGCCACCTTGAAAACATCGCCGCCGAAGCCGAAGCCGATTACAGGTGAGCGATTTGGCTTTACTTATCGTTTAATATCGGTAGCCGCCCCCATCCGCTTTCGCGCCGGCCGTTTAAGAGACGATTTGGGCTTCAGCATTTTACTTTTCAAAACGAGCCGTACTTAGTTTCCCACACCGCACCACGAGGGCACGGCTATTTACACGCCTGCCTCTCCAAATATCTTTTTATAATCGACAAAACACGTATACATTCATATCTCTACATCGTTTGACTAAAATCTGTAGGATAAAGAGCGTTTCTCTGGTGCCTACACCAATCCTAAATCTAAACTGGGATTTGTTAAAGATTGTTTCACATTTTTTTTATAAATCTTGTTGTGGATTACTTTTAAGAATATTTTTAATGTGTGACTGAGTAACCTTATGGTTCGAAAATCGTTACATCTTTTAGGATTTGTTGTTTTTGAAATTGCTACAAACGTCGACGTTAATCATTCATTTGGTATATCCCCTGTTTTATATATTATGTTAAATAGCTTCGCTGGAACCATAATTCCTATGTTGTCGAGCAGTTTTATTATTTCAGCGTTTATTTCAAGTGGCCCTGTAGTCGTGCCGTTTTTTGATTTTTCAATTGCATATATAACCTCCTCCGTTATTATATGTGTATAATATGCGTCTGCATAATTATGATGTGGACTTCTGTTGCCCCTAAATATCTGCTGTATATATATTTTTCAAGTTTCTATTTTTTCTTCTTTGCTTAGTAGTATTTTTCCTTCATTATTTATTAATATGTTGGAATTTCGTGGTCTGTCCCCCCTGTCACTTCTCTAATTTTTTATGTAAATTGAATGTATTGTATTTCTTCTCAAGTTCTTTTATTTCACTATATCTCTTACTTAACCACTTCTTCTAGTTTCTCGCATTTTCTCCTAATTGTGCTCTGTATCTGTTTACATTTTTCTATATTTACATTGTTTATTTTTCTTCAATCTTCCATGAGTTGTAAAATCTCATTGATCATCCAGTCTTTTCTCTTAGTCTTATTTTATGATTTTGGTTTTCTATTGTTATATTTTTGATTGGTTTCTTTAGGGCACATCAAATTTTATTAACGTCGTTACCGTTTATATCCTTCATTTCATCTTGAATGTCATTCATTTTATAGCTTTTGTATTATTATATCTCTCTTTTTGTATTCTGATCTTGCAGCTTTTTCTGTCAATTTGAATTACGGTTAGTTTTTTTAATAGTTTTTAATCTTGTTTTAAACTTTTCAACCGCCAGGTTATGATCTGAACCAACATCAACTCCGAGGTATGTTTTTACGGCGTATATGCTGTTTCTAAATTATTTGATGATAAACAGGTAACTTATTTCATTCCTAATTATATTATTTGTGGTATCCACTGGTGAGCTCCACGTGTAGATTTTCCGAGGGGATAATTTAAAATAAGTATTACTAATTACAAACTATTCTTCTTGGCAGAATTGTAAGAGTCTATCGCCGCGTTAGATTCTTGTTCCTAAGCCATTCTCCCCTGCTATGTCTTATTCGCCTCTACCTATCTTTGCGTTTATATCCCCCATCACTACTGTCAGTTCATGCCCCTTTATACGTTTTACTACACACTAATATTAACCGAATGTGTTGCTATTTGTAGGATCATGACTTTATCTGATAATGGGAGAAAATTGATGACAAACTTCTGTATTTTATACTAGTGCGCAGTTTCGTTGCCAGAGTAATTCATTCTACTATTATGTGTAGGACACTTTCCTTTTCCCTTCCATCTTGCTTCACTTATACCAATAATATCTAGCTTTAATATTTCCATTTCTTCGGTTAAATTTCCAAGTTTTCCTGTTTCGCACAAACTTCTAATGTTCCATGTTGCAATCCTCTTCTGGGCTGACTTAGAGATTCTTTGCACCCTCTGTCCATTTAAGGGCTGCCGGGGACTAAGGGCTATTTTACTTGAGTTTTCAGCCATCGATGATTTTTTACCTAGGACTAATAGACGGTGGGTTTCCGTTGCCTTCCGCCCGCTGTTATGTTACCGTACCGATACCCATTATCTTTGCCAACATAACCCAAACAACTGTTCGAGTCCACACGACTTCTACTTAATAGTTGATACTGATAGTGCAGCTACCTACTAGCAAGCTAGTTTTGGTTCGCCGTTAGTATTTGATTTTCTAGGTACCCGCCATATCTGGCAGGCTTTCCCCTAGTCACCACCTGGAGAGGTGCTCGATAGAGAATCTAGCAACCCCTTAAAAAGGCACAAAAAGGGGGTGTCAATAGACTTTTGTATATATCTAAAGCTACTAAAGTGCAAGTATATAGATCTGTTTGTTATACGACTCATGGAGGTGAATTGTGGACTTTGAGTAACAAAGATCAGTAAACATCTGGGAATGGAAAAATAAACAATAAGATAATATATATATATATATATATATATATATATATATATATATATATATATATATATATAAGCTACATGGGAAATCTGTGCTAAACTAGGAAAACAAATCTCATATGATCTGACTGCTAGGGCATGCTGGCGGGCTAGAAGAAAATACAGCCACAAAGATAGTTCTAAAGCGTAGAATGCAAAGAAAAAACTAAAAAGAAAGACTCAAAAGCAAATATCTAGAACAGGTGAAAGTAAACTTAAAAACAGTTCACCTGGAGAATTGGAAACAAGCGACTATGAATAGAGAAAACTGGAAATTAATTACCTGACAAGCCTTGGGTTCATAAAGCCCTTTTCGATCTGATATATATGTCTCAGGCTTATTTGTTTTCATCGAAAAAACCAAAACCCAAATGTTAGTGGTAGAATACAATTTCACAGCTTAATTGCTACCTCTTGTAAATACCGTGTCTGTTTTAGAGTAAATAGAATCCGCGGGCAAAGCCGGCAAATTTGCGTAAAACAACAAACTGCGACTCAATTTCACCGCCCGCAATTTATGTAAAAACATTACGATATTTGTATGAATAATTTATGGCGAGAGCTTTCCGCGCCGCACGCGAGCTTCCCGTAGCGGGATTGTTTTGCGAAAAAACAGTAAATCTCGTAATGCCGAAAAACGAACATTCCTCTTCCATTTCCGTCCAGCTGTCGGTTTTTCTGTCAAGCTCCGGAAGGATTAGGGCGACGCCTGTCGCCGGCCCGGTCTTCGACGCTCGCCGGTGCTGACCGGCGCCTACGCTCTGTTGTATCGGATTGCGGCACCGATCTGGAACCTATTTTATCAAGCTGTCAGAAGTTTTATCTCTATTAAGAAACTCGGCGCGAGGTATGTCGGGCTGGCAGATTTCATGCGGGAGCGGTGCCGCCGATGCGAGCCGGGGAACAGTTCTGATGTCTTCCAATGAATCTCGCTTGACGAAGCACGCAATTGAATTTGGATTCAGATTACTCTAGACAAATGGAGGCCCCAAACACGGTTTGATTAAAAATAGATTTATTACACCGATAGCTAGAGGATGAAATGGACTACTTAAACGCAACTAGCATTTTAAATAAAATGGAAATACAATAATGCACATATCGATCACGAACATGTCAGTAGCTACTGAAGCAAATATGTAACATCTACTTCTGTTAAAGTACCCATTTACAAGCAAAATATGAGATTAATATACATGGAATTCTCCTTGCGAAGTCTCAAGCATAAACTCGATTTTACCGATGTATTGAAGTTGTTGTACAGCAATTACAGTGTGCTTTTTATGTATTTAATGCGTAGAATTATTCATAGCACGGAGATTTCTATTTAACGCATATTATAAATGTTTACAATTCTCCTAGTAAAGGATTGTTCACATATTCCACGCTAACAAGCATACACTCACATCTATGTGCATGCACATACACCCACAATACTGATTTTGATGTAACCAGTCTTCTTCTATGAGGCTCCTTCTTCTCATAGAGTAAAAATTTGTGAAATCAGACACTAAAAATGGACCTGCCAAATTCCAATCGGTTCTCTGCACAATTTTGTAGATATATACGCATAAAATACTCATAATAATTGTTTCTTAAGAGAGCACGACAGCCACGAGGTAAAGGCCTCAACCTGCCAAACTGGCGCACGGCGGCTCCGGGTTCGAACCCCGGCAATGACAAAAACATTTAATGTTCTCCGGCCGCCATACAAACACCTTTGGCGGTCGTAAAAAGTACATTCACTATACACTCGCCAACCCGCCCGGCAAGCGTGGCGTTTAATTGCCAAATCCCCCCCAAAAAGGGAGGCCTATGCTCAATACTGGGCGCTAAAAAAGGCTGGAAAAAAATTGTTTCTTAAAAATTTGAATTTTTGGCGATGTTATAAACAAATAAATTTTTATACGCCTTTTTTTCAAATTACAATTTTTCCGAAAATACACAATAAAAGTTAATGGGGTACATTCGTTAACAGTAATAGAAATAAATACATAAATTTTTTTTAAAATCAGAGATGTTTATAAATAAATAATTATTTTATAAACAATTGAAAAATTAACCAATTTCTCGTAGGGTTAGGAAAAAAATTTTAAACTGTAATGTTCCTTATACTCTAAGCTACACTTACGCGTAAGAAAATTACTGCATTTCCCATGGGAAGAGAAATTATTGATGTTTCAGTGGAAGGGTACGTGCGCGAGGTCTAGTACAAAACGACTCGTCCAGGGTAGTGTACTTTACCGACTCTCTTTCCTGTCGTTGTAACCCTTGAAATAAATAATGTCAATTAATTAAGAGTGATAAAATGTTCATTATTTTACATAAATATTTATATAAATAATATACATGCCTATACATTCCCCTCTACGCTTTCGATATGTTTTAAGAAAATTTTACATTGCATAGTAGTTGAATTCAATGTTTTATATATTTTTTTGTTTGATCGCTTTATCAACTTTTGGATACTCGTAATCTGGATCCCTGAATGACACATCGATATCCATATCATCTTCTTCTCTGTCTTGCGTATCTATCTCTTCTCTACTCTCTTCCATTGGTTTTTCTGCCACGTTTCTTACTGTTTTCAATTGATCGTTCTTCTTATATAGCTGGGTCCTACATGAATTACAAATATACTGACCGTGAAAATTGCGGAATTTTTCATCACACGCATTTGTCAAAAAAACCCAATTTATTCGGTAGCAACTGTGGCCTTTTTTTGAAAGGATTGCAACACTTCGACGGACGTGTCATTACGTAAACAATAACTCAACGACGACAAGCCAACTAATGTGTCTGCACACAACTACCCAACTTAGCCGAGTCGTACGGACCGATAAGATTATTATCCATAATTTCAAAGCTGTTCGAAAACCTGCTACTGAAGCGACTAATGCCAATTCTAGAAGAACAAAATCTCTACGAACCATCAATTCGGGTTTAGAAGCACTCTACAATTCAACAAATTCATAGAGTGTAGAAATTATTAACGCCACCTTTGAACCAAAGAATACTGCAGTGTGAATTTCTAGACGTTAGCCAGGCTTTTGACAAAGTCTGGCAAAGGCCTACTGTATAAGTTAAAATGTGGATTGCCTGATAACATTTACCTTATATTACGATCTTATCTACAAAACAGACTCTTCCAAGTAAGATATAAAGAACTAACACTAACCTAATCCCTAAGCTGGGTACCCAAGAGTGTTTTAGGACCAGTATTGTACCAACTCTATACAGCAGGCCTACCAACCTGTACGGAAGTCTCAATCGCAACGTTTGCTGACGATATTGCGTTGCTGGCTACAGACGAAGATTCAGCAAGGGCCTTCACCAAACTACAAACCCATCTCGATGTCATTCAAGATCGGTTTCAAAGATGGTGGTGGTCAATCAAACCAAGTCCGTCTACGTCACCTTTACAAAGAGAAGAGATACTTGTCTACATATCTCTGTCAACGGAACAATAATACCACAATCTGACAATGCAAGATACCTACGTATCCACTTTGATACAGGCCTAACCTGGAGGACGCATATATGGACCAAATGTAAGAAACTCAACCTGAAGTTTAGCAAGCAATATTGGTTATTAGGCAGGCATTTGCAACTTTCCTTCCACAACAAAGTTCTCATTTACAAAGTAATCTTCAAACCGACATGGCTTTACGAAATTGAACTCTGGGGGACCGCGTCATCCACTAACTTAGCTATAATAGAAAACAAACAAACACCCTTCAAACCATTCTCAACGCACCATACTACATAACCAACTGAGATATCTATAGTGACCTCAAAGTGCGCTCTGTCAAAGAAGAAATAGTGAAAAGTAGTGAAAGTTATAGTGCCAAGCTAGAACTTCACCTTAATAGTCTAGCACTAAACTTATTGGACAACAGTGTTTATAATCGGAGACTTAAGAGGCAGTACACTCTTGACTTGACGTTTAGATTTTAGTTTAAACTTTCTAGACTATATTATATGTTATATGTCCTTTTCATAAGCGTTAATACGCATTAGTTGTATCTGAAGCGATGTTGATGAACATTTGCTTCCATTGTCCCTACACTTCTTTCATTTAAGTATTTACTTATTGCTCTACGAGCAGATTGTAAATAGTAATAATCTGATAATTAAAAAAAATATGTCTGCACAAAAAAAATCAAAACAAAACATAACACGCCGACTGTTGCTTGTTTGTAGTTGCATCAGCCTATCACACTTGAAACAGCCGTCCCGAATCGTATGCGGCTCACGATTGAAGGCAAGCAGCCAAAAAAATAATAAAACGATATAAATCGATAGATTTTGACCTGTTCTTTCTAATGGTGCTATTATATCTGGTCAAAAACTCCTCCATCACAATGAGAATTGAGTTACAAGTTCAGGGTGTTTTTTCTTGGAGTATGTATTTTTTTTTAACTTATATCAATCGAAAGAGCAACTCGCCAATAACATGTAAAATAATTTTAAGTGTGGAAAACAAAGAATTATGGCAAGTAAACGAAGCCGGCGGCACGTGGTCCGGCTACCGCGAAACTCTTCCACTTAAACATCAATAACTTCTCTTCCCATGGGAAATGCAGTAATTTTCTTTCGCATAGGTGTAGCTCAGAGTATTACAGTTCAAAGATTGTTTTCTAGCCCTACGAGAAGTTGGTTAATTTTTCAATTGTTTATAAAAAGATTAATTATTTATAAACAGGTTCCGGGGTTTTGAAACCTTTTTTCCTGTATTTATTTCTATTACTGCTCACAAATCTATCCTGAAAGTTCTTAAACTTGCATTGTGTATTTTCGGAGAACCTGCAATTTGAAAAAAGGCGTGTAAAAATTGATTTGTTTATAATATCGCCAGAAATTGGACTTATTAAGAAAAAAAATTTATGAGTATTTCCGGCGTATATATCTACAAAATTGTGCAGAGAACCGATTGGAATTCGGCAGGTTCATTGTTAGTGTCCGATTTCACAAATTTTTACTCATATCTTCTTGATTCTTCCGGTCTGCCTCTTCTTCTTTCTCTCAATTTAATAGTCGCAAATGTTATCTTTGATCGTTTATCATGCGAACGTGTCATACTAAATTAATCTTCTACTTTCCATCTTCTCCGATGCTTTGATAAACGTATCCATTCGTCCACAAATTTTGGTGTTGTATACGTGCTTTGATAATGATATTGTATTTTCGCCTCAAAATATCCATTTCCACCTACTCCAGTTTTGCTTATCTCGTTTTGTGACGGACCACGTTTTTGCTCCATATAAGAGTATACTCAGTATCACCGTATGCAGTATCCGAATTTCGGTTTTATTTCTTCATTCCTTTGACCACAACAATGAGTTTAATTTTTGTATCGCTTGTTTAGCTTGAATAACTAATTGCTGTCATTAATTGCTCTTATTACGTTTCCCTCTTGAGATATTGTGATTCCCAAATAATTATACTTTTGACATGTTCTTATCACGTCTCTATTAATGTTGTCCTCTTACTAGATATTTTGTCTTTTCATGATTTATCTTTAGTCTATTTTGTTTGTATACTTCGGCTAGTTTTTTCATTATGTAATCGATACCATATTTATATCCAGTTATCAGGGCCTGCATAAACAAATGACAGAGTGTGGATCCATTCTTGATCTATTTTCATTCCTATTTGTTGGCATGTTCTTTTCCATCCCTTTCGAAATTATTCTAAGAATATTTCTTGGTCTCTGTACATTGCCTTTATTGTGTTTATATATTATTTGCAGCAATTGTTGCAATATTGTACGCTTATTCGAGGTCTATAAATATTAAATGAGTTTTTAAATTTTTGTTTTTATCTTTTCCGTTAATTGTTTTATTGTAAATATGTTATCTATACATGATCTTTCAGCTCTAAACTCGTTTTGGACCTCTCGGATGTTTATTTCTCTCTCTAATTATTTGTCAGTACAGTTGATACCAATATACTTATTCATTTCTAGCTTTTATAACTTCTTGTTGTCATTTGGAAGGCCGTCCATTATCAATTAGACATTTATTAAAGATATACTTCAGTTTTTCGTATATGATTTCTTGTGCATGTTTTAACAATTCAACTGGTATGCCTTCGGGACCCGCAACTTTACCGCTTTTTATTTCTTTTACTGTTTCTCTAATTTCTTTTACTGTTATGCGTTCCATATTTTCTCCCTTTGTTGATATATTCCTTTTCTACATGTCTTTGCATTATACTTTATCCTTCTGTACCATTTTTCTTTTCTCTTTTACTCCTTTGCTCCGTCAGTTTTATTTTAGCCTTGATTCTACAGTACCCAAGTTTTCATACTGTACTTTCTGTAAAACTTTTTTATTTTTTATATTTTTTTGTACCTTCCCTTTTCTCTTGTAATTCTGCGGTTATTCTTAGTTTGTCTGAAGTCTATAAATTTATCAACTAGTATATAGTTATATTTATTATTTTTTACATCTTCGTCTTCTTTTCTATGTGGACAATACATTGGCGTTTTTAATAGAAAACTATCTGCACCACACTTCGCCCCTCTGTAACATATTTCTATCAACCTTTTCCAGTTTATATCGAGAGGTAGTTTTCCAAATTTCTCTAGTATTGGATCATCTTCTCTTCTCCCAGTTCCATTAGTTGAATCCTTTGATATGATTAATTCTTTTCTGTCGTTAAGGAGTTTCGTCAAATGTTCCTCGAATTTTTATTTGTTTTCAGTACTAACATCACCTGATGGAGCATATATGTGCTGCCACTAAAATTATCGTATATATTTCTATTTTTAATTCTATCGTTATTATTCTTTCACTGATTTCCTGCTAATTTTGAATGTAGTTTCTAAGCTTGTGAAGTACAATAGCCACTCTGATTTTGCCCTTCTATGCTTTTCTTCTCTGGTATAGAACATAACATAGTCGCCAAAATATTCATTACCGTGCTCGTTTTTGTTTCTGTCAGTATTCCGATGTTAATCTTATAATTCTTTAATACTTGGGATACTTCTTCTGTCTTATTTTTTAAATAATTTGTGTATTCCATGTTCCTACTATCAACTTTCTACCTTTTGATCTATAGTTTTTTATAATTTTACGTTTGTGGTGTCTAGCCGGATATTCTTTTTCTTTTACGGATTTTTTATTGTGTTATTTCTTAAATCGCCATCTACAGGTATATTTAACCAGCCACTATGGATTAGACGCTGTTTATAGCCCTCCATTTTAGATCAGACGCTATTTTGTTTGTTGGTCCGCGGAAGATATTTTATTTTCCTCCCACCATTGCTATCTAAAAAGCGTTTTCATATACGACACCTAAGAAGTTCGTACGATTGGGGTTATATGGTGCCTATACGGGGTTTAGTTTTTACAACTGTTATTTGATATTATCTTTTCAAATGTGTTTTTTTATTGGTCATTCGTAAATTTACAAACTACTCGACGTTAAAGTAATTTTATATGGTATAGTATTTATGTGTAGGATTAGCCAATGTTGATTCATATATAAATAGATTACGCTAAACTAGAACTTGTGACCATTGACGCTTCAGTCTCCTAGTTGTTAGATTGTTAGAAGGCAGCTTTATTAGTTCATTTCAGTTTTGGTTTATTTTTTGTGATACGGACGGGATAGTTGCTATATTTTTCGGCTACGTAAAGTAATTTGTGTGGATTGTTTCATTGGTAACGTATCAGGGAGCGTATGTCATGCAACTAAAGTCTTCTTCTGGAATCTCTGTAGTATCCTTGGGATTCATTGGGACAGTGATCCTATGCTAAGCGAATAAGCTCCAGATATTTGCTTATTGGTCGTAAAGATCGTGCGTATATTTTGCAGTACTAGTATGGCCATGTATGTATGTCTATGAGGCCAGATAACAAAAGTGTCATCAATATATCGTATCCAGCAGGTAGGTTTAAGGTGAAATATGAGGTTTTTGTTTCAAAATCGGCCATTAAAAAGTTGGCAATGACAGGTGAAAGTAGGGAACGCATGGGGGCTCCATTAGTTTGGTAAAATTTATTTTGGAAGATAAAGTAAGTATTGGATAAGCAATGATTTATTAGGGAGAGGATATTGTTGTTCATATTATAGGTTGACTTTAATAACTGTAGGATATTAGGAATTGGAATATTTGTAAACAAATAAACGGCATCAAAGCTGACCATGATGTCACCTTTGCATGTAGGGAAGGTTATCAGTATTTCTAAGAAATGATACGAGTTTCGGATGTAGAATAATGCCTGCTCTGGGAGAGGTTGGAGAATTTTGGCAAGGTATTTAATTAGGTCGTGGGTGGGAAAAATCAAAAATATAAATAAAAATATTAACTCTCAATCCCAAAATCCTCCTGAGCAACCAAAAGCATTCCTACCTTACATCAGAGACATCACCGATAAAATAAGCCGCATACTAATGCGGCAAAATATACGCACGGTCTTTACGACTAACAATCAAATTTCTGGGTTTATTCGCTCAGCAAAGGATCCCTGGCACAATGAATCCCAAGAAGTGTATGAAATACCTTGTGGAGACAAATAACTTATATATGTCAAACAAATCGGCAAATATCCAGCCGAATATATGAGCATTCTCTGGCCGTACGAAAGGCGATAATGGTTCGGTACTTGCCAAACACAACAAAGAAACAGACCACAAAATTAATTTCTCTGGGGCTAAAACCATTGCTCCTATTTCCCATTTCACCAGCAGGATAGTACGTGAAGAAATTGAAATAGAAAAACGCCCACAGTGTTTCAACAAAAGAGATGACAGCCAGCGTTTACCCGTCATATGGAAATTCCTTATTACCCCGCACCGCCTATTACGCAATACCCTTAATCCTACAAAATTTTCCCAACCCAATGCATCTCCTTTTCCAAACTTTTACTTCTAGCCCTATAAAAGACAAAGCAGGACACACGAAAGGTCAGTCTTACTGAAAGACTCGTAGCTCTCCTTGGGGAGTAGGCAGATTGAGACCCCGAGTGAAAATGGCATCAAAGCTGATACCGAAACGTCGATAATTATCTCAACCCGTGAACTAAGTTGTTTAAACATAGTTAGCCGCGGAAACCTATCCGAACATAGGCACAGACTAGGAAACCGCTCCGCGTACGGCTTTCAAGCTTTAGCGGTATTGCTCTGTGTCGATTAGTTTTCTATTTCAACTTTCACTATATTAATTCTTAATTTAAGACATCATTCTCCAATGTCTGCAATTCAATCAGTTTCAAGAAAATTTTCAAAATAATGTGTATAAAAAATTTGCAAATTTTAATATATACCGTATGTTATATTTTTAAATACCCAATACTTATGAAAACTTATGTATATCAAAAATATTAATATTTTTATATTACTTTTTGCAATTGTGAATTCCAAAAAATAAAACCATTGCTACATTTTTACCAGTTTTGTGACAAAAATTATACCGGATTCATTTGAACCCACTCACATAAAAAACAAGAAAAATTTGTAAAACAATTTTAATGTCTTGAACCTATTTTTGTGTTGATAAAAAAAATAGGCAAGAGTTGGGGCATAAGTTGTAGCAACTATTTTTTTTCAAGGGTATCACAAAATCGTATGTCTCAAGGGAGTTCGTGCATTCAGTGTGTAATGGTTCTGTAATGTTCTGTAATTGCATAGAGAGCAACGTTAAATCAGTTATCAGTCAACCGCCGTGCAGAATGGATGTGATTCGAGTAGAATAGTGTTCATATATCAAAATAGACGTTGCCTGTGGCAAAAATGCCAAAGAATACCGCAAAAAGTTAGCAGAAGCTGTCGGAAATAATGATCATGCATATCGAGCAGTCATGAGGTGGTTAGCAGAGCTTCGCCGAAACGCAAAGCAACCAGCGACCGGCGACGGGCAGGATGATTTTATAATATGTAATGATATGTTAGCTACCTGGATCATATGCTGTTTAAGAGGAACATACACAAAATGGAATTAAATGCTCTATATAAACTCAAGGATGATAACATCATCATCGTCTTAGCAAATAAAGATAATGCTACAATTGTAGTATTATAAGGGGACTACATAAAAGAATATGCCCGAACTGCTCAATACAAACATTTACAACGTGCCCAAACGAGATTCCACAGCGCGGATGCTACGTGACAAGCAAACTCATAAAAAGCTCCTCTCTGGATGACACTATCAAGAAGAGACTAACAACATCAGTAGCGCTGCCCTCAAGAATATAAGGGTTTCTCAAAATATACAAGGACAATGTATCACCATTGTTAGTGTCATCGGTGTTCCGATTTACAAGATGGTCAAATATTTATTCAGTTTGTTACAACCGTACATTGGACTTACCAGCAGTTTCATCAAGGACTCCGCACACTTTGCCAACTATTTTTAAGACATTTACGAGGGAGATCTAATAGTTAGTTTTGATGTAACATCCTTGTTTACCAAAGTGCCGACTTAAGATGCCCTGGACCACCGCAAGCAAAATTTCTCTAACGATATTTTACAGTTCTTTCGATGGTGCTTTACGTTTAGTTACTTTGTTTAGCAAAGCGTATATTACGAACAAAAAGGTGAATAGTAATAAGTATCCTACTTAGTCATGCAATCGCCAACTATTTACATAGAGAAATTTGAAGAGATTGTCATCAATACAAAACTATTAAAACTTGCGATATAACTAAAATACGTTAATAACACGTTTGTGATATAGACATTAGTAAGGAAATACTACCACAATTTCTTATGCACTTGAATTCTATATACCCAAGAATATAGTTTACTATGGAACTGGAATGTGCAATCAAAATACAATGGAAATTAGTCACGGTAGGCAGAGATTTTTTAGCTTATATCAATAGGGTTACAGACAAGATAGGAAAAATTCTAAAAAATATTAGGTAGAAACCATTTATACTACGAGGGACATTCAAGTTATAACACCTCCAAATATTTTTTCAGGACTGGGAACAAATAGAAACATGAGGTTTATTTCAAATGCCTGCAACGACGCAATTGGCGTCAGAAGCTAGTCCGATTACGTTAGTAACCAACCTTGTGACGTTAACGACGACCTTTCAACACCAGCTCTACCACACTCGCACGAATATAAAAGCGAAAACGCACGCGACAATAACATAATTTTTAAATTTTTTTCTGCCACAGTTGTGAACAAAAGGTTAAGAGTTTCCAAACTCGGACCACACGATTTATCAAAACACCGGATGTGAAACCCTTTGTATTTATTTAATGTATATATTACTTGTATATAACTTATGTTAATTTTA
Organism: Sinelater perroti; assembly: GCA_036346155.1. NCBI lineage: Eukaryota > Metazoa > Arthropoda > Insecta > Coleoptera > Elateridae > Sinelater > Sinelater perroti. The sequence continues at coordinate 16,289,366 of JARFIY010000024.1, forward strand.
ACGGACTATTTCTTTACCAGCAGTATATATTATGATCATTATTTTGATTGCTACATGATGTTTAACTAATATCTTCAATAGGTTGCTTAAAACAATTTAAAAAAAGCGGAATGAGGATCATTATTGCTGATGCTACATATTTTTTTTAAAATATTTTTTTTGTTATTTTCAAATAATCTGTGTCTGTCTCTAATTCTATTCAATGTCTATATGGACGATACTGTGAGGCAGTGGATTGATAATATAGAAACTTACACGCATAATCTAAATAAAACAAAATACGTTGCCACATTTGATAATTTGATGATCAGCTTGTAGTTGCAGATTCAGAAAATTTACTTCAACCAGCCGCTTATAAATACAACAAATAATGGAAACATATAACTTAAAAATATCCACCAATAAAACGAAAGTAATGGCTTTTTGCAGCAATGAACCGGCCTGATCAAAGACAGTATTAGATAAAAAAAAATTATCGAACAGGTGAACTGTTTCAAATTTCTGAGCTGTTCAATATCTTTTATGAGAGGGATCGACATAAAATAAAAAGAACACTCAAGAACAAAGCACAGAAGGAAATAATTGTGAAGTTCTATAAAGTAGCAACTGTTCCAAGCGGTAATGAATGTTGGACTATTACCAAAAACAACCAACGCAGAATAGCTATATCAGAAATGCATTTTCTGCGACCCACCGCCAGATACAAACTCAGAGATGGAAAAAGAAATAAAGAAATTAGGAAAAAACTAAAAATATGCTGCATTTTAGATGAAAAAAAAAAAGACTACAGACAGCAATGGAAAGAACATTTAGAACGAATGGAAAACGACAGACTACCCAAAATATACTATAGTTATAGAACAAAAAGAAGACGAAGCTTGGGAAACCCGAAAAAGAGATGGAAGGAGTAAGTATAAAATACAGAATCGTAGTGTCGCAATAGATTATATCCAAAGTATGATGGAGAAGATCTTATTTAATATTATTGCAAACAGTTTAGTTAGTTTTTTAATTAAAGTGATTATTATAAATTATAAATAAAATGTGATTGATAAAAATTATTTTGCTATTTTAGTAAACAAAATTAGTTATATTTGATATCTATTGTAATTTTAATAAAAAAATAATTGCTAAAATTGATTTTCATAAATTTTAAATATTTTATGCAAATAGTAAAATTAAATAAAATGACTTACTAATATTATTGAATTATAATTTATAATAATTATAATATATTATAATTGAATGTAGTTCAAAACTTTTAACTAAATATAAAAAAAATGGAACATACTAGCTTCATACTGAGAGTGGAGAGTTGTAAACGTTAATTCATTAAGACTTTTTTTGTGAATTTCTTCATCCAAGCTTAAACAGTACAAAAAATGAATTTTTTTTATCTTTTACTACTACTTCATTTTCATAACTTGCCAACAGCAGCTAACATCTTACCTAACTACATAATTTATTTCATATGTATTTTCACATTTTTTAACATTTGTTGCGAATTTGCTCATGATTGATTATAGTTCTATTGTTAATAAATTTATTTAAAAACTTATAACATAAAATTAAAAAATTACTTAATTTGTTACCTTGTTAGTACTATTGGTGCAAAAATTATGTTTTATTTGATTTTTTTAATTAAACAAAGAATGCTTAATTTGCTACAGACAAATTCGTCAAATTTAAGTTATATAAAAGATTTAATTTTAATAGAATCAAAGCTGAACAACATATTTAAAAAGTGCACATATTATGTGCCTTTTCTATAAGAATAATTGTTGATTAAGTCCTTACATAGCAAAAAATATATTAAAAATCTTATCGAAAAGTTTTTCGACCTGTTTAATTCTACTGTTTAGCAAAAAATTAAATATAAATAACACTATTACAAATCTGCATTTCGAACTCGCAGTAAAGTTTTTAATTGGGGAAAAAGTTGTCTGATAGTTTAACAAACAACTTATAATTAAAAAAGAAACGAGACCTGAATGCTTACGGTAGATTGGGAATAACCAGACAAGTTTTTTACTTTAAGCTTGTTAGGAAATCGGTCCTTTGCAATTGCTCTTCAAGGTGAAAACATACGTTATCGTTTAGCACAGTCGACGGAATGCACAAGCCGATTGCAGTTAATAATAACACGCTTCCTAGGCAATTCCATGCATCTTATGATAGTTACGCGAGATTAAAGCAACTGCTGTTCAGAAGATATATATTTAGTTAATTTTATTTAGAGGGTGCTTTTGGAAATATTTTTATATCATTTAAAAATATTTAGTTTTATTATTTGGAAAAATAAGTTGTTTATCGACTACAATGTAATATGTAATCCGCTCAAATAGATTACAAAAAATGAGTAAATAACATAACTTAAATAAATGCGATTACTAAAATGAATACCAAAAAGTCACCCGGGTATGATCTAATAACTGGCGAAATCTTAAAATATCTACCAGAATATGCTATATTAAAAACAGAATTCATTCCTGACCATTGGAAAGTCTCACAGATAGTACTAATCCTAAAACTTGGAAAATCACCTGACGAAGCATTTTCTTACCGGCCGTCAGTTTCCTTTTTGTCATGTCTGTAGCACTCAAGAAATAATTTCTAAAAAGATTAAAACCATAATACTAAAATTTCAATTTGGATTTATAGAGCAACACTACTACAGATCAGATGCACAGATTAATTGACCAAATTCACCGAGATAAAAAAAAAACAAAAGATATTGTTCTGCGGATTTCTTAGATATTACGCAAGCGTTCGATAAAATATGGCACGAGGGGTTATTGTTAAAAATAAAAACTAATCTACACCTAAAACATGTGCTCCAGTCTGTTTTAATAATTAAGCACAGTTAAAAGTAACTAAGTAAACAAAACAGAGCTGTGTAAACTGTAAATTGGGGACTAAGCAATTAATAACAAAGTAACAATTATTAATTAAGCAAAACAAAGAAATTAAAAAAAACCAATACAACCATGACTAGATAAACCTAAATACTGTGAGCGGTAGTTTAGTTGTGCACTCTCCAAACTGCGGGAAAAAAGTTCTGTTGAGAACAAATGCACGACGGAATAACTAAAACGAGACTTACCGCGCGTAACGTTCTCCGGCAGCTTGGGCGACAGATGTCGGCGTGCTTTTGCTTGGCGGGTTCAACCCGGGGGTGGGATTTCCTTGGCCAGATGTCCGGGGGCACCACGAACGGGGTGGAACGTACAAAAGGCAATCGACAGCACCTGGTCGGCTTCGGCTGGCGGCTAGCTCCGCTCCGTCGCTCACGGGGGTTCGAATGGAAATGCCGGGCGGCGGTAAAAATTCCGTTTAGTTGTGACTAGGACAAATTAAGGTTGCTGGTAAAGATAGAATAAGGGACAAGGGGGTTTAGAGATGTGCACCAGACACAGCCCATCTCCCGGACTTTATTTCCAGAGAATAACAGAACAATTCAAGAATTTAGTACAAGGAACGCCACACTATTAGAAATGATCAAATTCTTTAAAGTTGCCAAAACAAAACTGACTATAACAATCCTAAATTTAAATAAAATCCCGGGATATAACCTGATAACAGTCAAATCCTTTAAGAAACTTCCGAAAAGATAGTGAAAATGATCACCAACATATTCAACTGTATCCAAACGTTAAGCTGCTCCCTGCAGCGATGGAAAACTGAGTAAATTATCTTAATCCCAAAACCCGCAAGGAATCCAGAGGAAATGACATCAAAGAGAGCCATTAGTTTCCTCCCAGTTATATCTAAAGTTTTTGAAAAACTATTTCTAAAAAATATCAAACCAACCCTCAAGGATAAAAATGCATGCTACCACAGAACAGGTCTATACAGTTGTCACTAGATCACCATGATCTTTAGCTAAAACATACTTCTGCAGTTTCTTTAGACGTATCACAATCTTTTGACAAGGTATACCACACTGGACTTTTATACAACATTAAAACCAGTTTACCAGTTCTCTATAAAATCTCATCTGGACGAGAAACACTTTTAAATAAAATATCAAGAAGAACTGCCTCTCCCCATCCAATTTGAGTAGGGATCTTACGTGATAGTATACTTGAACCAACCCTATATCTGCTACATCTGGTAGACCTTCCATATACAAAACAATGGCAGCTACTTATGTCGATGTTACTAACGTTTTAGCCTCCCACATGATCCAAACACTGCATCACAAATACACCTATGAAACCCAAATGAAATAGAAAACCTCGCGAATGCATGTAAATGAAAGAAAATCCGTGCATATTTATTACCTTCACTCTGCGACATGTAATATGCAGCTCAATTAAACTAAACGGCTATATAAATATCGCGTAAAATATCTTGGCATACATTTAGAAAGAGAGCTTAAACTTAACTGGAAGCATACATGGAAAACAAGGTTACAATTGGGATGAAAATTTCGTCAACTCTCAGCTATCCACTGAAAAAAAGCTTTTATTATACAAATGTATCATAAAACCTAGATAAACACATGATATCCGGCCAGTAGCTCTAACTTGCAGATCCTACAATAAAATAAAGTCAAAAGAGCTATCCTCAAGATTCCATGATACGTTAGGAAACTGGTTAATTTAGCAAAATATTGATATATCAACAATTAGAGATGAAATAAAAGCCTTCAGTAAAAAATATCAAAGCAGACTTCTAGTGCACCCCAATCTGCTGGCGTCGAATCTAATGGAAAAGCCAAACCATCAAAGACTGACAATAAATTTTTTAGATCTTCCTAACAGATTTGATTAGTAAGTAGTCCTGTTGATATATTTAATCAACATTTATAAGTTATTTTAGAAAAGAGTGCTATTTTTGAAAAGCACTCTTGCATGCCAATTTACTCGGTTATACTATTTACTAAATGTTATATATTAATGTAACAGACTAAATATTCTTTAGATCAATAATAAAAAAGGCCGCTATGATGGGCGTGCCAAATCTCGGGTGTCAGTACCCAATCACTTTACCAATGATGTTGGATCAGCAGTTAAGTCCTTGTTTACATCAACAACAATAACAACAACAGCAGCAAACACAAGTACCTACGTAAATACAGTCGCAGCAATTCCTATTTACCTACTCTTCATATTCAACACAACATCTAAACCAACAGCCAATAATAGCTCAGCAAATCAGAAACTAAGAAAAACGGTGGGAAACACCAAACATAAGAAAAACAAAACTCAATGGTCCCGACCCCAATCGCAAAATCCAACAAACAAAAATGTCGTACTATTGGTTTGTTATTCTAAGTACATCCAATCGTTATGAAGCGTTTACTGATATTGATCCAGGAAAAGAGATGGAGGAAATAAGACCTCCTCCGATATTTGTTTATATCGTGAACTTAAAACCTCTAACAAATATATTCGAAGAAAAAGATAAAGGCAATTGTCATGTCAACTAATTGTAAATAAAGGTGAAAAGTGCACCACAATTGCCTAAATAGTAAAAAACAAAAACACAGAATTTTGTACTTTTAAATGGAAAAATAATAAAAGGTATAAAATACTACTGAGAGAGATGCAATCTACAATATATATTGCAGAATTATTTATCGAAATATCTGAGTATGGCCATAAAGTCTTGAACATTTACAACATCAGATACAAAGTCACCAATATTTCTCTTGATGTTTTTTGTGAAACTGCAACATTACGATAACAATAAAAAATCTGTCAATTAAATTTTCAATGAAATCTAAGACAAAAACCCCCGCACACCAAACCAAAGTAATTCAATACCAACATTTGTCAGAAACGTGGCCATTCAAAAAATTATTGTCAAAGAACACTAAAGTATGCTAAATGTGGAGATGAACATTTAACTAAAAATTGTGAAAAAACCAAAAGCAAAGAAAGACATGAAATGCACGAATTGTCTAAACAATCACACAGCGATTTACAGGGACTCAGTAGCTAAGCAGATACAGAAAAAAATTTACTTTCACTTGTGCAGCCAAAAATCAGCTGAATGTAGTCTAGAACAAAATGCACCAAACAATCAAGAACAAACGGCCCAAAATGTGTAGCAGCAACAAACGGACAACAAACTAAAAGCATTAATAAGAAAGTTCTTCTTCTTCTTCTACTCTTATATATAGGCTATTACCCTGTTTGTGACCACACATTTTGTACTATGAGCCATGTTTAGCGTACCCCGGGCAGGTGGCTAGTCTAACCAGAAAATAATAATAAACATTTTTTTAAATAATGCATATGCTTCCATATTTTAATTTCATTTTAGTGCATATTTATGCACATTTTTTTTATTTTTTAGTGCATAAAATCCGCTCTCTAGTCATTACATATAGCACACAAGTGCTGCAAATACAAGAACCTTCAATACCGTCTACAAGACACACAAACTGGAATTACTTTTGAGAACTGATTACCAAAGGAATACAATTAACTCTACTACTATTAACAAAAAATTATTTATTTGACGCTAGCGGACATCTTAATCACCCTACACAACAGTCGGCATGAAATCCAACTCAAAATTATAAAACCCAGCAAATAATAGAATATTGTTCTATTGCTATCAAACAAAAAATAAAGGAAAAACAAAAATTAAAATAAATTTGGCAAACTACTAAACACCCTATAAACAAAAGCAAGCTCAATAAAGTTGCCTGAAAGTTAATAAGTCTACTAACCAACTTAAAAACCAAGGCATACATTAATATGTAACTAATCTACCTCAACAGAAGCCACTGATTTCTCTTTATGGAAGGTTATCAAGAAACTTAGAAGGGCAATTAGAGAATATGTACGTGGACACGAACAAATTTAAAAAAGGCAAATACTTTTGTGCAACCCTTAATATTAGTATTTAACCCACATGAAAGAATCTCTAACACAAAAGAAGAATTATTCATGCAAAAAACCCACGAAACAACTAATGAAAACGCTCAACCTATAAGGTCAGTAAAATTTAGTCAGGTCAGTTCTGTCATAAAAAATATAAATAACAAAAAGGCTGTAGGCTACGACCTGGTAGCTGCCGATATTCTCAAAGATCTTCCAGAAAAAACAATAAAATTAAAAATGTATATAGTCAACACAGTTTTTTGTTCAAAAATCTTCCCAAAAAAGTGAAAAGCGCGCAAGTGGGGATGATGCCAAAACCTGGTAATAATGCAAATGTAACTTTATGCCACCCTATCAGCTTACTGCAGAAACTAAAGCCAATACATACCACAATAAAGCAAGTCCAGTCAGTTAAGTAAGTTAATGAGGGGGAAAGTTATTTAGAAACACTCTCAAATATATGGTTACTACATCATAACAAAGATGTGATTGCATCAATAATGTGCGACGATAATTTCTTGGCATTTTCGACGCATGCTTTCGACCAAATTGATGGCGTATTCGTTCGGCAACGACCTCCAAATGCAACGAATTTCTCGTGTTCACTATTTAAAAGTGAGCACTTTTTTCCACGAAGCTTGTGTTTGTTGTATGTCCACACATTCACAATCGGATTTGCATCTGCGGGCGACTGCGACGGCCAATCAAATGTAACGATGCCAGACTGCTGATGTGGTCTCTCTTTGTTTTGCCCTCTATTTTACGCAGGAATCTCATCTCCGTACTTTCTACCCTGCTCCTATGTTTATTCACTGTTGTCCATGATTCACTGCCATAGATGAGTATTGGTGTTACAACTTTTTTGAATACTTCTACTTTTGCGTCATTTGGTACTTCCTTTTTTCCTAGAAAAGAGGACTTTATGGAGTTAAATAGTCGTCCTGTAATTCCTACTCTTTCATTTATCTCGTCATCGAGTTTTCCATTTTCCTGTATCCATACACCTAGGTATTTGAACTTCTCTACTTGTTCCAATTTTCTTCCCTCTATATATATATACGATGTCTTCTCTTGTCTGGTGCTATTACCATTGTTTTGGTTTTATCTCCGTTTATCTTCATGTTTTTCTTTTTTAGTTCTAAGTTGTATACATTAATATTTTCTTGTAGGTCTTTCTCACTTTTTCCGAATATAACCATATCATCAGGAAAAAGTAATTCTGATATGTAGATTTTTTCCATATTCCAGCTTCCTACATGGTATCTTCTTGTTTTTTTCTTGCATTCTTTTATTGCCTCATCTAATACTAAATTAAATAGCACGGGCTGAGTACACATCCCTGTCTTAGGCCTATATTGGCCTTAAATTCCTCCGACTGCTCGTGTCTCGTTCTTATTATGTTTCCGCTATTTTCGTATAGTGCTTTGATTGCTGCTACTTCTCTGTAATTTATGTTTGCTTTTTCTAGACACTGCCATATTGTCTCTCTTTCTATTCTGTCGAAGGCCTTTTCCAGATCTATAAAACAGAGATGTATTTCTTCCCTTTCTATGACCTTTTCACTTAGCTGTCTGATTGTAAATATATGGTCTTGTACCCCTGTCCTTCTCTAAACCCACTCTGGGTGTCTTCTATTGTCTTATCTAGTTTGCCTCTGAGTCTAGTTTCTAGAATCCTTGCGAATACCTTCCTGGGATACTTAGTAAGGAAATTCCTCTGTAATTACAGCATTCTCTTCGGTCTCCTTCTTATATATGGGTATTATGATTCCTATTTTCCATTCCTTCGGTACTTTTCCTGCTACTAAGATGTCGTTGTATAGTTCTAGTAACCTTTCCTTGCCTGTTTCTCCCATGTATTTTACCATCTCTGGGGTAATTTCGTCTATGCCTGGGGCTTTTGCTAGTTTGAGTTTCCTTATTGCTATATCCAATTCTTGTTTTGTTATTTTGCCTTCTGCGCTATCTTCCTCTGTTAAGTTCGTGTCTTTTCGAAGTCGGTATTTTCCCCCTCTTCTTTTTCCAATCCTCTCTGTTCTTCCCTGCTGCCAACAAGTCTTCGAAATATTGTTTCCATCTTTCCATAATATCGTTTTCCTTTGTCAGTACATTTCCTGTTTATCCTTGATGTTTTTGTGGGTGTAGTTTTCTTTTTCTCAGTTGCTTTAAAGTTCCGTAAAATAGTTTCTGGTTGTCGTCAAATTCTTTTTCATTTTGTTTCCGAATTCTTCCCACGCTTTCTGTTTGCTTCCTTCACCTTGTTTTTACCTGCGTTCTTTTCTCTTTGTATAGATTGTAGTCCTCTTCCAATTTTGTTTGTAGATATTTGCGCCAGCATTCTTTTTGCTTTTGTACCAGTGTTTTTATGTCAGTTGTCCACCATGCCGTTCTTTTAAAGTCCGTGTTTGTTACCTTTGCCACTCCGCAACATTTGCGCGCTGCTTTTATCATGCATTGTTTTATCGTTTTCCATTTATCTTCTATATTTGTTCTGATATTTTTGTCTCGTACTCCTTTTTTAGGATGTCTTGGTATTTCTTCCTGATGTGTTCTTCTTGTAACATGTGGCTTTTAATTTTCTCCTTAGTTATTTTTCTATGTTTCTCTGTCGCTTGTTTTTGGCTCACCCTCATATCCATTTGGAGTAGGTAGTGGTCGCTGCCTATTTCCGGTCCTCTCTTCACCTTAACATCTTTGATTTTTCGCCAATTCTCCCCGTTCACTAGAAAATAGTCTATAATTGATTTCTCGTTTCTGCTGTGTTGCACCCTTGTGTATTTGGGTATGTCTTTATGTACGAACTTTGTATTCGTTATTACTAAATCATTTGCCAAGCAGAACTCTACAATTTTCGTACCGTTTCTATTTCTTTTGTGCTCTCCTTGTCTTCCTAAAATTCTCTCTATGCCTCTATTATCCTTTCCTACGTTTCCATTTAGGTCCCCCATAATTATAATATTGTTTCCTTTCGTATTTATTACTTTTTTTAGTTCCTCAAAGAACTGGTTTTTTATTTCCGCTTTCTCGTCTTCATCAGGTCCGTACGCCACAATCATTTGCCATGTTTCTTCTTTTTCCCCTAGTTTGACTTCTACTGCCATTATTCTTTCATTTACATACCTTTTATTTATTATTGTTTCCATTTTGTCAGGGTGAACCACTAAACCCACTCCCGCTTGTGCCCTAGATTTTTCTATTCCTGACCAAAGCATCCAATATCCTTTGTGAAGTCTCGTATGTCGTTGCCCTTTCTTCTTTGTCTCTGTTATTCCCATAAAATCCAGCTTTTGTTTCTCCATTTCTTCTATGAGTTCCTCCTCCTTTCCGTTTATACTTCTGATGTTCCATGTTCCTATTTTTATATACTCCTGCTTTCCTCTCTTTTGGTTCGTTTCTCTATTCGTGTCCGTGTCCTTTGCTCTGTTCGTCATCTTTTGTCTGTTTTTTTATTTTCTGGGTGCTTAGTTTTTTGAGGAGGGAGTCTCTTCTATGACTCTTTGTTCTCCTTCGCTCCACTTGTAGCAAGTTCCGTCTATTATTATCTTCTGGTATCCAGTTTTTACCTCTTTTCCTTCTGCTCTTTTCGCTCTTGCTATTTTCCTGATTTCCGCTTGTATTCTTCTCTCGTCCTGTGTTTGATCGTTTTCAATGTATATTCTTGTTCCTTTCAAAGATTTCTTGTTTTCCATTACTTCCTGTTTTTCATTCCAAGAATCCATCTCCACAACTGTTAGTGCTGGCTTTATGGTATGTACATTTTTTATTTTGGCCTCCACTTGTAATTTTTCTTCGAGGAACTCCATCACGACTTGTTTCTTATTCTGTCCTTTGAATTCAACCCCTTTTATTACAATATTGCATTTCCTTCTATTCTTTTCTGTTGTCTCTAGTTTTCCTTCCAACTTTTCTATTCTTTTGATTAGGTAGCTCCTTCTTAGCTTTCGTGTTTTCCTTTGTTTCCTTCATCATCTCTTCAAACATTATTTTCAGCTCACTTATTTCCGACATTTTGGTATTCGCTGATCCTGTGATTTTTAACAGGGGGGATTTGTTAATGTTTTTTCTCTTGCTTTCTCTACAGAGTTCTTGGTCCAATTCTGTGCTGCTATTTAACCCCCGTTCCCTTTTGTTTGTGTTTTCCATCCAGTTAGCTCTTAAATGTGATCCCCTAAGATTTGTTCAAGTTTTATAGCACGCTTATTTGTTTATCTTTCCTCTGAACTCCGTTGACCGCGGCCTTTATCGCTATCCGCACTTGCACCGCTCGCTTATCACACTTTCGCCGCCCGTTCGTTGTCGTCCGCTCTAGGTTTATTCACTGCATTGTACACGTAAAATCACAGAACGCTGCACACAAACCCTTTGTTTTCCTCTTTTTTTTCTTTTCGCCACTAAATCCGCTTTGTTTTATATGCACGTTTTACGTCGCGTTGAAATTTACGAATTTCATTTGGTGTGGTATAGCCCGTATACGGTATTTATATATCGCCACCTGCTATAAAATTCGCGTCCGCGCCGTCCGACATCCAAAACTCAACACATACGCCACATATGATCTTAAATTCTAAAAACGATAAATTTTATTTTTGGTCATTTACTATTTGAATATTTTTTCTTGTTATCAAATTTGAAAATATGAATACGTTCCGTTTTTAAATATTTGGAATCATTGTAGGTGACACCATGTAAGTTATGTTTTGGTTCATATTCAACTAACGGTTATTGTCGTCATAAACAGATAAATAAAGCAACTTTCTCCCATTTAGAAATTTTATTGCGACCGACGGCACTTTGTATGCTATAAACACAAACTACATTATTATTACATAACTTGAAAGAATGTGAGCTGAATATTATTACTACGGATTTTTGTAGCTCATGCATTTATGTATAAAGTAATGGATATCAATCATCAGTACACAATTATTCTTATGACAACAGCACGTAAAACATATACCTTTTGAAGATATTTGTAACAAGCGTGATTTAGTTGTTATGATTTAATTGTACGGATCTGATATTTGTAGGCAACTTATTGAACATCGATTTTATATGAGTTATAGGTACGTTCTATGTTTTACATTTTAACTGACGACCATAATATATTAGCAAACTGCATGTTTTAGTAATACTGTCATTGTTATCTCGTAGGACATAGGAAATTCTTCCATCGATTTTTTACAAAGCGTGGAGATTACAATATAACCGATTTTGCATCTATACTCAATCATCGTAGATTGAGTTATACATTTGCTAACTAAACTTTGGAACAATTTAAAATTGATTTTCTTCTAGCTAAAACATTATATTAACGGCTATTTTTATAATAATGACTATATTAAGAAAGAAAACTGTCACAGTTGAAAAAATAGTAACTCAACTGAGATTCGAGAACGTCCGTTATATTCCAAAAAAATTAGGGTGTGTTTTGCCCAAAGTAATAATTCTACTAATACGAATAAGATTAAATTTTGATTGCAACTAGTAAGAGATATTGCACAATAATTATTGATTATGGATGTTATCAAAATTTAACTTTAACAAAACAAAGTTACTTGCTAAAACCTACGCAAAGTAATTGATGTATTGGCACTACAGATGCTTTCTTCTTGATAATTTTTATTAGAAAAGCATGTGTATACACTTCATAAAAGAACAAAACCTCAATACATTTTTACTATCGTCCCAACAGCTCCTTTAAAGCTGTAAACCATCTTTTGGGTGTCTACTTGCAGATAACCGACTGAAATTTTGTTGGATTACCTCTTTCATTGTATTGAACAAAATATATTTGCACGGTACAAGATTTAACTCTGCCTGCATAGTGGTTGAGTAGATTGAGTTGCCCAGTGGCCATGCTGCCAGCCCCAAGCCGGATAAAGGAGTAGGTTTCTCAGGTTAGGCCAGCGCCCTGCTAGATTAACAATCAATATGCTCCTGGAACCGAAACCTTGCCTCGAAAATGGACGGATTTAAAAATGACGACAAATGCAATAAAAAGGACAAAGAAATAGAAAAGAAAGGCGTATTACGACTTGCAACATGGAACATTAAATCACTTAATAATAAAGAACAAGAAACACTAAAATAGCAAAACAAACATAACATTGATATATGTACTCAATAAACAAAAAGGACAAAAGGACAAAAACAATATGATATGAATTACGCAAGAGCGAGCAAAAGAAGGAATAGCCGTAGCAATTCGAGATAAATACGCAGCTAACATAGAAGACTGCCGTTATATATCATCACGTATCTTAACTGCTACACTGCATAGGGCAAATCAAAAAATAAATTTAATATCCATATATGCACTACAAAATAATAAATCGAAACAAAAGCGAGAACGTTATACAATCAACTACAAGATATAACTGAGTCATCATCACAAGATCTACCTATGGTAATTTTGGGAGACTAACGCCCTTATTGCCAGGAAAATAATACCAGGGATCAAACGATTCTATGAAGATGTTATAAATGACAACGGTGAATTATTGATCAACATGTGCTTCCTGAAAGAATTAAGAATAAATAACACCCACTTCAACTATAAAGACTAATACACATTCACTTCCGAAAACACAAGAGGGCAGAGATCAACAATAAACGTGTACATTCAACACAAATATGAGAACGTTAAACTCAGCTAACGTTGGTAGTGACCATAGTCTATTACTTAAGAAGATAAAAATAACAACGACACTAAAAAAAGAATTAGAAACAAGAAAAAAAAACTAAATATCGAATCATTATGGAATGAATCAACAAAAACACTACATACAAAATAAAATAGCTAAAAACTCGATAAACGAAGAAGACATCAACAGCAGCTGGGAGAAACTAAAAACAAATATTACAGAAGCAGCAATAGAAGCCATCGTAACCCGAACCGTAAATAAGACAAATAGTGCAACACTAAATAAAACACCATCGTTCTGTAAATCAGTTAAAGAGAAATGCGAGAAAAAAGAAAGCCTCTTTGAGATACCGAACTGTAAGAACCCCTGAAGCATATGAGAGATACAAGGAAGTGCGTAACGAAACAACAATATTAGTAAGACAGGTTAAAAATAACTACTGGGAAGTATTTTCAAACGAATAGAAAGTGACTTCTACGGACTACAAAAACAAATATGGCGACTAATCAAAGCCCAAGGGAAGGAGGTAAATGGACTTGTTGAAGCTAAGCATATAGACAAAGAAACACACTCGAACAGAATGCACTAGAAATAGTAATAAATGATAACTTACAAGTTGATGTGACAAATATACAACTAGCGCTGCGGCAGCTAAAATATAGAAAAAGTCTGGGACAAGACGGCATTCCCAATGATCTTCTTAAGTGTGACGGACAACACCTCAATCAACAGCTACTCATATTAATCAATACAATTTTTAATCACCACAGAATACCCGATGAACGGAGAACAAACACTACAATCTTATGTTCAAGAAGGGAGACAAGAAAATACCATGGAAAAGCTATAAATCTCCTGAGCCCAACTTTGAAATTACTTACGAAAATAATAAATAAAATAAATAACACAATATCATTATCAGATGAACAAGGATTCAAATCTGGAAGATCATGCACGGCTGCCGTTCTTGTCACACGACAAATAGCAGAAAAATCCATTGATTAAGATAGAGCCCGCTTATATGTGCTTCGTAGATCTCAAAAAAGCGTTTGATCGTGTCCAACTTAAACATGTAATACACCTTCTTTATGATAAAGGAATACACTACAACCTAATCAAAATAATTGAAATATATAGCACAAATAAAATACAAGCTGAAATAAAGGGAGAACTCAGCGACCCGATTCCAATACAAAATGGAATAGGACAAGGAGACTCCTTAAGCCCGCCTTTTTCAAGATAATAAAGAAACTGTGCAACTTAAAAGTATATAAAATGGGTGTTCGCAATGTGACAATCCTGTGCTATGCAGACAATGCTGTGCTGATAGCGGAAAACGAAGATGATTTTTAGAGACTATTGTATCGATTTAATTGCACAGCTAAGTCATTCAACATGGAGATATCTGCATAAAAAACAAAATGTATGACAACATCTAAAGTACCCATCAGATGCAAACTAGTTGTTGACGAACAAATAATACAACAGTAAATAAAATTTAAATACTTAAGTATGGAAATCTCTGGATATGGTGATGTAGAAACAGAAGTAAGACAACAAACAATAAGATTAGCAGCCTGCCTAAATAACACGATGTGGAAAAATAAACACATAGAATAGAAGTCAAGTCAAGAATTTACAAATCCACGATAAGGCCAATAATGACACACTGCAGAAACCCGTGTGGATACATCAAAAACAAAAAATAAATAAATAAAAACGGGCGAAATGAAGGTGCTACGAAGAATTGTAGGAAAGACATTATTGGACAGATAAAAGAGCGAAGATATAAGAAGAACGTGTTAAGTAGAAAACATTAATGAATAATTATTACATAGAAAATACGAATCGAACGAACACATTAACCGGATTGATGAACAACGAATCGTCAAAGCAGCAAGAAACAAATCGCCAGTGGGAAAAATAAGTACAGAAAGACCACGAAACAGATGGAGTGATAATGTCAACGCAAAAAAAGAAAGAACAAACAAAAATGCCTATATTAAAGACGGAAGAAGAAGAAGAAGGTACAAGACTCAAAGGATATGAGACACGGTATATAAGTTATTACTGAAACAACGTGTCTCGCCTTTACTCCCATAGCGATGTTTTCTTGCATACGTCAGTGTAGTCGTTTTAATAACATACTCATTGATAATGTTTGTACAAGGAGGCAGCTATTTATCAGCAGAGTCCCCTTTTAATCGCCAAAGACAATTATTATTTCTCAAATAAATAAGTCCTGCAGAGTTTCTTACAACAAAGGCTTCCAATTTTTTAGCGTTTTTTGTTAGAACCATGATTCGTCTGCTGTGACCAAGCGTTTCTTGGATTCGCGCAATTTGTTGAAACGTGCTTTTGCTTTTGATAAGCGTTGAGAATATAAAAACCAATTGTACCGTGCTTTGCCATTTTTAAGCAAAGTTATACTAGGAAAACCTTGCATCTGCCACTGCATCAAATTTTATTTGCCTGTTTACCTTTATCAAGCTGGACAGACATATTATATTTGCCCACGCCCGCTGATTTTCCTGTTCTCAGCACATTATTCGCCTTTTCTGAACTCCGACATCCAGCAAAACATAGTTCTGCAATTCGATGTTGCATTCTCATACACAACCACTATTGATATCTGAAGCAAAAGAAATCACGACGTCCATCATTTACCGCAATTGCCTGCTTTCATGGTTTTCCGCTTTGCCCATAACTACACTTGCAGTACTGTATGAATGACACTTCCTTGTCTTTTATAATTTTTAGCAACGTGATCTTCAAATGTATTAGGAGCGCATGCCAATCTACTATACGACCAGTTTTGTTGTTGTACTAATCATTTTGGAACGCCTTAAATAATTGTTTTTCGAATAACATAACCTTTTCGATTATATTTTGTGGGGCTATTATTAAACCCCGAATGACTAACGATCAATATTAGACGTACTTTTTGTCAAGTATAGTTTACTTTATGTGAGATTGTCGTCTACATAGCCTAGTAAAAATTTTTTTTTATAGTTTATTTGCAGATTAACAATCAGAACCATTTTACATAATAAACATATAATAATGAGCTAATGAGATGACGATAGTGACCTGAGGGATCCATCGATGTTATCGTTTCTTCTTAGATCAATGGCCCACGTTTTTGTAGTCGTCTAGGATGGATCATGTTGCAGGCTGGATGCCAGGACATTATGAACTTGAAGTCCAGAAATGTTGTTTTCTATACGTTCTTACTACGTTGATTTCCAGGTCGGTATGCATGTCGTTGCTAATACCAGAGATCAACATTCTCATGTTTTGGATTGCATGCTTGATTATGATTTACGTTTGACTTAGGAGCATCACAGCTCGATGCCATAGGTCCAGATAGGTTTAATTATTATTTATAAAGTAGAATCTTATTTTCTAAAGATAGACACGATTTCCTACCAAGTGACCAGTACATTTTTTAAGTCGTAGATCAACTTCCTTTCTTTCTTTAATATGCAATTTCCATAGTCTTTTGTCTAAATGAAGGCCCAGGGTAGCGGGCTTCATTTGTGAGGAATTGCTATATTATTTAGATGCACCGGCGCATTCCAAGCGATTTAGGGTAAAATTTACCAGGGTGCATTTGGCTTCTCCATTTGTTTAGCCAGGTTTGTAAGAGGGACAGATGATATTGCAAGTTTCAGGAGGCTGTTTGAGGATTGGTATGATGAGAGAGAAGGACTGTATCGTCAGCGAAGGTGCTCATAGTTGTAGCTACTGTTGTAGGTATGTCTGCCGTGTACAATGTATATAAAAGAGGTCCAAGAACGCTGCCTTGTGATGCTCCGGAGTTGATTGAATGAATGGCAGAATATTATTGGCCATACTTTATCTGGAAGTGTCTATTTGATAAATAGGATTTTATAAGTAAATAATATTCACTTGGAAGGTGTAATTTGAGTTTGTATAAGAGCCCCTTATGTCATACTTTATCGAACGCCTGTTGTATATCAATAAGTACTTCTGGACAGTAACATTTAGAGTCCAGTGCTGTGTTGATCATATTTACGACGCGATGACATTGCTGAATGGTAGAGTGATACTTTCTGAACCCAAACTGGTGGTCCGGGATGCAGTTTTCCAATATATCTGTTTCATGTATTCTACTGACTAAAAGTTTTTCTAACAGTTTAGAAACTTGGGGCAGTAAGCTTATTGGACGGTAAAATGTAATTTCCTCAGCAGGTTTATCTGGTTTTGGTATGAGAATTACCTGTGCGAATTTAAGTGGTAACGGCCAATAATGGAGACGTAAGATAGAATTGAAAAGGTTCCTTAGAAACACCAGACCGACTCTAGGTAATTCAGCAAGCACTTTGCCCGATATTAGTTCGTACCCTGGTGCTTTTTTAGGTTAAGATGTTGAATTTCTTCTTCCACCTCTGCACAGGTGAATCTCTTGATAAGTAGCGACAGTTGCAATAGTATGTCCAAGAAGCTGTTTACTGTATCATCAACATGATCTGAGTAGGGCGTAAAAACATTAGCAAAGTGTCGTGCAAATAAGTCTGCCTTTTCCTGATCTGTTCTACCCCACTCGTTATTTGTTTTTCTTAGTGGGGGATTTGTTTTTTGTGTCCGTTTGTTTACTTTGACGATTTTCCAAATACTATTATCTGTTCTTGATAATGTAGTTAGATAGTGGTTAAAAGTTTCCTGCCTTACCATGTGTAGTTGTTTCTTTAAGGTATTTGCTAATCTATTATACACTGTTTTGTCAGCTGGATGTTGTGTTCTATGCCATCTAGCTCTCACTCTTTGCTTCTGTCGAACTAATTCAAGTATGTCATTAGGAATATTTATATCTCTTTGAACGCGGTTTGTGATAATATGTGTGGATTTCCATGCTGCATTTTGCAGAGTAGTGATAAAATGATCAGTAGCTTGCTCTAATTCCTGGGGAGTTTTTAAACTAATATTTGATTGTAGGGTTTCTTGAAGAATGGCTCTATATGAGTCCCAATCTGTTTTATTGTTATGAAGTGATGGTCTTAGTGATTTTTTAATTATCGTTGTACTGATTGCGATAACTGGTGTGTGATCTGAAGATAATTCAAGATTGCTGATAATATTCGTGTAGTTAGAAGAAATTCCATTTGTGACAAAAAAGTCCAGCAAATCAGGTGTTTTATTATGGTCCGTGGGCCAGTATGTTCGCTCCCCAGTTGAGAGGTATCCATATTTTTCTTCTCGTAGGAGGTTATATAGTGCCCTACCCCTAGTCGTAATTAGCCGAGATCCCCAGTAGGTGTGCTTACAGTTGAAGTCTCCACCGCATATGAATGTACTGTCAAGTGATTGGAAAAACGGCTTGAGGTCCTCCTTGGTAATATTTATGGAGTTTTGAAAATAATTCGATTTCTTGAATTTTTTATTGGATGCCATTCGCACTCCATAAACATATTCGTAAAGACTTAGACATTAACGACAAGTTTATTTATAACAGTAAACAACATGTTTATTATCATGTTGTTTTGTTGCATTAGCTGGGTGAATATCATTTTGAATTCTTCTAAGAACTTTTGTAAGATTGTGTCTTGACTGTTGGCTTGTACAGTGTCACCTTGTACTACTTGGCTGTATGTTGAGGGTGTGAACTTTGAGTGTTGTCTATTGTTGCTGGGTGGTGAGTGGTTTGAATTGATAAACCTGTTTTGAGTCTGTGTGTCTGGTTTCAGTCTGTTTTGTAATTCTTTGTGTACTGTACAGCCTCTATAGTTGGAGGGATGATCACCGCCACATAAAGCACATTTAGCTGGCAAATCTTTTGATTTCTTGCATGTCTTAGTGTCATGCGGTCCTCCACATTTAACGCAAGCGTAGGGACGGTTACAGTAGGCTTTGGTATGCTTATAATCTTGACACCTCGTACACTGGACAATTGATGTATTTTTACGTGGCGGCTCCACTTTTATAACGTGATTATTTAAGAATTTAAGATTGTAAATGTCTTTATTGTTTTCAGCAGGTTCCAAGTCTACAAAAAACATTGGTAAGGGTAATTTTGTAATTCTGTGTTTGATGTTTGTTACAGCTCTTACTTTGAAACCTTTCTCTTCCAGGGATTCTGCTATTTCGGTAGAGGGTACAATAGGATGGAGGTTACGAATGACAACTCTATAAGCTTTATTTTCTCTCATCTGATATGTGTGGTAAATTAAACGTGATTCCTTCATGAATGTTACTAACTTATGGTATGTGTCTGGAGTATTTGCACTTAGCTTAACTATATTATCAGCCATTGCTTTTGTTTTATATTGTTCTATTTCAGCAACAGCTGTTAGAGCATTTATCATTTTATTATAATCTGTAACTCCAAGTACAAATATCGGTGGTGGTCTGGGTATCCTATTTTGTTGAACAACCTGTGCGACGTCAGTAATATCCTCATTAAGGCTATTAAGGGCAGAATATCTATTATTTTGTGTGACATATATTGCTTTATTTTGTGCTGATTGTTTTGTTATTCTTTTCCTTTTTCTGTTTTGTACACATTGCCATTCTTTATTGGGCATTGTATTCAATTCCACTTCACTATCACTATCGGGTGTATTTATTCTGTTTGATAAACTATTTGTCGGTATGTTATTTAGTTGCATTGATGTAAAAGTATGATTAGTTTGTGTATTCATTTGAGATTGTAAATTTGGGATCTGCACATTTCGCACATACGTCAAGTTGTTGTGTAAATAAGGAGTATTGATAATAGGAAATTGGGAATTTACCTGGCTATCCATCGGGGCGAAGCTATTATGTGATTGAGATGCTAGCTGCTGTGTTAATTGCGTTGACGGAATATATAAATTATTATTGCTGTTGCATGCCATTTTAGTAGCATGTGGATTGGTTTCATATAACTATTTTACGAAATGTGAGTTTATAATTATTATACTTCACTCAGATTAAACCGCCGTATTGCTGGCCTAAGGGCAGCGATAACCGCGTTACACACTTTCACTATTATCGCTCAGCACACGTCTTAACGGTATGAAAGTCAAACGCGGACTAGTGAAATTTAAAAAAGACTTTTGTTTTACTTCCAATATGTTGCTAAAGTTTGTTTCGGGTTGTTGCTATTGCATGATGCGTTATAATGATATTTTTAAAGAGGAAAAGCTTTAATTAACCGATATTATATCCAGACTATATCTGCAGTTCGCTATAGATACGTTATTGAGAAGACATGTATTTAAATGATATAGGTTGTTCGCTACAAGTCATAGTAAGATCCAAACATAATATAAATGCGTCGAGTTTGCATTATGAGATGAACACGGATTCTAAATGGCGAAATATGTCCTGACATAGGCATTAATTATGGTAGAGCCACCTCTTTTACGCAGAGAAAAATTTCACGGAACTTTATTACGAAGAGAAAAAGTTGGGAATATTAACGTATGATGAGACGTGGGCTCATAATTATACCCCAAAGTAAAAAGAAACAAGCATGGGTGGCGAACGAACATATACCAAATCCAAAACACAGTTGCTTGAAGGAAAGTTTTTTGCAATAGTATTTTTAGATCATAAAGGCGTTGTTTTATTGATTTTTTAAATGAATAACACAGAAGCGTGCTCAATAATATTAAAATGTGGCAATGAAGTTAAAAGTGGACGGTGGCACAAAAAACGTCACATTTCATTTAGAATGTGCTTTTTTTAAGGCAACCCCAAGTTGAGCAAAATACATTAGAGAACAACAGATCATTCTTCTTGTACATTTCGACTATTAATACTTGCGATTATTATTTTCTGACTCCAAAGGAAGTTTTTGGAGCTCAGAGGTTTGAAAGTACCAATACATTTTAAGATTCAAAACCAACCATTGTCTCGTTACAAAAGAAGCATCATAATGTTGCCGATTTACTGCCTTACCCCGCATCAATATAATATTATACCAAAAGTCTCGTTTAAATTTGATTTATCCACGCAAATTAGAAGATCCCAGACCGACATTACTAAACAGGATCGCAGCATGCCATTTATTTTTTCCCTATATTACGTAATAAAATATAATAACAAAAAATGAACTAAAATATAGTTTGAGGTGTTTTAACATTGTCGACATAAATAATGAAACTATCAAATTTACAATGTGTTATGATTGCATCAATATTCAAGCTATTGTTGTTTTGAATTGAAGAGATTTATCGGAGTGGATTTTTTCCGCAGATTTCCAAAATAATCTTCAAAATTTCATATCACGTGAGGTTTTTCCACAAATCTGAAAAATGTAAATAATTAAAAAGAATGCTTTTTTTAATTACTTTGATAAATGGCAAAGTTTGTAACGTTTGCAAATGTTCTCTGGAGAGACGAAATAAATGTGTAAAAAATAGATTAAACATAAATATATATTTAAAAGCAAACATACGTAACATTTACCACTGGGCTCCCCTTGAAACTTCTTCTTCTTAGATTGTCTTTGATGTTCTTCCTTAGACTCTCTTTTCAATATCCAGGAATGGTCGGCTATCATATGTACAGTCCAACTTTTTTGGTATCTCTTTTCCATTACTTTAATACCTTGATAGAAGCGCTCGTCATGTTCTTTCGTAAAATCACCAATATTGTTAGGGAAGTAAATTAGATGAACTTGAAAAAAGTAATCTTTGACGCTCACGTTGCAACTAGGTAGTTTATAGGATTACAACATCTATTTGACTAAATTGGCGTATTTCCCGAAAAGTTTTGTACCACGTTCTTAAATGCAGCCCATACCCGCAATTTGCATCCATTTATGGTTTTCTCGAATATGTTAGTTTTCATATTTGTGGGTCAGCTGTAATATTTTTATACAAATTTAACACCAAGATATCGAAAGCATTTACTGTTCCTGCTTAAAGCTGTCACGAATTGCTTCATTCAGCGGAAGTGAATGTACTACTAGCTGCCTACTTCTTCAAAACCTCATGTTCTGTTTTTGCTCTAGAGTTCTATTCACACAAAAAACAAGGAAATTTGGTGTTGCTTGCTTGTTCGGCAAGTAACATTCCAATTACCTTGAAATTTCCGTACACAGATCATTCATGCAATTTGTACTGTACACTTTCCAGCAGAAACTTAAGGTTTTTGTATGTCTGTTTCAAAGTCATAGAATGTGCTACTGGAATGGATGGCTGGATGTTAGTATGGTGTAATAAACCATATTTTAAACTAAATTTGCTTACAACCTCCAACTGTCCTAAATTGTAATTGAAGTATTTTATGATTACCGGAACGTCTGGACCAAGCTGCCCTTTTCAGCAAAAAACGGAACCAATTTAGCTTTTCCGTGTCTGCACCAGGAGAATTTCGTATTAGAGCACAGTAAATCCTTTTCATAAAGTTGTGATCCCAAAAACTTCTGCTGCGACTTTAGGTAAATTCAGAGCGAGAACCAAATCATTCAGTTCATGTTGGGTACGTTGCAATCCTTCATATTGTGTGGTTGATACATGTCATCACTTGTGTCATTGTCTGAATCGGTGTCTGTTTGGGGCTTGACATTGGACGAGGATGTTACAGGGATGGATACGCTATGGAGCACTGGCTTTATGGCAGATAGAATATTGGAATACACAATATTAGGCCTTTTGTAAAAAATGCTTATTTTTATTAAACTAGCGTATAAGGACAAAGCATGGGCTCTTCACAAAGTGTGCCGTGCATGATTTGAGGGGTTGAGAAACTGAAAAGTGAAAAAAAAAAGAATTAATGCCCTTCGGTATACTCATGATGTTGGGTGAACTAACAAATTAGTGATGACTATTACTGCACAGTGAAGGTCGTGGATCATACTTTAAGCAGGGACAGTAAATGCTTTTAGTATCTTGGTGTTAAGTTTGCATCTATCACATCTAAAAATATTTAAGCTATTATTTTTATAAGCCCACAAATACGAAAATTCGAGAAAACCATAAGTGAGTGCAAATTGCGAGCATGGGCTGCATTCACAAATGTGGTACAAAACCTTCAGGAAACACAAAGGCTGCAAATTACACCATTTTAGTTGAAGAGATGCTGGAATTCTATAAACTGCTTGGTTGTAACATCAGCGTCAATGTTCACTTTCTTCATGCTTATCTAAATTACTTTCCTTATTGATTACGGAAAAACAAAGCAAGCGCTTCCATCAGGATATTAAAGTGATGAAAAAGTAGACTGTACATACTATGGCTGTCTATTGTTGAATATTGAAAAGAGACTGTACGGACATCGAAGACAACCAAGAAGAGAAAGCTGTAAGGGGAAACTAGTAGTAAACGTTAGGTGTGTTTGCTTTTAAATGTGTGTTAATGTTCATCTATTCCTTACACATTCATTCCGTTCCTCCAGAGAATATTTTTACACGTTACAAACGTTGCTATATATCAACATAATAGAAAAATTAGGTTTTTTAAATATTCACATTTTCGTGATTTGTGTAAAAACCTGACGTGATATAG
Organism: Sinelater perroti; assembly: GCA_036346155.1. Classification (NCBI taxonomy): domain Eukaryota; kingdom Metazoa; phylum Arthropoda; class Insecta; order Coleoptera; family Elateridae; genus Sinelater; species Sinelater perroti. The sequence continues at coordinate 16,313,305 of JARFIY010000024.1, forward strand.
AATTTTGAAGGTTTTTTCGTAACCAGCGGAAAAATTCATTCTTACATATCTCGTCATTTGCAAGCAATAGAAGAATTTGCAAAATTGCAGATTAGTGTTGTTATACAATATTTATGCTTGTTTGTCAATGATTGAACCTTATTTTATTTCTCAAAATACTAAAAATTTTAAAACAATAACAAATGTAGCATATATCACAAATAAATAACTATGAGTCATAACAAATTTACAAATACATAGACAAATAAATTTTATTATGACAAAGAAATAGTTAAAGCATCACCTTATATCTGTACGACAAAATAACAATTTAACAGGTCGTGAATCTCATTCACTTTTATCCCATTGTAATGAGCTAATAGTGAAATAAATAAACTTCATGCCATAGGAAACCAATGTTTCAAACAGAACAAATTATAGAAAATTGAGTCAAATGATTATGTCTGATGGAGCAGATAAAATTAATATTAAGCCGTTTAAATCGATACGTGTAATAGAAATAGTTATGTATATATTTTTTTAGGTTTACCTTTTTTTATCTGTATTTCCTTGGTGCAAAGATTACGCACATATATTCTTGTGTGGATACATAATAAATATATATTGTAAATTTAGGGGATAAATTTGATTCAGAACTTTGTATTGTGCTGAGAATTTTTATAACAAAATCATTTTATTGCTGTTTTAATTTACTTATGTTATTTATTCATATTTGTTTACTGAAAGTATCATTAAGGTATTTTGTTTTCTACGGTACATTGTTGAAGGAATAAAATTAATAATATTTTTTGTATCTTACAAAATTTGTAGTATAAAATAAATAAATTAACTAACTTCTGTTACCGTGCAGTACATTAAATACAAAATGGTAACATTTACTGATCTACTAACAAAATTTATTTACAAATTTATTTTATATAATATTTTAACATAAATAAAAATTGTCACACAAGAAAGTTTGTAATTGTACTAATTTGTTTTTGGTTTATAAGATTAACATTTATAGTAAACAATTTTTAAAAAATATTTTTAAACTGACACTTCATTTTAGTTTCTAGTGTACACAATTTCTGTTTCTTAATATAGATAGTAGATCAGTGTTGGAAGTAAACACATCACATAATAAATTTGATAAAAAGATTATATAAATGTCAAACAAAAACAATTAGAATAAATTTTATATATAGAAAGGTAATCTGGATGGTACTCTCCTTCCCCAAGCAGACTCTGTTAAGTATCTTGGTATGCACCTTGACAGAAGACTAAATTGTAGAACACGCATTTAGACAAAGAGGAAACATCTTAACTTAAAACTAAAAAAATATTATTGATTACTTGGCCGCAACTCTAAACTTTCGTCTACAAATGTGTGCTAAAACCAATGTGGAGCTACGCTATCCAGTTATGGGGTACGGCATCGCACTCTAATATAGAAATTCTGGAACATTTTTAAGCTAAAACGCTCCGTGTAATGACAAATGCACCCTACTTTGTTCCTAATAAAGAAATACTTAAAGCCTTGAAAGTGCCAACAGTGAAAGAAGAAATAGTTCAGTGGAGTACAAAATATCTTCAGAGATTAGAAACACACCCGAATCTGTTAGCGTTAAACTTACTCGACAATAGTGCTGATGTGCGCAGATTAAAACGCGTTAAACCGCTAGATCTTCCTACACGGTACTAATTTAACTTAGGTAGTAGGTATCCATTGTAATTATTTAATAAGTTAATTACAACGAGAGACGTCATTGGACGTTCTCTCACACGTTACTTCCAGTACAATGTTATATTTCTGTATTTATCTGATTTGATTATTGCTATTGTAGCAGATTGCAAATAAATGTCAATAAAAAAAGAAAGGGAATCGTCAAAATATATAAAATCCTTTTGGTTTTTTAAATGAACAAAGCCCTCGTTTTTATTAAATGGTGGTATAACTTGAGATAGGCTTATGATATGGCCTAAGATTGCAAACGCAAAAAAGAAGCTGTTCCACATCATCTATAAATAAAAAACAAAACTAAAATAATATATTTGGGACCTTACACTGTAATTGCTGGTAACTGCTCATAAGAAATAGGTTGAATTGCATGAGCAAAAATAGCAGTCACCGTACTGATCAAAATTTTGTACGTACATTCTTGCTAGTGCCTTCAAGCAGACCGAACGTGCGTGCCGAGCTATTCCTGAGTTATCACAACGGCGGAGCCGCAGCCGTAGCCTTGCTTAAGTTCAGGCAAATTTATATAGTTATTAATTTAATTTCGAAAATTCGTGTATATTTTTAAACGTTTTCATAATATTTAAAAGTGCGCATTATTAAGAATCCTATTACACTGCATGCGAACGATAAACACTCGGGATCGGGAACATGTTCCCTTCCACGAGTAACGCAGGACCTGGGACCCCACAATTTAACACTCAAGCCAATAATGGATTCGGACAAAATGGTAATTACTATAATCAGCCTATTGTGCAGTCATCAAACATACCAGGACAATCGTTTGTAATGCACAAATGCCACTAATGTACCCCAACCGATCCCCAGCGAATCAAGCACCTTTACTAGGATTCAATCAACAGCCAAGTCAAATAGCACCTTCATTCACACCAACTTATAATCCACCTGTACTATCAGCGCAGCAGATTAGTGCAAATTATGATAATTCTGTTAGCAGCAATATAAACTATAAAACCACAGAAGATAACTTAGCATGTGATGATGAAACAATGAACTACAATGAAACACAAAATCAAACCAAACACCTGGCAAATAGTAACCAAAAGAAAAAGAGCAAAACGACAAAATTCTTCTGAAATTGATGCCCAAATAGAAACTGCTAATCAGTTCTCACTTCTCTCTGAAAGCAATAACAACATTCCTCCAAAAAGAGAACCGAAACCTCCACCAAACTTTATATACGGGGTCTCAAATTACAAAGACATGATCGATAACTTACCACAAGTAGTTGAAGAAGAAACTTACACTACCAAAACGTTAGCAAACAATACTGTTAAAATAAACCCCAACACTCCTGAAACTTATTGAAAACTCACCCGTCACGTTCGTAAAGAAGAAATTGTGCACCATTCATATCAGTTAAAACAAGATAGAGCATACCGTGTAGTCATAAGAGGCATCCACCCTTCTATTCCCCTACCAGAAATTACACAAGAACTCGAGAAAAAAGAACACAAAGTTCGTAATATTACAAATGTCAGGCATCGGGTTACTAAAGAGCCCTTACCTCTATTCTTTGTAGATCTCGAGCCACAAAACAATAATAAAGACATCTTTAAATTAGAATTTCTGTATCATTCTAAAATTCGAGTAGAAGCGCCAAGAAATAAAGGTGGGATCGTACAATGCACAAGATGCCAAGACTATGGACACACGAAAACCTATTGTAGGAAACCGTTTAAGTGTGTTAAATGCGGAGGACCACATAACACCTCTAGTTGCAGAAAATCTAAAAATACACCAGCAACATGTGCTCTATGTCAGAAAAATCATCCAGCAAACTACAAAGGCTGTAAAGTTTATCAAGACTTAATAAACAGAAATCATCACCTAAGACCAACCAGGCCCAGTCTTTTGTCACAAAATATTACAACTAATACTCCACTACATCCAACAACCCCAACCCCTACTTATGCCCAAATGACCGCAGTACAATCTAACATCCCATCTAACAACACCGAAGCAGACCTAACTAGCAAATTTACTATATTCCTTAATGATTTTAAGAATATGTTCAATCAATTACTCAACCAGAACAGTATGATTCTAACCATGCTGACAACAATTATCAATAAATTAACTCAATAATGGCCTCTGCACTTAGAATTGCAGAGTGGAACGCAAATGGCTTATCAAACCATATTCAGGAACTTACGCTATTTCTTAACATAAATAAAATGCTGAAAGTTATTCAACACAAAGGACAACTCTTAAAATTCCATACTATTCCATTTACTATGCTATCCATCCTGATGATGCGGCTCACGCAGGGTCTGCAATCATAATAAGATTTTCAATAAAACATCACGTACTCCAACCATACATAACACACAAAATTCAAAGTGCCATCATAAAAGTAGATACTTTCTCCCGACCTATTACAATTGCTTCAATATATTGTCCACCACGTTATTCTATAACATGCGATGTATACCTCGAGTTCTTCCAACAACTCGCCTCACACTTTTCTAGTTGCCGGAGACTAGAATGCTTAAAATACAGCCTGGGGATCTAGGCTGATTACTCCTAAAGGCAGAACATTATTGAGAGTTTTAGAACTAAATAGTTTCAACTATTTGTCGACTGGAGAGCCAACTTATTGGCCGACCGATCGAAATAAAATCCCCGACCTGTTATACTTTGCCATAACTAAGGGAATCTCAGACCTACATAGTGATATTGAATCCAATTTAGATCTGCACTCTGACCACAGTCCTGTAATAATAACGCTAAGCACCAGTATTATATGAAAAAAGTCTAAAAAGACTGATTGGAACCTATTCCGTCAACATATCAACGATAATATATCACTAAATATCCGCTTAAAAGATAAGGGGGACATAGATGAAGCTGTGCAGTACCTAACTACGTTAATACAAAGCGCTTCCTGGACCTCTACTCCAGAACCCCACGGTCTCACCCGCAACAATCAGAACATTCCGCTTCATATTAGAGAATTGGTCTTCGCAAAGCGCAGAGTCTACCAGGAATCCACTTGACAAAACTTATTTAAATCGAATAACGCACAATCTCTACAATGCTATTCAAGAAGCAAAAAACGAATCCTTCAAACACTACATCGTCAATCTATCTACTGATGATCACTCCCTGTGGAACGCGACAAAGAAATTCAAAAGACCCATAGTATCTATTCCACCTCTACGAAAAGCTGATGGGAGCTGGGCGCGGACGAATATTGAAAAATCCAACAGATTCGCAGAACACCTTGCTAGTGTATTTTCCGCTCCTGATATCCTCAACGATAATGAAGATGATGTCGAAATACAAACATTCTTAAACGCCCCTTGTCAGATGTCTCTTCCACCCAAGCCTATTTCACCTGCAGAAGTCAAAAAAGAAATAAGTCTCTTAAACCCTCATAAAGCTTCTGGATATGATCTCATTACAGGTGAAGTACTGAAAAACTGCCCTAGAATAGCTATTGTATTACTCACAAGCGTATATAACAGCATACTACGCCTGTGCTACTATCCGATACTATGGAAGTATGCAATAATAATCATGATGCTGAAGCCAGGAAAATCTCCAACTGATGCCACTTCCTATAGGCCAATAAGCCTCCTTCCTGTAATGTCCAAAATTTTCGAAAAACTTATCCTCACCAGAATTGCAAACGTAACACATATAGATGCCTTAATCCCTAACCACCAATTCGGATTCAGACCCAATCACTCCACTATCCAACAGTGCCATAGAATCGTTAATAAAATCAAAGAAAGCTTAGAAGCAAAACAAATGTGTACATCAGCATTTTTAGACGTAAAACAGGCGTTTGACAGGGTGTGGCATGCAGGCTTACTTTTCAAACTTAAACAACACTTACCAAATCAATTGTTCCTCATCCTTAAGTCATACATGTCCAACCATTACTTCCAAGTTAAATTCGAAGACTCATTATCTGACTACCAGACTATCAACTCTGGTGTACCACAAGAAAGTGTTCTGGGACCTTTCTTGTACTTACTGTTTACCGCTGATATACCAGCCAGCGAGGATACACTACTAGCAACGTTCGCTGATGAAACAGCCATCCTTTCTACAGATCTCGATCCGATACGAGCTTCTGCAAAATTGCAATCTTGATCAACTCCAAATTTGGCTTACGCACTGGAAAATTAATCTAAACGTTGATAAGTCGTGTCAAGTCACGTTTACAACACGAAGAGCCGAATGTCCTCCTCTTACCTTCAATAACACTCCCATTCCTGTCAAAGGAGAAGTTAAATACCTCGGCCTTCATCTTGACGCAAAACTAACTTGGAGAACACACTTTAAGGCAAAAAAAACGTCAATTAGATTTAAAAGTGAGGAACATGTCTTGGTTACTAAATCGTAGATCTCAGCTCTCACTACAGAACAAACTCATCATATACAAAACCATTCTTAGGCCTATTTGGACATATGGTGTCGAATTATGGGGCTGCAGCAAACCGTCTAATACAAAAATTTTACAAACCTTTCAATCTAAAACCCTCAGAATGTTACTAAATACCTTGGTATGTCTCCAACAACACTACACGCGACGACCTCATAAATACCGTTTATACACGACGTCATCAGTGCTTACTTTGTTAAACATAAAAATCGAAGCATAACCCACAGCAATGAGCTAATCAGTGAATTGTTCAGGTAACCAATGGAAAATAGAAGACTTAACAGAACCTAGCTAGGTGAATCCAGAGAGCCGTCAATGGATGGCCCCTGACTCAAGTGAACTTCTTTCAACCCATTTACTTATTACTTTATTAAGTAGATTGTAAATTTGCATTAATCCAATAAAAAGAATGTTTCTAGGTATGTTAATATAAGTAAACAAAAATTGCTACAACAAGTATCCTTAAATCCTTTATAGCACTGTATCGTAGAGAATCCTGAACAAATAAAGTAAACAAACAAAAATACTTTTTTTAAATGTGATACTACAGTAGACTACTGAGACCAAAAACAACTAAGCATCATACAAACTAATCCATAATCGACAAAATATGAATTTTACATAAATGTTTAAATATGATACAAGTAATAATTTTACAATTTTTATAGACAACAAGTCTGTATATATTTCCAGTCTGCTTCCTATAAACCTCTTTCCGTCATAACTCTTGTCGTATAGGTGTTTTCTAAGAGTCGGTCTGCTGCCTCTTCTCTTCTACCTTGCAAATCGTTGCATCAATTTTTTTAGTCGATGTCATCTGACATCCGTTTCGTATTTCTGTAGTATTGGAGAGCTCTATTTTTTAACGTTTTCGTGATTGAGCAAGTGACATTCATTTTTCAGCAATCTACCTCGTCTTGTAACTTATAGGCGCCTTTTTAGAAAATCTAATTTTTATGTTCTTTGTGAGTGCCCACATTTCTCTTGATACAATTTTATGTTTTTCACTACGTTATAAAATATCCCTTTTTATAGCTTGACTGATATTTTTATTCCATTTTACTCCATGCAATGCTTCTTCTTTTTAATTTCTTCTTTTTTGGGTTTGTCATGTTCGGCTTCTATAGTTCTTTACTTTTCCATTCTCCTATCGTTAAATTTCTTTTTTACAATAAAATAATATTTACCCACGTTTTCCATTTTAGAAGTGATTTTTTCCATTTGTTGCCTTCCGACATTCTTTCTACATGTTGATACCATTTTAAAGTGCAGTTTTCCAAATTCCCGGTATTAGATAATTTTATTTCATATTTTTTCTGTGCGCTACTTAACTCTTTGGTAATTTGCAGCTTTTTTCAGAAAGTCTAATTCTGTTGATCTCATTTTATTATTATATTATTATTGTACTAATAAGCCTTTTTATTAGGTTTTTTCTAAATTCGTTTTCTAGTAGTTTGATCATAGATTTTATATCTTGTTTTGCTTTCGCCAATATTACTTTGTTGTTCGCAAATAATAACCATTTAAATCCTTTATTTATATTCTTACAATCTTTCTTGTAGCATTTTTTAAATATAGATGATGTATGTATTCCATTCTAATTGCACATGTTCTATTTTTTAATTTAGTTTTTAGTTTTTTCCTTCATATTTCTATAGTTCTATTTTGATTCTTCTCGGTCTGTTGATTCTCGGTTTCTTTGTAGCTTTTTAAACATTTTGTGTGTTTATTTCTGGTTATGTGTGTTCTATAGTTTCCGCTATTTCTTTTCCATATACTATTTTATATATTTTTTTGTAGTAGTTATCTATAGCGCACGATCCATTGTTCTGCTTGTATCACCTGTACGTTTCTTTTGTATCTTGCGTTACTTCGTGTATTGTCAGTTATTCGCCAAGCATCTGTAAACTTTTCGTACGCTAGTGAGTTATCTGCATGTGCGCAAATATTACTTCATTGTTTATCTTTTTTCTCTTTCTGTCTGACCACATTTTACATATTCTGTTTTAGTTTGTGTTTTATTTGTTATCCAGTTTACGTTTTTTTATTTTTTGTGTTTATGAGTTGGCTTACTTATTCACCATTTTATTTTTGTAAGTGTTTTTGTGATCTTTTCGTCTTGAGGTTTTGCATACTGCTGTATGTATACATTGCACTACGTGTTCGTATAGTTCTGTGGGTATAATGTCTAATGTAGGGTTGAGTCGTTCTTCAAGGCGAGTCTAAAATTTTTTTTCTGCTTTCCTGATCTAATAGTCCCGTGTTATATTGGAACTGTTTTATTTCTTACAATTCTTTTGTATTTAATTTAGTTTCAATATATTTTTTGTCATATTCAAACAAATTCAAAACAAATGATGATCCCTACTAAACTCGACTTGTTTAAATTCGCTAATATCCCTTGGTTTTACATTTGCATCTTGTCTAATTAGTATTAGATCTTATTGGTTTTTTCCTCTGGTCTTTTGTTTCCATGCATATAGATAAATGTTTAAAAATGTATATAATTTTATATTCCAGTTTTCTAAATTGGTCTGTTACCATTTCCACAATTCCAAATGTTTTCACCATCTTATCGTTTCTTGCTTTTGTAACCCACTAGTTAAGATAATTATGACTGTGTGTTTTGTTTATTTCTTTCAATATATTATCAATCTTATCGAAAAAATTATTTTTGCCTCCATTTTTTGCGTTGTAATTTATTCTATAAATCTCTATTATTATTGTTTGTCGATACATTTCTATCGTGATGTTAATACATTTTTTATCAATTTATTCCCTCAATTGTGTATTTTCTTGATTTATTTGTTTCTGATAAGGATAGATATTTTTAATTTTGCTTTTGTTTTTTTATAGACGCCACTTCAAATGTGTAGATAGTTTCCTATCATTTCCTCTCCTTTACTTTTTTTCGTTTTTGTTAAGATAGTTACGATTTAGTTTATTTTATCTCTTTCTTGGATTACTTCTTGTTACTTTGTTGTAAGGCGTCTTACTTTCTTTGTGATGATCATTATGCTACGTATTCTATGGGGCTTCTTTAATTGGAAGTGTAAATTTCACCGAAGGATTGTTTCTTTGTAACAAATTTTTTATTCTGCTTCTATGCATTTTGTACGTATGCCTGACTACAAATCCTGGGCTACAACAATCCATTATTTACTGTAGGAGGAGTTAGTTGCTTTCTTTTCGATGGTTATTCTTTTGTTACTATGTGTATTGCATGTACTTATCGAACTTTGAAGTGATACCCAAATATTTTAACGTTGTACAGATTTTGGTCTATTTATTCTCTATGCTTATATGGGCCTCTTTATTTATACACATATATTACATCTTTTGCTAATTAAATGTAAAACTCCATTTTTCAAATTCTTCATTCAATTTTTTAACATATATGTTACATTTTCTCCATTTTTTTGAAAACACGATCTGATTATCCGCGAGTTTAAAATTAAATTATATATTTTAATTCCCATTCCTATGTATCTTTTCTACCACAAGTCCAGCAATTTCAAAAGCTAATTCTATTAGAGTGCATTTTTGATTGAGATTTTTTGTTATTTTTATATTCGGAGTTACTTTATTGTCTACTTTTATATGTGCTTTCATCTTGTAATACATTTTTTGAACTACTTGCATTCATTTTTCGTATATATTCACTCTCCCCATAGCTTTACATTTGTATATACCTTTTCAAGATCTGTATAAGTCATATGTGCATCTATTTATTGTCTCTACTTTTTTAACACTATGTACTATATCTAAATATGATTTGTCTTTTGTAAAACACTTTGTTATTCACTTAAATTTGCATCTTCTATTTTATTTTTATGGCAGTGAAAAACAATCGTCTTAGATCTTCGAAGGCTTATTTCCCTAGAGGTAGAGTAAAATTTCTTTTCTTTCTTTTTATAGACTGAGCTTATTTGGGCTCATAAGTTCCTGAATCAAAAATTTTATTTCTGAGTTAACTACAATCTGAAAGTTCTGATTAAAATAAAAATACGACCATAGGTATTGCAAATTTTAGTTGTTTTAAATAGATGGATTATTGTGCTAAATATTTTATTTTAATTTAAATTAATTAATTTATTGTATATTTTCTCTGTTTATTATAACTAAATATTTTTACTTATAAGTATCTACTTTAGATACACAAATAATTACTATATTAGTGCAAATTTTAGTAGCTTTAAGTGTTACATCCACACAAAACTATTACTAAACTTATTTCTCTTGGAAAGAGTGTATTAAACCTGGCTGCGCTAAACCACATCAAAAATTTTAGAATCGTTTTTTTAACTATATTTGGTATTAATTCCCCCTGCAGCTCACTAATTTCAGTTTATCATTGCAGGCGTTGTCCTAATACTCTATTAGAAAGAGGAACCGAAATGATTCCGCCCCTGCTCGTAATTTTTGAACAATCGCCGACACAACAGGCGCCTGCAGGGTGCAGCAGGAACCCCAGCAATTTGCTACCTGCGAGAAACAATGAGGGTTTCGAAACTATGCCGAGCAGTGAGCTCGAGCAGCGACATTGTTGGGATTCCTGGAGCATGCAAATTTCAGCTTTTCTGATTTTTTCCTTTCTGGCGGAGCCGCGCGGCGAATTAATTAAAAACTTTTAATTTATGTCGCGCCGGAAAGGGCGCAGATAAAGGCGGCCGGGCCGATTAGACATCCTTTTGTGTATGTTCGAAAACAATGCGGATTCGTCGCCGACCGCTCTTAACCAGACGTCTGCCTTTCGGATGGGGCAACTGACTCGTACCGTCATACGCGGGTTATGAGGCGCTGTTTGTTTATTTTCCATCCTCCGTAAGGCCCTGCTTGTGGAAATGAGGGGAAAATAGCAAGAAGCGGAAATTGCGTGGGAGTATTTGCGTATTTACGCAACTTAACAAATTAACCGCAAGCTTGGCAGTCCTCCAGACGTGGTTGTCAGTGATCAGTTTGCAAATGGGCTTTGTTTTGAGTTAAAGAAGAATGCATGAGATACAACAATTATTTAGTCTATTATCTTGAGCAAGACACATTTTTATCTACTACTATTTATTGTTATGTTTTTTCATTTTGTTTTTTGTATTTTAGAGTTATTTTTAAGTCTTTGTACTATTTTTATATAAGTTACCATTTATTTAGTCTCTTATTTTTTTAGTTATTTTTTATTATTAGTTATTTGTATTTTCCAATAATGAATTTTTATACTTTTGTACATTTTTTATATACCTAAAGTATAATTTACTATTTTTATGTTCTTTTATTAACAGCTTTTTTGTAGCTTTTCTTCTTTCTTACCAAAAAAGTTATGAATATAAGCAATAATATCCGCAATATTTAATTTTATTATTATAATTTATTTCTTTCAAATTTGTTACCCTTTTTATTTTTACGTCTATTGTAACCATGAGTAGTAAAAAGTACATACCCAACTTAATTTACAAGTACCTCTTTTGTTTAATAATCTTTGCTAATACTTAAAACGCTTAATAAGGAGATTTTCTATTTTTGAATAATTAAGTTAGTTTTTCTTCCTAATATTTTATTTCAGTTTCCACTGTGGTTTTAGATACTCCTGAATTTTATAGTATCTAGTAATATATGTTATACTCTCACAAGAGAAAGGTAAGTGAGTTTTGTTTATTTTATATCTTTAAATATGTTTAACATTTTTGTACTTAATGTTACGTCCCCGTTGAAGAACAGACAAAAAACAAAACTGTCTGTTATAAAAGGAATCCAAAACAACTGTTTTAAAGTACTGCATAACTATTTATTTTATAAATAAAAAATTAGTGCATTCTGATTTCTACATTCATGCCTGAGTAGATGCTTTGAAATGGAAATTTATGAAAAGCTTTTGTCCGCGTCAAAAAAGAATATGTTGTTTTGTTTTGAATATTTGTTACCATAGATGGATTATTCAGTTCTATTAATGTTCGTAATATTTTAGTCTTTGAAAAATATTTTTACGTTTTTTAATTTTTCATAGACAAGGCTTAGGGTGTATTTTTGTAATCCCCTTACTATACATAGTCTATAAAGTGGGCATACAAACGCAATAGTCTCTAAAAACATCACATTTTTTACATAAACAAGTGTTTTGATGATTTAAAATTGCTTTTTGCTTACAAATATTGCATATATAAAATCAGTGCAATTGGGCTATTCAAAACCGTGGATTTATATAAGTAGATATTTTCCTTAAAACACCAATTTAAGTTCATCAAACTTTTTATTTAAAAAAAGGATTAAAAATTGTGTTTTTTGAATGAAAACTTTCTAGTATAATGCTTATTTCCCAGTAAATATGCTGTATTATAGGCCAAATACCGTCACTTTTATAATAAATTATTTTTCCACTAGTTCTTCTTCTGTAGGTGCCGCTCCAACTAGTGAAGATTGGCTGTCATTTCTTCAAATCTTTCTTTGTTTCTTACTATGTTAAAAAGGGTGCTGACTTTCGTGATCCCCGTCCATTCTTTTATGTTTTTGAGCCATGACATCTTCCTTCTTCCTATTCATTTTTCCACCTTCTACCTTTCCCATCATTATTTTTGTAGTAGGTCGTATCTATCGTGCCTCAGTACGGTGTCCCAGATATTCGACTTTTCTGATTTTCACTATGTGTAAAAGTTCTCTGTCTCTTCCAATTCTATTTAAGACTTCCTCATTGGTACATCGCTCTGTTCATGAGATTTTTAATATTCTCCGCACCCACATTTGGAATGCTTCTATTCTTACGCTTGTGTCTTTTTTTAGTGTCTATGCTTCTGAGCCTTACAGTAATATTGGCCATATGTAACAGTTAACTACTCCCAGTCGTAGATAGATGCTCAATTCTTTATCAAATAATAGTACTTTCATCTTTCTAAATCCGTCTCTGGATATTTATATTCTTGTCTTAACTTCCATGTCACTATCCCATTCTTCTCCTACCCATGTACCTAAGTATTTCTGTACTCGCTCGACGTTGTTACCTGTCACCGTAAGTCTCACATTTAGTTCTCTCTTCTTGTTTACTACCATAAACTTTGTCTTCTGAATGTTCATATTGAGACCTAACCGTTCACTTTCTTCATTCACTCTGCCTAACAAGACTTGCATATCTTCTTGAGTTAATGCAACCATAATGGTGTCGTTAGCATATCGAATATTATTTATTACTTCCTCGTTTGCTTTAATTCCATCCCCTCTTATGTATAGTGCATTCATCATTATATCCTCTGAGTATAAGTTGAACAGGGTTGGCGATAAAATGCATCCCCGTCTCGCACCTCGTTTTATTTCTATTTCTTCTGTACTGTCGTCCTCAATTTTAACGGTTGCTATTTGGCCCCAGTACTAGTTCTTAATTATTTATATATCATTTCCATCTAAGCGTATTCCTTCCAGTATTTGAATAAGTTCCTCATGTCTTACTCCGTCAAACGCTTTCTCGTAGCCAATGAATCTTATGATAACGTCCTTGTGCATGTCTCTATATTTCTGTATTAAGACTTGCAACGTAAATAAAACTTCCCTTGTGCCTACACCAGCTTTAAATCCAAATTGGTTGTTGCTTAGTGTTTCGTCACATTTTTTCCTTATCCTTTCATGAATGATGTTCAAGAATACTTTGAATACTTGGCTCATGAGGCTTATTGTAAAATTCCTTTCATCTTTTAGCATTAGCTTTCTTCGGAAGAGTTATGAAGGAAGATTTTAACCATTTTTTTTGGTATTATCCCTGTGTCGTATATTTGGTTAAACATTTCCAGAAAAAAGTCCATATCTTCCCCTTCTACAATTTTAAGGATTTCTATGTTTAACTGATCAGGTTGAAACCCTGGTGGTTTCCCTTCCTGCGTTCTTCAACGCTTTCTGAACTTCCTCTTTTAATATCGAAGGTTCTTCTTTTTCTAAATTATTGTCTTGTTTTTCTACTCTCTTATCTAAGCAGAGTTGTTCTGTATACTTTTTCCATACGTTCTTCTTTTCGGTTCTCTCTGTCACAATATTGTTCCCCTCGTCCATTAAAATGTTATGTTGTTTTTTTCTATTTATTCCTGTCATCTCTTTTATTTTCTTATGTAGATTAAAGGAATCGTACTTTCTCTGTAACTCTTCGATTTCTTCGCATTTCTCAGTAAGCCACTTTTTCTTGTAATGCAAAGCTAGGCAAAAGGTTGAAATCAGTAATGTGTTCTCTTATGATTTATCTAACTATCCAAAATCAAATTATTAACTTTTATAATAGAAAGAATACTAATTTTTTTCATTTATAACGGTTTCTTTAATTTCTATTTTTAACAATTTTAACTTCCAGGAGCTTCTACTTTAGGATAGCTCATTATGCGATGATGTTATAAAAAATTGTTTTGTTGTGGGTTAAGTAGCTTAAAACTTTCACATTATTTTTTATTAATTAAAAAGCGAGAAAACAGTATTTAAGTTTTTTGACACTATTTTTTGTAGTGCTTAGAGGAGTTCCATGTGAATTGAAGCCGAGAAACGTTGGACGCCGATTTTACACATGTGAAATACTCCTTGCTGAGCATATACAAAAAGGTTTTTTATATCGTATAGTCACTGATGATGAAAAATGGATCCACTACGATAATCTAAAGAAGAGGAAATCATGGGGACCACCTGGCCACACTTCAAAATCGACAGCCAAAACGAATATTCATGAAAAAAACTCATGTTGTGTATTTGGTGGGTATTATAAGTTACTCAAAGCAAACTAAACCATTACTGGGGCTCTATACGGAAGATAATTAATGAGACTGAGCCGAACACTCAAGGAAAAACGACACAACACGATATAATTATTCTAGTGCATGATAATGCTCGTCCACATGTTGCCTACTTCAAAACCTACTTGGAAACACTCAATTTGGAAATTCTACCCCACCCGCCGTATTCACCAAACATTGCCCCTTCCGATTATTGCTTGTTCCGATCGATGACACATGGCCTCTCTGAGTAGCACTTTACATCATATGAATATACCAAAAATTAGGTCGATTCGTGCATAGCCTCAAAAAATGAAGCGTTCTTCCGACGCAGTATCTGTATGCCGCCAGAAAGTTGGGAAAAAGTAGATGGACAATACTTTGAATAAAACAAAATATTCTGTGCTTTCACTATAAATGCCTAATTTTTTATAAAAACGGCGGATACTTATTTGTACACCCTTTATATTTTTTCAAAGAATAACAGCTTGAAACCATACCTTTTCCCTGACCTATTTTGTTTTCTGATAAAACTGTATATATTATATAATTATATATATTATAATTCTAACGTTCTTTTTGTAATGTCAAAACTTTTGAGTGAATAAACGTATTATTTTACTGCATTTTATTTCAATGTAAAAAAATTATCAGCTTAACTTTGACATCCTTTATCAATATGCTAAAAAATTTTTCCAATTTCACTTAACATCTTGTATTTGTCGTGCTCAACTTGCTGTACTGCAACAAACTCACTACTTACTCACTTACATGATTTCTCATTGAGCAAAATATTTATAACGTCAAAGTGCTGACAATAAACAAATATTTTTTGATACATTAGCAAAAACCAAATTTACTACAGATAAAAGAGTTAGACTAAATTAGCTTCTCACTCTTTTTTTTATCTTGTATTTGTCTTAATATAAATATATATTTTTAAATTTCTTTATCTACATATTAACTAAATAATGAATTACTTAATTACCTGTCTAAAATTATTATTTAAGTCTTTAGGTAAAGTTGACTTGACTGCTCTGTTAAAAAAATAAACGAGAAGGGTGTAAATTCAAATTTGCAAACTACAGAAAGAACGTAATTTGTTTTTGTCAGAAAATGAAACTCATGCTTTGTTTTGGTCTGAAGTAGTTGTGTACCAAATTTGGTGTCAATCAGAACTTTAGTTTTTGAATTATCGTGATGACAGACACACACACACACACAGACTGAATTGTAATCTCATTAAGTACCTCTTAAGCATTAGAACGCTTTGGGTAGTTAACAAAAAAGGACTGTTGCATATAATCTGGAAGAACGATAACATATCTCTTAGTAACAATTCTAATATTTACTATTATATTATAACCACACAAATGACGATTTACTTATTTTATGATGCAATGTAGTAGAAACAAAGTAGAAAACTCAATGTTGCAAATGTTGTACAATTTTTCCTTTATTCGGCAATATATTAGTAAGATATGAGACGTTTGTTAATAATAAGTTTTTTTACTTTTTTTAAAACAACGTTTTACGTCTTTTAATTTTTTTAGGTGCTAAATTGTGTTCTAATTGGATAACTTTTCACTTTCTTAGAATATCAGTTTTCTTTACAAAAATATTTTAATAAAACAATAATATGAATTATTTAATCTATATAGCATTGCAGTTAAATTATCTACAATAAATGTTGTCTCTATTTTGACTTTTAATGCTAATTAATGTTTTTTTATTAACAATGAAATTTAAAAAATAATAGTTTTTATAAGGATCTAGTATACAAACTAATAGGACTAAAATGACAATAAAGCAACAATAATTTAATAAATGATATTTATTTGGTAATAATTTGTAAAATTAACTTTATAATCAAAGTCAAAATTTAGATAAGCTAACTTATTGTAAAAAATTTATTTGTTTCCACTTCACAATTATTTGACAATATAGGGACACTAGTTATTTCTATAGTAAGTTAGTAGTTAATTAATTAACGCACTAATATGTACTATTACACTCTGATGCATTTAGATCAACACGCAAACAGTTTTTACCCGCAACTAGCTTTCCCGTTCGTTGCATAAATTAAAAATCTGCACTCATGATTTCAGATTCCTCATGGCTCTATGTTGGTGCGCCGAACAGATTACTGAAACCTTCTTTTGCGACGCTTCTAAATTTTTTTCGATCTTTATGCGTTATTCTGTTGCTACAGGTTGTTGTTACTACAGTATTTTCAATTATATGCAAAATATATGTTGTCATATAGAAAAATAAAGCAAGCATACTAAGATAAATAGTTTTCAATTTAAAATGCAATTCTAGAGACTTCGTATTTGTTGAAGGTATTGTGTTACAACATTACTCGCATGTGCATAGGTAAGCGGTTTCAGTTTGCATTAAAAGGCAGTAGATTTTCGGTCACTGGATAAAATGCACTTCGGCAATACTTATTACAAAAAAATAAAAATAGCGCCATACAAGAATTGACAAAAATACTAAAACATCGTCTGTGTTATCCACAATCAACCTATTCAACTCACTAACAAAATGTATCAACTGAAAGTGTCAATCCAAATCCAAATATTTTTCCAAAAATTCTAAACCTCCTCCTATTTATGTACATATGGAGTAGTTGAATATTAAAATATCGAAAATATGTTCAGTCACAGAAAAAGAATATTATTACAATAAAGCACTTATAAATAATGCAGTAAAACTGAATGCATATAATCTCGAAATCTATAGAAAAATTATTATTCATCTTAATGGGAAAAAAGAATTTATTATAAATACTAAGTAAAGTAAAGCAAGGGATGTAGAGTAGTTTTTAAAAATATTTATTACTCAATCTCTATGGAATAAATAAAAAAAATGCAATCAAAATTTATACTTAGTATTTGTAACTAAGTCACAGCAGAAAATGCAAGCTGACCTAAATGCATGGTGCACTGCGCTAGAACGAAGAGGATTGAGAGTAAGCAGAACCAAAACAGAATATATGTACTGCAACTTTTCTGGTCAAAGTAACGGAATGCGCACGCTGTATCTCGCAGACATATCCCTCGTCTGAGTAGACCACTTCAAATACTTTGGATCAGTAGTAACATTAACAGCTACAACGTGTGAAGACATAAAGAACTGTATAACAACAGGGTGGCTTAAATGGAGATCTCTATCTGGAGTTATGTGCGATAAAAAGATGCCCATACAGGTCAAAGGAAATATATATAAAACAGCAATTAGACCAGCTTTGCTATACGAATCAGAATACTGGGCAATCCGCAAAACAGATGAACAAAAGATGCTACGATGGTCGGGGGGAGTAACTCGTGAAGACAGGATTCGAAACGAATATATCCAAGGGATATTTAAAGTCGCAAATATAGTAGATAAAATAACAGTTGGTATGGACAAAGCAAGGAAAAAGCCATATATTTTGCAACATTATGAATGTAACAATTAGCAAACAACGACTAATGCTATTAGACTTAGAGCCTGAGAAAAATAGCAGACATCATTAATATAAAGTTCATAGGTTATATAAAGATAAGTGTCAAATTCCTTCAAAAAATTTAGACATTATACAATTCATGAGGTACTAAATATATATATATATATATATATATATATATATATATATATATATATATATATATATATATATATATTTCTTGTTATGAGAGTATCTAGGAAGGGAAGGGAATTGTTATGTTCTAGATACTCTCATAAAAAGAAATCCTTCTAATGGCAGCTTTTATTACACTGTCTACAGAAAACCTACTCACATTAACCGCTACCTAAATATAAAATCCCATCACCCATCACCCCCCAAATTCATTCGGCTGCAAAATCCCTCATAACCAGATCCATCAGACTTTCCGACACGAAAAATCGCCAAACAGAAATTAAATCCATTACCACCACCCTACTGCAAAATGGATATTCCAACAAATCCTTAACTAATATAATCAAAAATATAAATAAAAACACTAACTCTCAATCCCAAAACCCTCCTGACCAACAAAAAGCATTCCTACCTTACATCAGAAGCATCACCGATAGAATAAGCCGCATACTAATGCGGCAAAATATCCGCACGGTCTTTACAACCCATAACCAAATATCTAGGCTTATTCGCTCAGCAAAGGATCACTGCCCCAATGAACCCCAAGGAGTGTATGAAATACCTTGTGGAGACTGCCAAAGGACCTACGTAGGTCAAACAAATCGGCAAATATCTAGCCGAATATACGAGCATTCTCTGGCCGTACGGATAATGGTTCGGCACTTGCCAAACACAACAAAGAAACAGGCCACAAAATTAATTTATCTGGGGCTAAAACCATTGCCCCCATTTCCCATTTTACCAGCAGAATAGTACGTGAGGCAATTGAAATAGAAAAACGCCCACAGTGCCTCAACACAAAAGATGACAGCCAACGTTTACCTGTCATATGGAAATCCCTTATTACTCCGCACCGTCAAGTACGTCACAACTCTAATCCTACAACTCTGCGCAAGTTTGAACACAACGAGAAAAATGTTGTGAACTGCCGAAACCAGTTGAAGGCACTTTTCGCAAAACTCCGAGACGATGCGCTGGCATTATTGGCACTTCGGACATCATAACAAAAGCACATACTCCAATGGCACGGACGTTTTGGAAAACTTGTTGTTGATTGTGGGCCAGCCTTCAAAGAGCATCAGGCAATTTGTGGAAAGCTGCCACCAGAGAAATCATTGACCATCATGAACATTCCGGTGCCGGTTCTCCTTTCGTGTCATAAAGCAATTTAAGCGTCGATGTCAACTTTGTGCTGTACTGGCGAGAAAACATATTGCATATTCGAAGTGATGTACAATCAGTTTACCAATGGCCGGTTTACGGACTTTTTGTGTGTTCATGGTACGAATGTCGTACACTGTCGATCATCCACCGAGATTTGAGACGTCAGTGCACGTTTTGTTTCTAGATGAGGCAAATTAGTAAAAAAGCTCGAAATTTTTTGTGGATACACATATCTAGACGTTCTAGGACGTATTCGATTCGAAAAAACCTCAGAAGAAAATGTTACCACATATTTTTTTGTTATAATACGAAAATGTATTTGTGCATGCAAAAATGCATTTATTTGATGCATATTTTGCAGACCTTAAGGAATATTTTATTTCTTGCTTAATATTGTCCGAAATCTCATTTCCGTTACTCGGGGTTTTTTGGGATCGCTGATCACAAATATGATGCTTAGAAAGTGCCGCGATGCACTTTGGGGGGGGGGGGGGTCATAATTCTGGAGATGAGGGTGATTTTAGAGAATTACCTTAAATTTGTTTGTGTTCCGAGTTTAAAGAGTCTGAATAAGGGTTTTTGGGGTCGCTTTTAACCATTGATTATTTTATTTTATTTATTTATGATACCTCTTTCTTTCAAAACAATATTGTAGTATAAACTTTGATTTTACTTTTGCATGCACCACTTGCAGAACTTTAAAAAATAACCATTTTTAAGTGCAAATATTTTTGTAAATTTTTTAGCTGATTAAAATGAATATATATTTGGAAGATTATTATTGCA
This sequence comes from Sinelater perroti, assembly GCA_036346155.1. Lineage (NCBI taxonomy): Eukaryota > Metazoa > Arthropoda > Insecta > Coleoptera > Elateridae > Sinelater > Sinelater perroti. Next base: position 16,333,740 of record JARFIY010000024.1, read on the forward strand.
ACAGAAAAGATTGATTGTGACAATTTGATTATTGTAACGTTTTTCTTTCTAAATCTGTTGCTCAAAATTGCTTTATGAAAATTTCAATTTACTTTAATAGAAACTCGGAACTAAACAATCTAATTGCTGGTGAGTGTGTTGGACCAGATTAGCAGTCTCCTGCAGGTCAGAGCACGAAACGGCACTCGAAGCAGGTAGAGGTTTTTGGACGACGCACGATACGGGAACATTTTAACCGACGTACGAAATGGGAACGCACTAAACCATTAAAACATGGACACTGATAGGGTTGTCTGTGCGCAGGCAAATTTTTTTCGTAATAATATCTGGAAAAAAATTTTTTTAAAATAATTAAAATTGAACCATACTCAAATGAAAAATGCCCTACGCATACACTGGTGCCCCAGGGTATTTTTTCCCCAAAGTGCCCCAGGATATTTTTTCACTTTGGTGCATTGGAGTTTAATTTGAGAATTAAAATCGTTATCAGTGACCCCAAAAACCCTCATATAGACAGTTTAATCTCGAAAAACAAGCAAATTTGAGGTAATTAACCAAAGTCGCCCCCGTCCCTAGAATTATTCTACCTTCCCCAAGAGCATTGGGACACTTTAAATATCAGATTCGTTATCAGTGATTCCAAAAACCCTTATATAGACAGTTTAGTCTTGAAAAACAAGCAACTTTGAGTTGGTTTTTTAAAATTTCCCCCAGCCCCAGGATTCTACCCCAAGTGCATCGGGGCACTTTCAAAGCATTATATGCATGATCAGCGACCCCAAAAACCCTTGTATAGACAATTTCAACTCAAAAAACAAAGAAATTTGAGGTTATTCCCTAAAATCGCCCCCAACTCCAGGATTATGCTCCTCTCTAAGTGCATTGGGGCACTTTTTAAACATCATATTCGTTATCAGCGACCCCAACAACCCTTATTCAGACAGTTTAAACTTGGAAAACAAACAAATTTGAGGTTATTCTCTAAAATCAACCCATCCCCAGAATTATACCCCTCCAAGTGCATCATGGCACTTTGATTTAACAAAAAACATAAAAAATGAAATGGCGTCGAACTTGATACTAAAAGTTTATTAGACGGAATTACTACCGTCTCGGCTTTTTCGCCACAAAGGATGGGGACGCTTGTTTGCAAGGGTGAAAATTGGATAAAATTTGCCGTTTAGCAAATTCGGAAAGCATATTCTGAACCGGTGTTCGGAGAGCTTTCATTTGAGCACTTTTTTTGTAAAAAAGAAAGAAGTTATCAGAATCAAGATCACTCAAAACTCAGTTAATAAAAAAACAACTTTAGTGACTAACTAAATAATTTTTTTACTGCATTCAAGGCATCATTTAATCAATTGTATATTATGATTACATATGTGATATTAGTTGTCATCAAAAACTAATTATTAATAAATATTTCATTATTGAGTAGAGCTTTTTGAAGTGCCAATGGTTTGAAAAATTACAAAACAGAAATAATACACTTTCTTTAAGTAAATAAGGTATGCAATTCTCATATTTAAAGCAACTTTATTGACTAAATATTACTTAAAGTAACATATTATACAATGTACTATACAATATGTCTAGATGAAACTGCACACGAAGGGAGGGGGGGAATTACTAATACAATTACTAAAATAACATAATTTGAGTTATCTTAATTTCAAACAAGTAAAATATAACCTTTAATAGGTTACATTAACGCTACAGTAAGAGATATAAATACTATATCAGTGGTTTCTAATTCACTCAGATATGAAATCAATACTGACGAGAATGAAACAACTCAACTAAGTGAAAAATAGATTATTATCTGTGTGAAATTATAAAGCCAAGTATACCATAATACCCAAAAACAGAAACCTACTACAACCAATCACAAATAACAAATTCCCCAATTTGTCAATTAACAAACCAACTTACTGGCTGGCTGACACAAAAAACTTCCACAGCTATTAGACTTCTTTGTCGTCAATGCCATCACATTTAAATTTTTTCATAGTAAATCTAATTTGGATCTCTCATTTGATCCTACTCCAGTAATACTTACCTTTAGTACTCATATTATTATAAAACCAAACCACGTAGCCTTTTATTTTTGAAAACTGAACAATTTCTTCTTACATATCCAGTAGCTTATAGCGCAGAAAAGACGTGATAGAAGCAATATGGAAAAGAAGTCGGAATTTTGTTGATAAAACTTAAAAACACTACAAGATTTTTGGAATTCAACATTTGAAAAATGCATACCCATTATTTTAACAAGTGACATACCGCCACTAAGGAAATAAGACGCAAACTGTACGTGAACAGATCAAGAGAAAGTAAACATTTTACAGAATATTCAGAGTAAATTTTTGTCTCTAAGACAACCAACTCTAATATTAATGATAAAAATATTCAAACTTTTCTGCATGCACTTAGTTTTCAAATGAAATAGCTTTTGCCATCAGAAATTTAATAAAAAAATAATTATTGCAATATTAATAAAGCTTCTGTGTATAATAACTAGAGAAATTCTGCAAGAGTATGACCAAAAGCAACAATACTTCTAAGTACTATTTATAATAATATGAGATTGACCTACGTTTTTCTATCTTAAATTTGCATAAAACATTTCGATACTCAAACCTGATGAACTACTAAAATTTTTTGTCATACCACTCCATAATGCACCAGTGTTAAGAGATAATGAAGAGTTCAGAAAAAACAAAAATTTATGTTGCAGCTTTTTAGATATTGCGTGAGAATGTGGTCATACCTATGGTGTACCTCGGCTTATTGAGAAATTTAAAAACACCTATTACTACCTGATCTTAAAATCCTATCTTAGTAATTGCTTTTCTAAACTAAATAAAATAATAATGCTTCCTCAGCTTATCTAAGTGAATTAGGTGTGCCACAAGTTAGTGTTTTGGGACTGTTCCTGTATCTTATATTTATGACAGTTAATACAACTACTGCCACAATCGCAAACGATACGATAATTCTATCTACGGACGATAATATCCACCAAGCCTCTACTCACCAAAAAAACCTAGACATACCTAAACAGATTTAAACTAAAGATTAATTTTGGCGATTAAGAACAAATCCCAAAAATCAGCGCATCTAAAAAAACTGACTGCCCAAATGTTTCAATTAGCAATTCTGTATTACCTGTCAATAATGAAGTCAATTTTTTACTGGGTTTTAATCTTAAATGTAAACCCCATATAATATATAAAAAGACTCAAACCAAGAGCAAGCTTTGCCAGATTAATCGGTTATATGTTCGATACTCTAAAAAAATAGAAAACAAACTACTTCTGTACATATGGGATACAATTGTGGAGTTGCACCAAGATCTTAAATTTAAAACTGCAATTTAAATTTTCTGCATTTTTCTAAACGCACCTTGATTTGTGAGCAATAGAACTGTCTACAACTTAGCCATTCCTACAGATAAAGAAAAACTCCAAAGACTTAACACTACCTACTTCTAAAGTCTCCCAGGTTAGCCAACTAGTGAATAAACTTGTAGTATAATGAAGACAGACTTACGAACCTGATTATACTGTATTCTTTTATTGAGTAATTAAATTCATAGTGTGCTGACTGAAGCACTCCTCCCATTGAGTAGCTATGGAGAGGCAGGCGTGTAAATAGCCGCTCTCGTGGTGCGGTGTGGGATACGATACCGATCCGGCTCGTACGGACCAAAAAATGGAGAGGCAGGCGTGTAAATAGCCGCTCTCGTGGTGCGGTGTGGAAACGTGGTACGGCCCGTAGTGGAAGGTCAGCCGATAAGGCCAAAATCGTCCCTTAAACGGCCGTCGCGTTAGCGGATGGGGGCGGCTACCGATATTAACCAATGAATTGCCAAATCGCTCACCTGAATCGGCTTCGGCTTCGGCTTCGGCTTCGTCGGAGATTCCAAGGTGGCCACCTCTGCGTTGCGGATCTGGTATCTTCGGGATGTTGAGACACGACCAAATTGGCCGAGCTGCGATGCGTGAATATTTGCGGAGTGTTGAATATGCGTGAATGTTTCTGATGTATGCGGGTTAAGACACGACCGTACTGGCCGCGCTGCGGTGCATGAATGTGAATTTATGAGGACTAAGACACGACCGAAATGGCCGCGCTGCGGGGCGTGAATGCTTCGGCTGAGCAAAAGCCCATGCCGTTTGTGTGCGACAGCAAAACGTAGCTGATATCAAAGGCTCGCATGCCGCCGCGATATAAAGCGGTTCAAGGGAGAAAAGGCCGCCACACCAAGCTATTTATCCAATTTACTGAATGTTCTAAAAGATAAATTTCTAAATAAATTTAAAAAAGGGTACTGGATCTCTTTTAATTTATAAATAAAAATATTTCATATATTTAAAATAAAAATATTTGTAATACTGTAACAAAGTAGAACCTTTCTATTCCCATTTTCAGAGGGTCGCTGCCCCAAAGCAATATGGGCTCCATTTGGAAGCTACATTTGGCCGAAACGATTATGAACGGTTTTAATTTCGAAAAGGCACAGTTACGGCTGTTTTCAATTGCAGGGGAGTGTTTAGGGCTCGATGGCACAACTAACACGCCGCACTATTAAGCCCGGCGCGGCGCGCCGCTCGAGCCCGCCAGGCCCTAGCTGTCTTCGAAATGAATATAAAACACGGCTGAAAGCAAATAACCATAAATTGTTATCAGTGCGCCCCAATTCGTATATCGACAGTCTGCAGGCCGCTAACGATTGCAGGTCCGGCTAGACAAACTCATTCAAGCGAACTATTACCATCAGTTACACTCCACCTCGGGCTCCGCAGCCGCCCCTCGCGGCCACCGGGTCGATATGCCATCCCGGCGCGTGTATCTAAATTTCAAAGCAGTCTGCATAACCCTGAAGCATGGGATTTTTCGTACGCTGCTTACAAATTGCCACTAATTAGGCCTGCCAGGTACGGCGGTTCTTGCCTGTTTTAGTTCTCAGGAATAACGCTTTGGACTTCATTTACAGCGATGGAACATTAAGTACAGGAGTACAGTTTTTTTACATAAATTATTATACGCTACTGATGGAGAAATGGGTTTACTCTAAAATATATTTTAATGAGAATTGACAATATTTAGCAGTTTAATTTGAATTTATGCTTACACTAGCTATACATTACTGTACCATACATGTTAATGTAACGTATATGATGCACATTTTTTTTTAGATTTAATAAATCTGTACTATTTTAGTTTGATAAGAATTACTACTTCTTTTTCTGACAGTATCAATTTGTAATTTTTTGACAGCTTTCAGTTTAGTTTTTCTTTAAAAGTCCTGTTTATATAAATCTTTATTCGGAGCCAATAACATGCGCGAATACTCTCCCTGTAAAATTTTTTTAAAATATTCAGCATGAGATTTCATCTTTTTTTAGCATCAAAAACTTTTTAAAAGTTATAAACGTTTATATTCGTACAAAATATTTTAATTTTAGATGTAATATACTTTAGCAATTAAATTTTTTAAAGTAACAACAACTTTTTGAAATATTCAAGCACAGAAACTCTTTGATGTCATTCTAAAAATGAAAAGGTTAAACATTAATGTATTGTGACAACGTAAAATCCTATGGCAAGACTCTGGACATTGCACACCTAAGAATGATATTTTATACTACTCAAAGCTAGTGGATAGGTACGTCACCTCGATCCCGGTGGTGATCAGACCTACTATAGGACCTTAGTGCACCCTACCCACGCGAGCTCTTGATTTCCCTCGCCTCCTTTTCCTGAGGGAATCAGGTTCCATCTCTTTTGTTTCTACCCTTTTACTACTCGCCCCTCTTACGCCCCCCCCCACCAATCCAAAAAAGAAACTGGGAGCTCACCTTGCTTTTCACTACTCCTATGAGAATAATTACAGTTTCGCTCAGTACAAATTATTCCGGAGTTAAAAATAACACCCCACTCGGATCTCCGGGGGGTATGATAATGAAGAGAAGCTGTGCATATATATAATATATATAAATAAGCAAAAATGCTATGATTAAATTACAAAAGCTATGAAAAGATCGACAACAAGCAACATAAAAGTATCACTGGTAAAAACTCTGGTATTTCCCATATTATTACATGGCTCCGAATCGTGGAGAGTAAAAGAGAAAATAACCCAAAAGAATTGACACTTTTGAGATATGGTGCTGGAGACCAATGCTGAGGATATCCTAGACAGCAACGAGAACAAATGTGTCTGTACTACAAAACTCAATATAAATGATCGCTTCTCTACTATAGTGTACAGACAAATCCTAAAATACTATGGCCACATATCAAGACGTGACAACAACAGCTTTGAAAAACTAGTGGGGGAAGGACGCACTAAAGGCACGAGCAAGAGCGCCGAAGAAATGGCTAGATCAAATCAAAACTGCAATAGAGAAGCCCATACAACAAATTAACCACGAGGTCCAGAACCAACCAAAATAGAAAAACATTATCACAAGTATAATGAATAATAGACCATGATGATCTCGACTCTTCTGATAAAAAGATACGACGAGAAGTAGAACTATTCAAGGAATAAGAACGTACTAATAGAGTCGGATTCATTTTATGTATTTATTTTTTAAATTGCCACTTCTCCGTAATTCAGTGTTTTGGATGTCTACACGCCAGTATATCGTTTAATCCTAGAATCCCAACAGGGGATATGAATGATCCCAACGCAGTTTAAAGTTTCTGCCATTTTTAATTTTTAAGTTAGCAACTCTGTGTTTCTGTGCATTTTCATAAAAAGCTATAGTCTGCTGCATCCTCTTGTAGTTTTGCGATTTTTTTCGTAGGTGTGTTGGATTTCGGTGTGACCTATAATCCCTGTTAGTATTAACGTTGAGTAAAATACTTCTGCTATTAATATTTTTTTCTAGCTTACAATGGCTCAAAAGTAAAATAAGCGCAAAAAGTTATTAGTAAGGCCTACTGATTCGGACTTTGAGGAGGTGAGGATTGGCTGGTTTGACGAAGGTGATTATTACGACCAAGATCGTGATGGAACTGCGGAAAAAATCCATTTCGGTACACTTCCTCATTTTAAAACAACAAAACCTTGCATAATAGTTTAATGTTTCGATACCATCTGAATCTGATAACGAGCTGTCGATTTCAGATAAAGAAAGTTCTGATTCCACACCTTTGACAAGTAATAATGTACTAGGAGGTGAAAACTGACACCTGTGATCAACAAAAATTCCTTTTAGATCTCGCACTCCATGAAGGAATATTGTAATTTGTGTACCTAGTGAAAAAGGAGCTACACAGAATATTAAAACTGCATTGAAAGCTTGGAGATGGCTTTTTAATAGTCCTATGCTAAATTCAATCGTTATTTCTACTAATATAGAAACTAGTGCAAGAAAAACACGGCATAATAATGATTTCAGGTATGTACGACCTACCAGTAGTTTAGAACTAAATGCATTGTTTGGTCTTGCTGGGTGTTGAAAGGACAAGCATCTGACTAAGAGATGTGGTCAATGTATAGACCAGAGATAAATAAATGTATAATGACACAAGTCCGTTTTGAATTTCTAATTACTTGTTTGCGCTTTGACGACCGGATAACGTGATATTTTGTGGATAAGTTTGGCCTTTATTTATTTCACAGTGAACAGAGTACTATAGATGAACAATTACTAGGCTTCCGCGGTACTTGTCCCTTCCGCTTGCATATAGCCTAACAAATACGATATCAAAATTGTAACCATGTGTGATGCTCATACATTTTACATGGTTAGTGATATTCGTTACTTTGGAAAAGTGGTTCGTTCTAATCAATATCCATTAGCTACTTATTATTTCAAAACGCTATCCGAATCTATTCACGGTACGCTTAGAAATATATTCATGGGTAATTTGTTTCCACTAGTCGACACGATGTTGAATGATTACAAACTTGCGATTGCTGAAACCATGAAAAAGGACAAAAAAGTTCCACCAAGTTTTCTTCCTAATAAAAACAAGCCAATATTGTCGTTCCAGTTTATCTTTGAAAAAAGAAAACTTTGGTATCATTTACATCAAAGAAATGCAAGTCAATATTGTTACTCTCTAACATGCACGACGACAAGAAAATGAACGAAGCTAATCAAGAGCAAGCAATAATCAGTTTCTATAATTTGACTAAATGAGCTATTGATACCTTTGAACAAACAGTACATTGCTAATTCTATAAGTAGTAAAACACGTAAATGGCCATTGCATTTTTTTATGGCATGCTTGATCAGGGATGTACCAATGCAATGGTTTTGTTTGATAATAAGCAAAAGTATGATGGAAGTTCCTTTTTGATGTCGGTTTAGCATTGGCTAAGTATTTTATGGAAAGTCGGTTGGACAAACAATGACCATGGAAACTGCAGTTTGCTATAGAAAAAATTACTGGAAATTATAAAAAGGAGCTAATAGTTCAGTTTGCTTAGGCCAAACTCCAAAAATAAGCGCGATGTAGCTTATGTGAATCAACAGATAGAAAAATAAAGACTGCAGGTCTTCAGGGTATGTATTCAGGGCTTGTTTAGCAAAATCATCTGTATGATATTTGTGAAAATTGTTGTAAACAAAACTGCTCTTTCAATCAGTATTAGTATTCCTGTAATATCTTAATCTTTGTTTTAAAATAGCAATAAAATAAACTAGGGTTGGTAACATGTTAGAATTTATTAGTCTTAGTGTCTTAGTAATCTAGGGTTAAGGCAGACGTTAGCAAAAGTTACTGAAGGGTTTGCATAACTCCAAAAGGTAGTTGTTATAAAGAAGTAACATATCAAAAAATGCTATTCGTGATGCTCTGAAAAAGTAGTATTATCTCTATCGATACAAAATGTGCTTTTTTTAAATAAGGCAATAATAAATAAATAAATAAATTAGCAAAACATTTTATATTATACTAGGTTGTCGCTTGCGTTTTAATTTTTATCAAGTTGGTATGATTTTGGTTCCGTCAAAAAGCTGTTGTCCCCAAAGAACGATAGCCATCTTTCATAAGAAATTCCTGACCGAACTAGGTAAATAAAACCTGACGCAATCGAAACTAGACACCAATCTGAGCACAACGATATGTCGATCATGTTTATGCGTTACCAATTAGCTAAGTCTTACCTTACGTTTGAGACATCAATACTAATGCCGCATACTAATGAGGCAAAACGTCGCACGGTTTTTACAACCAATAATCAAATATCTGGGCTTATCGCTCAGCAAAGGATCACTGCCCCAATGAATCCCAAGGAGTGTATGGAATACCTGGTGGAGACTGCCAAAGGACCTACTTAGGTCAAACAAATCAGCAAAAATCCAGCCGAATATATAAGCATTCTCTGGTCGCACGGAAAGGCGATAATGGTTTGGTACTTGCCAAACACAACAAAGAAACAGGCCACAACATTAATTTTTCGGAGACTAAAACCATTGCCCCTATTTCCCATTTTACCAGCAGGATAGTCCTTCCCTTCCTAGATACAATATTCCTAAACCAATAAACGTTCCCCAACCTAATGCATCTTCCGCAAAACAACATTCCCGCCAAACTTTCACTTCTAGCCCCATAAAAGACAAAGCAGGACACACGAAAGGTCAGTCTTACTCAAAGCCTCGTAGCTTTTCCTGGTGAGTAGGCAGATTGAGACCCCGAGTGAAGAGCTAATCTCTTTAAAATGGCATCAAAGCCGATGCAGACACGTCGAGAATTATTTCAAATAAGACGCGGGTCAACCCGTGAACTAAGTTGTTTAAACATAGTTAACCGCGGAAACCTATCCGAACATTTTATACGCCTCTACGTGGAGGAAACTTTTAACTTAACTAAGCTACATTCAAAGTTTACGTTAGGTAAGGCCAAACTTTTGTGTGACCTTGCAATCTTAAAATTCCTCAGAGACCAACAGGTGATACCTGTTGGTTTGCGATTAAAACATCACCAGAACTCATCCACCATCTCTCGTAACCTTAAAAAAGCGCTACCCGTAGAAACCTCGCTAATACCAATCTGGAATTTTATCATTTTTAACATTACCATTTTACTTATTTGGAGATCCTCAGGTAGCTTGCCGTTTGTGTATATGTCATTTATTTTATTGTAAATTCTGTTTTTACCTTCAGTTAATGCGTGAATCAATTCTGTTGAAATGTCATCAGCTCCATGCGCTTTTCTTGGTTTTAGTTTCTTCAGGGCATTTTTAAATTCTTCTCTTTTTACATTAGAGCCTAGCTCTTTCTCTGTTACTTTTCTTCGTGTTCTAGCATTGTCATGTCATTTGTGGAGCTTTTCGACATAATGTTTCCAGTGTTTACATTGTTCTTCGCTTCCTAAAACATACACTTCTACGATTTCTGGTTTTAAATATTCTAAACTGTTTCTTAATAATATCTTGTGCTTTTTCGGTATTTTCTTTGTTAAATTTCTGCGCAGTAACCGTTCAGCCATTTCCTTTGCTTTTTTAACTTTTCTATTTACTTGGTTATATTGGGTTTTGTGTTTGTCTTGTTTATGCTTTCTGTTTTCTCCATTAACTCTATTATGTGGTGGTTGATCCATGGTTTTCTTGGTTCTTTGTGAAGTTGTCTCTTTGGCAGCAAATATTACAGTTGTTTTTATGTTGTTTCACTTTTGCTCTGTTGTACCTTTTTCTCTTAAGGTTTTTGTTCACTTCCCTTATTATTAGTATTCCATTTTTGTTTTTTAATTTTTAGTTTGTTGTCCAATTGTTAGTTTTTATTTTGGGGCTAAAACATCGTTTATATTTTAAATTACAAGTCATTATTACTACGTTATGATGGCTGTTTATATCCGCGCCAATGTAAGTTTTACACTGTTTAATTTTTTTTGTACTTATATCTTGTTATTATATAGTCTATTTTGGTACCTTCCCGTATATTCCGGCTTTATTCATGTATATCTACGTCTTAGCAGTTGCTGAAACATCGTATTTGTAATAATTAGCTGCTTCTCCATACAGAATTCTACCAGTCTTTGCCCTCCAGTGTTTCTCTCTTTCAATCCATATTTTCTCACTGTATCTCCTTTTCTCTCTTTGCTGCCTTCGCCCACTACAGCATTCCAGTCACTCAATATAATTTACCATTCCTTATCATCTACATAATATATTAGTTCTTCTCGTTGTTCGTAAACTTGTTCTACTTCATCATCGCTGTACCCCGTTGTTGGCATATATACCTGTATTAAAACTATGTCTCTCAGTTCCGCTTCCAACTTTACTAAAATCATTCTATCGTTGTACGTTAGGTAACTTTTTATTTTAGTCCCCATTCTTTAGCTAGTATTATCCCTACTCCGGTAATTCCATTGTTGTCGCCTGAGTATATTATATGGTAGTTACCGCTCCAAAAGTCGCCCTCGTCCTCCCACTTTATTTCACTCATTCCCAGGATCTCTATCTCTAATCTTTCCATTTCTATCTTTATATTTTCAAACTTTCCATACATACTCAGTGATCTCACATTCCATGTTGCAATTTTTCTGTAGTCTTTAGCCTTTTTCCTTCTCTCCATTTTTATTTGTGAGTTTGGATTTATTTTTTTTTAACCAATGATGATTCTCTCTAGAGTTGTTCTCCCGGAAATTCGATTGGGGAACTGTTTTACTTCCGGATAATTTTGTCCCAGATTGTGCCATCCTTTCTTCATACATATTAGGCTGCTATGAGAGGATAATGTGGTGGATTCTTCTTTCCTCCCACATCGCAGTTCAGTAGCCGGTTGGATGGATACTACCTTTGCCTACTGATATTCAATCTGAAGCTATACCAATGTATCCAGCTCCATCTGCAGTTGATACTGCAAAAACTGCTCACTTAATTTTATCTGTGTCGACACAATACTCAGTGGTGTGGACGCTATACTGTTGTGTGTATAGCTTCTTGAAGCCGTAAGTGAGAGTTGGGAGTCATTTGGGAACCAATATCTTAGAGCGACCCTAGAGTCCGACAGTTCCGAGTGTAAAGGTACTATCCCTAAATTATTTCCTTACACACTTAGTTTATTATAATTTTTATTCTTTTAAGGCTAATGAAATTGCCTTAGAATTAAATAATATTTCTAAAGCCTTGACTACCACAGAACAAGAAGTGCTAGCCAAGAGAACAATAATAGAAATTGCTCAAAATCTAGTGGCTGACCCCTATCCTTCTGTAACTGTAACAGTTTTTGCTAGAACAGAAATAAAAATTCCAAACTTATATATTTTCTGAGTATCTTGTAAGATTTATGTTTAGTCGTTTTATCAACGTTGTTGCTTTTATGTCGATTCCCTTGTTCTAGAACAAGTAATAATGATATATCTGACTACGATTCAGATCAGGATTTAGAATACCGTTCTAAAACTACGGAAGTAGCAGAGCATCGCCGAACAAAAAGAACTTGCTGGTAGCATACTAAATGAAACGCAAGATTTAGTGCTTCCAACAATCAAAGAGCAATAATGACCTAAAAACCATGAGAGAGCGGAAAAGAAAACGCAACATGAAGATTTGTAAGGCGACCGTAGGAAAACCAAATAAAGAAGCAGCGAAGGAATATCAAACTAAATTGTCTAAATGCCTAAAACCTTTTTGCATGCCATCATATACCAAGAAGAGCACACAGAATATTTATTAAAGTGCCAGGCACAATATTATTAATAATTTCTTTATAGAGAGGGTAATAATAACGATTATAAACATCGTTTCATAGCTTTCTACGTTCTAAAAAGTGGTGTTGCTCGTAGAACAACTATTTTACTTAGACTTTATATTTCGAGGAGAAATTCAGCTTTGATATTTCTTCGAAGTTTATGGCAGTAAGATTCAAGTGTCCCAATCTTTTTTTAAATAAACTACTGTGAAAACTGCAGTGCCAAAAAAATTTAAAGGAGACTTAATATTTTCTGATCAGAGAAAAGGGACAATGGGCAATAAAATACAAAAAATCGAGAAAACATTGGTAATCATACAAAAAGTTTTCCAGTCATCGAAAACTATTACAGTAGAGAAAAGTCTGAAAAAATATTTATCGAATAGACTTAATATAAAAAAATGTATTTATTGTACACTAAAGATTGCAAACAAGCGTTATAGGAGAAATATAAAGCGCACTTAACAGAAACAAAATTTAAATATAAAAAATATTGAATAACTGAAACTGGCCCCAAAATTTTTTATAATAATTAATGTGCAGAAGTGTTTTGTCAACAACATACTTGACAATTGTTTTATTTTTGAAAACTGTGTACTCCATTATCCTAATTTCCACTGTGTGATAAAACGGTCGGGGCACGAGTTGATTGTGAGCTCTCGTCATGTTTTTTGAAGTGAGCACTAAATAACAGAGCAAATAACATCGAAAAACTGACCTACCTTTGTTTGGGGATGTTGGCTTCATTAAAAATATTTAACCAGAGATTCCTTCTCAAATGGCACATTCATATAAAGATAGATGGAGTTCACTCACCATGATGATCTCTTGAGGTTGGTAGCAATTCATTCGTTAGTATAAATATCAGGAAGATTTGGGAGTCTACAACAAAAAGTAAATGAAATTGACTTGTAATTAATCAAAAAACGAATACAAAGCAAGAAGATTTTAAAATCAGTGAGGTGCAATTGCGGAGAAGAGAAGAAAACCTCTTACAAAACTTCTTGTTTTGATGACAATTTTAAAATTGCAGACGTAAAGAGGTGCGCAAGAGGAGCAGCAAACTGACCAATAAATATTCTGTAGACAAGATCCAGTCAAAAAGCGATAAGTAATGTCAACAATCAAGACTTACCGGCACTTCTAAAATAGGTATTAGAATGTTTCCATCATTTTTATAAGTCTTCTGCACTCACCAGGCGCAGACTGTTCATCGGTAGAGTTCAATCGCATTACTTAACAATTTCAACACAAATAAATAATTATAAAAATTCTTTTAACTAATATTTTGACATTATTGTGTGATTGTAAAATTATTTGCTTATCTTTAAAAAATAATCGCAACTCCATTAATACAAAATGTTACTATGAGGTAAACTTTCATAACTGTCCCTCCTCATTATTATTCGATGAAATTCTGTGGACGTAGGTACAAAAAATTTAAAAGAATTAAAAAAAAACATATTACTTTAACATCTGTCTTTAAAATTTATTTTAATTAAAAACTAAAAGGAGCTATTTAATAAGTGGAGTAATATTTTTCTTAGTTGGAATTTAACTAATCGGTAGGATGGGTTGCCTATAGTTTAATGTTATTAAATAAAATATACATTTTAGTTTAGATAATATAGCACGTTATTCCTAATGGTATTCAGCGCTTTAATAATAATAATAATACGGGATTGGATTTTCCCCAACAATAAAGTGAAAACCCCTTCTTTAGAATTTACAAACCCACTTCCAGGCGCCATAATATGCATGCAAATTGCTTTCACGCTTTTTCTACCCAAGGAACAATAAAAAGCCGCCCTTCCAAAGAAAACATCCTTCTTGTGTAGATTATGCATAAATTTAATCAGATTTCCTCTCTGCGCCGCCGTGCCGCGAAATAATCCGTCGTACGGATTTCAGCCGATCGCCGATGCAGGCCGGCCGGCCGTCGCAAAATTCAATACACAGCCGGCACCCGCCTTCTTGCGCGCATTTGCATACAAAAACCTTGCGTTTGTGCGAGGCACTTCCGCATTGCATTGTCAATAGGTCGATTAGCCGAGGAAAGCTGCCAGAGGATGTGTAGTTTCCCTGCACGCCGCGGCCGCACGAACTAATGACGGTTCGACTCCCACGATCCAAAAATGCCGGCTTTACGACGGCCATTATAAAGCTGTTAGAAGTTTCTGCAGGCGGATTTTTCACGAAAAAGGTTGCTCAACTATAAGATAGAGGGATGTCAGCGGTATCCTCAAACAATAAGACTCTTTAGAGTTACTTTTTTGAATCATCGCAGCCATTAGGCTAATGCTACGTTAATGCCAAACGTTAATCGCTGTGGAAGGATAGAAAAATAAAACGTATTTTAAAACATTGTACAATTTAACTCCCGAGAGAGTACTAATTGTAAGGTTTTCTTTTTACTACCAATAATGGCAAATGTTTGTGTGTTAAATTTTGTTAGTGTGGCTCGTGCATCCAATACGAGCAGACGAGTTGCGAGCTATTTCTACCTACCCTATCACAACGACAATAATTGCAGCTTTGTAAGGTCGTGCAATCATACTCTTCTTGCCAAAATATCAAGTGCAAAGTGATAAATATGTGATCACAGGTCAGTGTTAAGATAACAGAATAATAAATTGAAATAAATCAAATATTTTCACATTTTAAATGTTTACCTAAAAACTTGCTAATAGTAACAAATATCTACAATCGGGTTGTGCCAAAATGGCCAACGACCCTTATTTTAACAGCATTTAGTATATACAATAAACTCCGACAATATATAATCAAAATTGACCATATCTGCCAGCCAATATGTGTTACTCTCACATGATAACGTCACAACAACCTCATCATTATTCTGCTATTAATTACAATCACCAACAACCAAATACTCAATTATCTAATTAAACAATACACTATCCTGTAAGAGAATCTCAAACACCACATGATAATGAATGGCAATATGCAAAAAGCCACAAATGACCAAGAAACACAGACGAAGAAGGCCACTCAAATCAAAGCAAATCAAATAAATATTGGTTAAGTAACAGTGTTACTTTAAAGAATCGTTATGCGAGTCTTGCCGAGGAAGAATCGATGGAAACGAATGTACGCAATGAACAAAAAAGGGCCCAAAACCCCCTCCAATCTTTATTATTGGTGTAGAAAACATAAAGCCACTAATCTTAGAATCAAATAAAATAGCAGAACAAGTAGCAATCAAGTTAAAATAGCCGGAATATAGCCAAACATCCACTAATATTATAAAAAACTAAAAAAGCTAAACAAGACAAAAGTTTCTGAGTGGTATAAAAAATGTTCACTACTCTACCGACGTGGAAGAAATAAAAAATAGCATACAAGATTTAGGACATGAAGTTACAAACTTACGGAACATTAAAAAACCAGGCACTGATATACGTCTTCCTACATTTTTCGTCGACTTAAAACAAAACGAAAATAATTAAGGAATCTGTAAACTAACATTTGTAGCACCACATATAAAGCGCAATATACAGCAATGCTTACGATGCAAGCAATATGACAACACAAAAAACTTTTGAAATAAAAAACCACGCTGCGTGAAATGCGTCAGACAACACTTAACGTCAGATTGTTCTCGAAAAATAAAAACAAAAATGTGTTAACTGCAAAGGAAATCATCCAGCCAATTATAAAGGATGTACAGTACATAAACAACTGCAGCAAAAACTAAGAAGTAAATTAATACCCAATGCAAATCGATATGTACAATCTAACATAACGAGCAAGCTATACACCAAGACCCGCAACAAATAAATAACATTAATCAAACAAATCCATTCACATTGAACCAACAGAATGGCGATTTAGCAGAACTAAAAACATGATGAAACAGCTTGTCAGTCAAATGGGTACAATGATGAACCTCATCTCAACGCTAGTAAGTAAAATGTCCTAATGGCTCAAAAATTGATAATAGCTATATGGAATTCCAACGGCTTGCGACAACATGCACATGAAGTAAAACAGTTGTTACAAATTAATAATATAGGTATACTGTTAGTATCAGAGACGCATTTCATCCACAAAAGTCACCTACAAAATATATAGAATATATAGCACTAAACATCCCGACAACGATGCACCACAAACTACAAAGTTATAGCACAGAACATTTACAAGCAACAATAGTGGCAATAGAAAATCATATGGGACATATTAACATATCACCAGTGTATTGGTCCTAAAATACAATAATAAAAAGAAAGACTACGAACACATTTTTAGTACTCTAGGAAATAAATATTATCACTGAAAGAAATTGAAATGCCAAAAATAAATTTTGGGTTTCAAGGATAAGAACACCAAAAAGCAGACAGTTATACCTGCTTTAAGGGCAAATAATCTAACAGCAGTATCGACAAGAGAACCAGACAGAGAAAAAATAACCGATTCACTAGATTTCGGAATCACAAAAAAAATTAACGAAAAACAAATTAACAGTCTTGCTTTAATCTATCGTCAGAGTATTCACCAGTTATAATTACTCTCTACTCATACATTTTAAAACGACAAAAGCAATCAACACTATCGGTGTGGCGGCCTTTCGCCCTTGAACCGTCTGTGTTTGTCAGCGGTGCTGGTGGATTTGATGTATTCCGGTCAGCGTTTTGCTATCGCACACTAAAAACGGTAGATGGGCTTTTTTCGCTCGACCTGCGAGCCTGTATACGCCGTCGGCGGCACCTTTTGAAACCCATACCGACAAGTGCGATCGCAGCAAAATTTTCCCGCAAATAATCTACCGCTAAGCCAGGCGCGAAGCCAACGGCGACACTTTCGAAACGCAATCCGGCAAGTGCGGTCGCAATATAATTTTCCCGCAAAGCCAAGCGCGAAGACAAAATCATATACAGTGGCCACCAGAAAGTCAACGCAGTAAAGCAGTCCGAAGCCGATTACAGGTGAGCGATTTGGCAATTTACTCGTTGGTTTGATATCAGTAGCCTCCCCCATCCGCTTTCGCGCCGGCTGGTTAAGGGACGATTTGAGCCTCAGCGTCTTTCCACACAACGGGCCGTAATTTGTTCACCATACCGCTTTACGAGGGCACGGCTATTTACACGCCTGGCTCTCCAATCATACAGAAAGAAAATAAATTGGAAAATACACAGCAAAGGGGTAGACTAACTAAATAACTTGAATGTAACGTTGAAAGCTTCAGAAAAAGTTGATATAGCAATAGTCGACTTAACTAAAGCAATTTAGAATGCAGCATGGACAGCAACGCCCGACCACAACTGTGACACCATTAAAGAAATATGTCCTATTATATTCGAACAAAAAATTTCGGAGAAAAGAAAACTTAGAAAAAAACGGCAAACCGCAAGAAGTAAAGATGACAAAAAGAAATTTAGCAAAGCAATAAAGGAGTTGAAGCAACTTTTAAACAAATCAAAAATTAGTCAATTCAGGACTATTTTAGTGAACTGTCACCACAACAGATTGAAGAAACCTCGGGTACACGTTCCACCAATCAAAGATAAACATGATCAATGAGCTTGGAGTAATAAAAAAAATAGCCGCAGTATTTGCGAATCACTTAGCCACCGTTTTCAAACAAACAGCATGAATGGACCCGCACAAAAGCAAATGATACGAGAATATCTTAATGCACCATATCAAATGGATTTTCCAATTAAAACCTTCAGTTTCATAGAAATTAAAGATACAATACAACAAAATATCATTTGATTTAGTAACCGGTAAAGTGTTAGAACTTACAACTAAAGGATATAAAGCTATATAGCAAATCTTCAATGCAATACTGAGGCTAGAGCATTTTCCCAGCCAATGAAAAGTAACACATATAGTTATGTTGTTGAAGCTTAGTAAGAATCGAAATAAAGTGGTGTGTTATCGTTCTATTAGTTTATTAGCAGTTTCTTCGAAAGTCTTCGAAAAGGTATTTTTGAAACGAATGTAACCAACCAATTCTAGACGATAACAAACTGATCCCAAATCATCAATTCAGTTTTAGAAAGTACACCGGCTAGTTAATGTGATCAATTTAGCATTTGATGAACAAAACTATTTTGCACATGCAAACTCTGGATAAAGTAGTTTTGAATGATTATTTAATTGACACCTTATGCATCTTCCAAGTTCGATTTTTTAGGTAACAGTTCGAGCTGGATGGTTCTAAATCTATGTAGTATAATAGCAATTACTGTATTCTTTACTTTGTAAATATTTTTAGTTATGAAGCCGTAGTTGTGTAATTTTCTTTAATTTCTTTCATTAGTACGCAGGATGTAAAAGCCTATTAACTGTGCGATAAGCTCTTTCCATTTCAGTTGGTAGGTATGATATTTAATATCATTCTTTTGTCCGTAATTGCTATATTTACAATAATTATCAGGCTCTTTAATATTTATTTTGACTTCCTTATCAGCCGATGATTAGGAATTATAGAAATTAAGCTTTTAACCATATCAGGGTTAAGAATATCTGGGATAAATATTGTAGGTGGTTTTGGAATATTGTATTACATAGTTGCTACTTGACTATTGAAGTGGAGTCTTAGCTTTTTTTTTCTTTAACTATATTATGGTTGCACGTTTACACTTATTTCTATGCACATTTTGCCAGCTAGTTTCTTTGCTTAAGGTTTTATCATCTAAATGGGTACATACCTGGATGTTGGTATAATTATAACTTTCTAAATTTTTTTTGGCTAGTTTCGTAAACTGCTGTTAATAATTAATCATTAAAGGAAAAGGATTTGGAAATAGTTAAAACAAATTGTAAACTGTGATGTTGGGATACGCCTAGTTTAGCTATAGTTTTATTTTGGTAATTAACGCAGTTCGGGTTATGGCTAAGCATAGAATAAAAAGTAATCCTCAGTATTATGCTTTGATATTCACTGTCGGGGCCTGTGCCGACAGAGTGCGTGTTATTTTAGTATCGAAATTCGATTTGAGGATGTTCAATATCTAACATAACAAAGTGAAAAATAATAGCTTAACACTTATAAAGAACGCCAAGTTGTTGGATGAGAGTCAAAGGAAATATTATTAGAGAGTTCTAAGGCCTCTATAAAGGCATTTTTCGAAGAGCAATATAAACTTTATAAACTCATTTAGTCATTTTATGTTGAACTAACATTTTTCTGAATTATATACTAAATTAAAGTTTTTATATCAAACTTATTAATTTTATTAATATATCAGAACTAACTCTGCTTTCAATGTAATAATAATGGAAATTAAAATAAGTTTAGAACTGCCGAAATATTAAAGTTTATTTGTATGCTATTATATTTATCTGCCCGTCAACTTTAAAATCAATATTTATTACATAATATACATTACAAAATGGCATAATAATCAAGTTTAATTTAAAAAAAATGTAATGTAATCTGATTTTTTTTATATTTTATATTTTATAGCCTTAACTAAAAACATTTATTATTATTGGAGAGGCAGGCGTGTAAATAGCCGCTCTCGTGGTGCGGTGTGGAAACGTAGTACGGCCCGTTTGGAACGTCAACCGAGAAGGCCCAAATCGTCCCTTAAACGACAGTCGCGTAAGCGGATGGGGGCGGCTACCGATATCAACCAACGAGTATTGCCAAATCGCTCACCTGTATCGGCTTCTGCTTCGGCTTCGTAGGCGATTCCAAGGTGGCCACCTCTGCGCTGCGGATCTGGTATCTGCGGGATGATAAGACGCGACCGAATTGGCCGCGCTGCAGGGTGCGAACGTTTCTTGCGGGTGAAGACATGACCGAACTGGTCGCGCTGCGGATGGCGAGTGTTGCCGGGCTTCGCGCCTGGCTTGGCGGCAGGTCTTTGCGGGCAATTTTCATTCGCCAGCACCTTTCATATCAAAAGGTGCCGCCGACGGCGTATGCAGACTTGTCGGCTGAGCAAAAGCCCAGATGCCGTTTGTGTGCGACGGCAAAACGTAGCAGATATCAAAGGCGCGCATGCCGCCGCGATATAAAGCGGTTCAAGGGCGAAAAGGCCGCCACACCAATTATACTATAGATAATGCCTTTAGAACTTTTAGCATAAAAAGTAAATATGTTGTACCATTATTTCCAATTCTTGAAATTATTACAAAAAGTTTTTATTATTCAAATCTAAACTAAAGTCATGAAAACAATAGTTAAAGGCACTAAGTGACTTATTAAAAGCCTAAGCAGAAAGGCGATTTTAAGATTCTCTGACTAAGTTTAATATTACAATTATGCCACATATTATATTAAACTTAACATTTTTTTTTCAAAAAGAGTGTCATTTACTCGTTACTACTGCACTAGAAAATCCAGCCAACTACGCTTGGCTGCTATAGAAAATGCAATATTACGAACTTGCTGTAGCAATCGTTACTGTTCTGCAGCTATTTCTTCCGGTGTTCTTTGAGAATGTCGTTGTCGTCTTGCTTGATTTTCTACTTCAACTTCCTCCGGAGTTCTTTCGGCACGTATATGTCGCCTTGCTTCATTTATTGCTGTCCTTCCATTCTTCGTTTTCTTATGTAATTCCTGTGGTGATCAGCTGTTTATTCCTATTCCATACCTAAGAATGCTTACTTGCAAAAAAGAACAGAAAAACTGAAACAGCAGGATAAATAATTTAATTTTAATTTAAGTTTTTAAAATTGCAATGTGCTTTAAGGATACGACGATTGTTCGTGTATTTCCACATGGCCCCCAACGCGCTACTTTGGCAAGAAATGCTTTTTCACACGGCTGGGGAACCGGTGACCGGGGATCTCCGCATCGCACTTTATAGATATTTGACACTCTAACTTGCAAAAAAAAAATACGGTACACGTCTACAAAGTGTGGGTTGTGTGGGAAATCTCATCCTTCGAATTATAAAGACATAGTATATTAAGATTGACCAAAAAATTTAAACAAATCAACATACCAAATTTCTGAATGAATTTATGGATGTATATAGTAAAGTTCTACACCAAAGTAATATGATTTTATCCATTATGGTTACTGTCATTAATATAATAATAATATAATGGCAATATCCTTGAGATTATTAGCCTGATTGAATGAAATATCTTAATTCAATACAAAGATGAAATATTGACGTTTTGAGATCTGAAAAGAATTGACATTTTGCTTATATAAGAAACTCATTTTACTACAAGAACCTAGCTTAGAAAACTGTAGCCCCAAGTTTATCACACAGGATATCCGGATGGCACAGTGCATGGTACGCCAGCTATTATAATAAGAAGAACTACCATTCATCAATTTTTGAAAACTATAATACAAGCAAAACATATGAGAACCTCAAGTTCTCAGAGTAATGATTATTATTTTTTGTTATGTTAATGTTGAATAGAGTTACAAATTACTGTTATACCAATCGCCAGTAATTATACTGCTATTACATCTAGAAACAAATTTTCCAGCAACACATCGTTGACATAAAAATTGAAATTCTTTGCGAGAATATATTTGACACAATTTATAATCGAATATTAGATTAAAAGAACCAGAAGAGCTAGAGATAAAACAAACTACTTTATTTACAAGAAACAAGTTCCAATTTTACTTTGGAAGCGTAAGGTAAGAAAGTGTAAAAGTGTGGTCCCTTATCGAGTACAATAAATTCGAGGCCGCTAGCCTTTGCATCTATTATAAAAGGACATTTATTAAAATAAATGTATAATTTAAATACAATCTACATTAACGGGTAAGCCTGTATCCATCTCAATCTCAGCCAAATCAAATACCTGAATTTACGCCTAATATACCTAACTTTCGAAATCCAGTATTCTTTCAACATACAGGTATACCATATGGTTACTAAGACAGCAAATGCAGCTATTCAAAACCAATTCACTAATCAAGTCAGTATCTCAAACGCTTCAGATGTAAATAATGAGAATACTTTACCAACCGCTCACAACACTAATTAAATTCCTAACGCAGTGAGCGACAATGAAATGAACAACAGCTTTCCGAAAACAATCACACATTACTGGGAATCAGTAAAAAAGCGTAAAATTAGCCATAAACTAACAAATCACCATTCTTTGACTCTACAATGGATTCAAATCGCTTGAAACAAACGCTGAAAATGCTATAACTAGTCAGAATACCATTACGGAACCAGCAACATCTAAACCGCTACTGATATTTATATATGGAGCAAAAAATTATCAGAGTATAATTAATAATTTAGCGACAACTACGAAAGATAAAACGTACCGCATAAAAGCTTTAGCTAATGACATAGTCTCACATAATCGATACCTACAGAAAACTAGTAAAGCTCTTACGTGAAGAAAAAAATATTTACCACACGTACCAAGCGAAAGAAGACCGTATCTACAGAATTGTGATTAGAAACTTACATCACTCTGTGCCAGATAAAGAAATTACAGAGAAGCTTGCAAAAGCAGGATATACAGTGCGAAACATAATGAACATTAACACAGTACAACTGAAGAACCACTCTCCTTGTTTTTATTTTATAACCTAAAGCAATTAACAAAACAATGTTTGACTTAAAATACATTTACAACACCAAAATAACCGTAGAAGCACCAATAAAAAGACGCGGCATAGTCCAATGTATGCGATGCCAGGAGTATGAACACTCTAAAACATACTGTAATAGACTATATATCTGTGTAAAGTGTAGTAACAAACATGACTAAAAAACATGCCAAAAAGCTAGAAACACCCCAAAATGTGCTCTATGCGTAGATTAGCACCCCGCAAAATACAAGGGCTATAAAGTTTACAAAAATTTAATTACCCAAAGACATGGCGCCAGAAACTCTCCCTCTAATCCTACATTAATTAATAACCGCCTGCCGCAGACACAGCCAGCTAGCTACATCTCGGCCAATACACGCCTGTCCCAAAGTGCAAACCTAGCTTACGCCTAAGCTGTACAAAATAATAACAACGAGCATAAAGGATCAACTAGATTCATTTCTAAACGAATTCATAAACATGTTCGCGCAGTTACTTAATCAAAACCACATGGTCTTAGATTTGCTTACTACTATCATCAGTAAACCAAATCCATAATGGCTAAAACACTTAGAATTACAACGTGGGATGTCAATGGGCTTCTCAGTCATAAGCAAGAGGTAATAACATTCCTCCATCTAAACAAAATTGGCATTCTCCAAATATCTAAAACCCACTTCACTGATCGAACCGTTTTCCTTATATCACACTATTCAACCTACAGCTGTGTTCATCCTGACGGCACAACACATGGCGGATCAGAAATTCTAATTAAAGATTCTATCTCACATCACGAATTGGTTAAATACCAAACTAATGAGATCCAAGCTACCAATGTTTAGGTAAGCACCAAAAAGTGGAACTTGACTAACAGCCGTCTATTGTCCGCCACGCCACACCATTTTTCCTAAAGAATATAAAAATTTATTTCAAACCCTTGGTAATTGTTTTATTGCAGGTGGGGACTGGAATGCCAAGCACAATCAATGGGGCTCCAGACTCATCACAACCAAAAGACGCAACCTCTTACGGGTTATAACAGACAATAGTTACTAACATATCTAACGTAAAACCTACTTACTAGCTGACAGACACGAGAAAGCTATTGGACCTCCTAGATTTCTTTATAACTAGGGGCATACCAATGCAAAACTGCTTAATAGAATCAAATCATGACCTGCCTTTAAATCACACACCTGTTATTTTAAGTATGTACATCACAGCCATAAATAATCATTCACACCCAAAGCTAGCCACGAAGCACATTGATTGAAAAAAAAATATTCAAAAAGCTGCGTGGGAGTCGACACCTAGAACTGAACAGCAAACAATAAATTGGGGGGCACGGAAGGCTAAAGAAACGAAGCGTCGACTTCAACTTACAACTTACTTAGTCCGGAAAGCGAGCAGCAAAAGAAGCCAAAAGGGACTCACCTGATTACACTTGATGGTTTCTTTTGGAGGGGCTGACGACTGAGCGCGAATTCTTTGGTGCTCAGGTTTTAAGGGCTCAGCCGTGCCCCACTCTGCTAGTGGGGTGCAGAGTTCAGGGTGGAAGCACGCTGAGCTTGCTGGGGAATGCAGGGCTCATCCAGGATTGGTAGACGCCCGGGGATGCCTTTGCCTCAGATAGCATTCCTTTGTGATTACAAATTCCAAAGGAGGGCTTTGTGTTGCACGAAAAATTCCGGGCCAGGTAATATCAGCCCCGGCGAAATCGGGACCAGGTAACAAAGTCCTATCACCACGCCGTTACACATCCGACAACTCATTAGTGAAAAACAACGAGTCAGAGGCAGATGGCAGAGATCACGTAACCTGGATGACCTGCACTGTTACAGAAGACTATCCAGACAACTTACCAAAGCACTCAATAAAGATCGTAACTCAATCTTTAAAGCATACATCCAGAATCTATCCTCTGACGACCACGTCCTATCGAAAGCTACTAAAAAATTTAAAAAAACCCACACCACCAAAACCTCCAATAAGGAAACTTAACAATGAGTGGGCCCGTTTCGACCAAGAAAAAGCCGACACCTTTGCAACTTACTTATTTCACGTTTTCCAACTGGTAGAACCAATACCAGGCGTTCCAAATGATGACATTGAAAACTTTCTTGACACACCCTGTCAAATGTCGCCACCAGCAAGAGCCGTTAGCCTATCGAAAGTTAAAAAAGAAATAGCCAAGCTAAACTAACACAAAGCTCAGGGGTGTGATCTAATAACCAGACAAATACTAAAAGTGCTGCCCCGGAAGGCTCTGATTCTCATCACAATTGTCAATCGCATTCTAAGCCTCTGCTATTTTACTGTCATATGGAAATACGCAGAAATAATAATGATACCTAAAAGTGGCACCCCCCTTCCCCAAGAAACCTTTTCATACAGGCCTATTAGATTACTGCCTATTTTTTCTAAAATATTTGAGAGCTTGCTACTTAAACGAATCCAGAAAGACAACCAACTAACGTATTTGTTGCCTAACTACCAGTTTTGCTTTCGCGAAAACATGTCAACATTACATGAAGCCCACAGGATAGTCAACCAGATATCTAAGAGCATCGAGGAAAAGGAATATTGCAACGGGGTATTCTTGGATGTATCCCAAGCGTTTGACAAAGTGTGGCATGAGGACCTTCAGTACAAACTCAAAAATATGCTTAATAACAATTACTATATCCTCCTGAAATCTTACCTCACCGATAGGAGTTTCTCCGTAAAGCTTAATGATGCTGTCTCTCCTGACTACTACATACGATCGGGTATACCACAGGGAAGCATAATTGGCCCGCTCCTGTATATAAATGTCAAAACATTTTTTTTACAAGAAACAAAGTAGCCACTACATTTACTAAATGTGTGCAACAAAATCTAGTAAAGTTCCACCAAAAATTAAAAGGCTGGAATTCCAAAAGCGTAAATTTGAAGCCAGATAGCCAAACACTTAAGATATTTTAGGCAAAAGAATCATTTAGGCGATCAGATATTCCAAAATAAAGTTTTGGCATGCTAAGAAAGTGTGATCATTCGCTTTGAAAATCCGCATAAAATCTTAAAAGCTTAAATGCACATTTCACTTACAAGAACACAACTAGGACAATGTCTTCGCTCAACATTTTGCAAAGATTTCCAATCCCCATTCGAATGAAACAAATTCAAAAGTAGAAAGTTATTGAACAGCATGTTTACAACTGCCACTGCTGATCCAACCTTTTTCACATTAAGAAATAAGAAAACATTTAAACATTAGAAAACCTTTTATCTATGATCCGATAACTAAAGAAATATTGCATTGGTAACTATTTTATTTAACTCAGTACTTAAATTAACGTACTGGCCTTTGCAGTTTAAATTTGTACAAGCATTTTTGATGTTAAAACCTAGAAAATTGCCGAATAGATTTTTTATAGAATCATCAAGTAATTTTTAAATTAATAGAAAAATCAGAAGACTTTAAGCAAATGAAGAGTTAACTTTAAAATGTTTCAGTATCTGAGATCTTACAGTATATCAATCGAAAACAAGAAACGCAGTTTTTTTTTAAATGTTCAAAATAATTTTGATAGTGTCAAGCTACTTCAAATTTTTTTCCTGACCAGTGTTTCTTATTTTTCAAATCATACTTTCACTACCAAACTAAAGTCCACTTAGTAATGTTCTTCGACCTCTTCTCTATTTGATGTATATCGCAGGCTTAGCCACATAAGAAAATATTGTGAAGAGAATATTTGCGAATAATACTACTGTCCTTTCTTGCTACAAATATCCTCAAGCAGCTAGTCATTATGTATAAAACCATATCAACTTAGCCTGCTAAATCTAAATCCATTGAAGTTACATTTAACTTAAAAAACAATAACCATTCACATTAGTAAGTGGTATTAAAATAGAACAGTTCAATAAATGATACTTAGATAGTATGCATGTAAAAAACAACAAATGCTTTCTATTTATGACTTGCGAATCGTGAAAACATTGTAAGCAGCTTGTAAATATAAAATCTAATTAAAGGCCTCTTAATTATAACAAAAAAATATTTTATTGTTGCATTCTGTCAAATCTAGAAAAGCTTTAATTTAAGCTAAATTGCTCTTGAAAATGACTAATTAATGGTTACCAATTATTTTATTATTATTTTATATAGTTATAATCAATAATGAATTTAAAACATAAAATGCTTTTATCATAATTAATTAAATAATTATCTATACTTTTACAACAAAATTATTGACATAATATTATTAAAGTTTAGGATACGATTTTAATATCCCTAGGCAACGCAGTATATGTAAGAATACGTCAGTTGTTACTGATGTTATAAGTAAATATCTGAAGAAAATCAACAAGAAAATTCTTTTTATCCGTTAAATTTAAATGGCCTTGGGCACAAAGCATATTGGTTTCTCACTTTAAGATAATGTATAAACGTAATAAATTTTTCTTTTGAGAATATTATAATAAATTTTCCTTAACTGCTAAGTGCCTACAAAGTCGAGAGTACTTATTCCCTTCTCACCTATTTATCGGGAACAGGAAGCATCGGTCAATCGTTTGTAGCAACCACCGAATGTTCATCACTCTTGTTTATAATTTCGTTTCACAGTGTCAGATAAATCAAATTGACCTTACTTCTACAAAAATTACTTTTTAAGGAACTACCAGAGTTACAACTCTAGGCAATGCCAGACGTCTAATAATCATAGCCAATCTTGAAAACAACAATTTATCGATTTCGCTACCGATTGCCGCCTTACTTTACGGGTGATTGTGCGGTGTGCCATCTTCGCTCTGACGTTTTGTTTCCGGGTCGTATTTGTAAAACTTGATGGCGTACCGCTGCTCCAAATTTCGCTCATCGCAACTGACGACGAGGCGTCACAACAGGAGGTCACTAAAACAGTGGTCCACTAACTAACGCACGCAGGCGACTGCCGCAGGTCGAAACCTGTTCCCAAGCTCTCCATAATATCCGGCCTTGCAAACCTTTCATTCCTAACGCGGTTTAGGAACGATTTTAATATCCCTAGGCAACGCAGTATATGTAAGAATACGTCAGTTGTTACTGATGTTATAAGTAAATATCTGAAGAAAATCAACAAGAAAATTCTTTTTATCCGTTAATTTTGTTGGGCAAAAAAAGCATATTGTTTCTCCCTTTAAGATAATGTATAAACATAATAAATTTTTCTTAACTGCTAAGTGCCTACAAAAAGTGACGAGCAGTACTTATTCCCTTCTCACCTATTTATAACAGAGCATTAATCGTTTTTAACAACCACCGAATGTTCATCACTCTTGTTTATAATTTTGTTTAGGTTCAGATAAATAAATTGACTTACTCTACTTTTTTAAGGAACTACCCTTTTAGTTACCTCTAGCAATCGCGCAGCTCTAATAATCATAGCCAATCTTGAAAACAACAATTTAGTGCTGCACGCTACCGATTGCCCGAAACTGCTGTGTAGATTATCTTCCAAATTCTCCGTCATCAGTTAATACTGCACATCAATTTCCTAAAAAGGATATTATAGTGGGTGTTACTTTAGAGAATGGCTGTGGTTACATATGGCTAATTTCCCAAAATAGCTTAAAACATAATCATTTGCGCACCGCGGCTGTGGGTGCAATTGTTATCTGTTACAGTAGCTACAAAATGTGTAGTTTAAAAGAGCTATTAGAAGAAGCCATTGAATGAAAGAGTATAAAAGTTGTACTCAGGTTGGTTTTAGCCGCAATTTTCCAAGGAAAAATTTTATATTACAGTTTTATAGTGAGATCGCGTAATGATCTTTTTGTATCACGAGTTATATTTCACTTACTGTTTAATAATTGTTAATTTTTGATTGTAAAAAATGCTATGCCTTTATTGTATGTCTATTTAAAGCTGTAACGTTAGAATTTTTGGATGATATAAGAAATAAATGGGAAAAGTCGTCTCTGAAAAGTCGGGCCTGAAATAATTTTTTAAGATTATGTAAAGTACGTAATTTGCATTTTATTTTTTATAACATATATACAGAGTAACTGCTTGGCAATTGTAGTGCAAATATATGCTAATGGCCACTTTTGATACATAAAAGTTCCAATCTAATTTAATATGAGTAATACAATTGATATGTCTGATCATGATTATCTAAATCGCAACTTTTATTTCCAGCAGTGTGCTTTTAAAAATGCATCATGTCAAAGCTATTGTTTGGATACAACTGATATTATTAAACAGATCAGCTTATAATTTAACAACAGCAGTAGTTTACTAGTAGAAATAATTTTTTCCATCAAATTCTTTTAAACTACACACAGCTTGCTGGTACAGCGCAGACTAATGGAAATTTTATTTATCAGCCAATACACCCACATACAAATTATCAAACGCCATCATAACTAAACGCAAAAACGTTATAAGAAAATAATATCTCGAAAAATATGGAAGAAGAATCGGTAACAAATAATATATGGTTCGTAAAAACACCTAAAAACCGAATAAAACTCAAAAACAGATTTGAAGCCCTTTCTCACATCGAACATGATAACAATGTACAAGAAAACAACAACGGTCAACAAGTACCTGAAATAAGCAAACCGCCGATCAATTTTATGTACAAAGCTATATTGATTGTGCGCAAATAACTACTAATTTATCAATAATTATAAAGAGAAACAATTTTTGATTAAAGTGTTGGCAAACACAATCACAAATCAACTTTATAATTTACGACTTTTATCAAAAATTAGTAACCCATCTCAAACAAGATAAAATAGTGCTTCACACCTATCAACTGAAAATTAGAAGTCTTCACTAGTCTATACCCACAAATAAAGTTATAATCCAACTAGCCAATCTAGAACAGGTCATACGCAACATTATTGATATTCGGCATCGGGAGACAAAACATCCACTACTTCTATTTATGGTAGACCTTAAACTCAAGGGAAATAATAAAAATACATACAAAATTAAATATTTAAGCAAAATTGGTGGTGGAACCACCTCGAAAGAAGAATATAATGTCTCAATGTACTCGATGTTAAGAATGCGGACATACGAAATCCTATTGTACACAGCCCTACGGACGTATTAAATGCGACAAAAACATAATTTTACCTTTTGCCAATAATCGCTAGATACACTTAATAAATGTGCCTTATACGAGCAAAACCATCCAGCAAATTGTAAAGGGTGTAAAGTTTACAAAGACCTGTAAAGCGCAAGGCAAATCTAGGCTAAAAAAATTTAACTTCAAAGCTTCTTCTCTTACATGGTTAAATAATAAATTAAAACAAAACACCAATAAGACTAGCAAAAACCGGAGCACTTTATGCTCAGGCTATTTTTGCTAAAAATATAAATACAAACACAGATCAATAAATAAATATCTATAAACAGCTATCGAATTTCTTAAATAAATATAAGGACGTGTGCAATTAGATCATCAAAACAGCTTGCCATTTAACTTGCTAACCACGGTTATAAATAATCTACCTTCATTAATACGTATCCGTAGTGAAATGCAAATGGCTAACAAATCACACAAGAGAAATAAAAATGTTCTTATAACTACAAAAAAGTTTGATGCATTACTCTTCTCTGATAGCCATGTTACTGATAGAACAGTTGTTAAAGCCACACTACACAGTATATTTTATTAACCATCCACATAGCAGATCAGCAGTTACTATTAGAACGGCTCTGTAGTGCTACAAATTGCAACCCTACGAAACATAAAAACTTCAAAGCATAGTAATTCAAAGAGAAACTAGGCTCTATCCGTTAAATATAACAGTAATTTATTGCCCCCTAAGGCATGACATCTTAACTAAAGAGTACGAAGAGAATTTCTAACAGCTTAGCAATAAATTTGTAGGTGTTGGAGCCTGGAATACGAAACATACAACTCACTACTTTGAAAGACCGTTTAAAGCTACTTGGCATTCAAAACTGAAATATAATATATTTATATACAAATCAACTAAGATCTATTAAACTACACTCTAAGAATAGCTAAGGAATAGCTAGTAGATCTTCGAGTATTTAATTACCTTTTGATTTATCCTCCAATTACTCAGCAATTATTTTAAATTTTAATTCAATCGTAACAGGAAAAGAAAATCTATCTAACTCTGTTCTAAGCATATCACCAAGTGGTATGCTTAGATTTCAAAAATTATTAGATGAACCCATCTTTAAAGTCAAAGAAACAGTCGAATACTTAGACGAAAGTTACAGATTATTTAAGTGTGCTAATAGAAAATGCTGTTTAAAAATCTAGGCAAACTGAAACCATTTACCAAAAAACCGACTTTATGTATGAGAATTCGTCATTAAGAATCAAATGGCAAGAAATGAGAAATACACAAGGCAAAAGGATATAAAATAAACACACACAGGTTATACGTTACACTAAATGAAAAAAGAAATAAGACCTTTAAATATTATATTACTAACTTATCTAGCAACTACTACGCAATACGAAAAGCTCACAAAAAAATTTAAAAACCAAGAGTAACAATTCCTCCAATTCGAAAAATTGGCAGAATTTGGACCAAAACCAACAACCACAAAACAAATTTCTTTAGTGAGTATTTTGAACAAGTCTTTAGAACTCCACAATCGGGTATAAACGCTAATGATGATTTTTTAATGCATCATGTCTGCTATTTCTCCCAATTAAACCGTTTTTGCCTGCCGAAGTAAAGTAGAAAATTAAATATAGGAATTCCAATTAACTTCTGTTTTCATCTTATCGTTGGGCAATTTATTAAATTACGTAACGTACCTGAAAAAACTCTAGTTCTACTCGGTGAGAATTTGACCTAATTATAATGATAGCTAAACCTGGAGAACAACGTACAGAACCAATATCATGTCGATCTATGAGCTTATGTGATGCCAAAAATATTCGAAAGATAGTTTTTAAAAACAATGAAAATACTGAACTTAGTTATAATAACAAGTTTGTAACAAACATTCGATTTGAACGAAGATTCGATTTTATACGTAATATTGTAGATAATCCGAACATTGGGATTAGCTTTCAGCTGCTATTAATCGTCGTGTTGTTCACGATACTTGGCAACGAAGATTGGATTTCTTATTCGAAGGAATTTAATAATAGTACAAAACGATAACTTACAGTGCAAAATTTTGGAAGAAAATTATTGCTTTAAACTATCGCTATTAATCGTCGTAATTGTATGGAATACTTTTTGTAAAGCAGTCAAAAATTATGGATCTTATTCGACTATGCACATTAATAAAGTACGGAAACGTAGTCAGTAGGCTTTTTATAAGAGTCTCCGCAACTTTGAAATGCAAATTATCCTCTTGTATTCTTAACTATCTTCTTCTACTCTGTAATATAGGATATTAGCTGCAATAACATTTCGTAGTACTAAGAAATGTATGTGAGCTCAGTGGCTACGTCTGACCCGTTACATGAAGAAAGTCGGAAAGTGTTTGTAGTGGCCAGCACTCGATGTTTGCCGTTATTTTAGAGTCGAACCCTGGGCCCAACGCTGTGAGAAATACGTCATTGTCAATGTCTCCTCTTGTATTTTATTTTATAATGCTATATTCTGCAAAGCAGCCTATACTCCTGTATTTTTCAATTAATTTTCCATATTCGTCACTCTAATTAGTGTATTTCTACTGATCATACATTAAGTTGTCTTCAAGATTTGGTTTTTGTTATTACGACGTAACAAATGGGTTAAAGTTTGTTGAAATAAGGGTATAATATGTATCAGCATAGATAACCTTCCTATATGACAGCAGATAGATTCGTAGAAAATGCAGTGTTTTATGACACTCTGTTATACCAAACCCAGAGCAAGTACAAAAAAGGGGAGTTGAGTTCCAAAAACTTATCAAAAACTTTTTTTAATATACAAACAACTTTATTTTTTGTTAAAAATATTAACAACATATGTATTTCTTACACAAAAGTAAAAAGAAACAAAGTATAACTATTTTTATTTTAATAATGTAAATTTTTTTTCTCTCGAATGATATAATCTTCACTCTCTGAATCCTTTTTATCATTTGTGTCTTGCGCCTCCTTAAAAAAAACCTGTTTGTGTGCACACCCTTACAAGACAGGTTTCCTGATATCCAGTTTCTTTTTGAATTTTCGATTTCTTTTTATAATCAAGGAAAATGATCTAGATCTTTAACTAAACTTAGACCTTTCCATAGTTGTTTAATATTAATTTGTTAACTTTGCAATCTTTATCATTGTCGTTATTCTCGGAATCGAGTTCATTTATAACTTCTGACGCTATCTACAGCAAATCTGGCTCGCCATTTATTTCTTCCACCAATAAATCATAAACCTGAATACTCATGTCTTCAAAACCAACCAAGTTCTAATTTGTCACCAATTTCATTTTCCGACGATTCAAGACCGTTTTCTATTTCAACTAATGATGGCAAAATCTTTTTCCAACGTTCATTTAAAGTTGATATTTCTGGTCGTTTTAACTATGAGGATATGATTTTGATACCGGGTTTAATTGAAGATTACTTCCAAACTTTCATTATACCAGTTGATCTTGATGTAGTAAGTTTTAAAGGTATATAATACCTTGATCCAACAGCTGGAGCAATGAAGTAGTGTTTTGGTGGTAGAAACGTCATTTCGACGATGCGATGGCACAAATCTTGTGAGTAACTAGGAACATTATCTAATAGTAACCGCACCTTCTCTAAGAAAATTTAATCTTTGGCACAAATTATTTTAAAAAAATTATCTAAATCTCCCGTTGCCCAAGCTTTCGAATTTGCTTTGCAATATACCGGTAATGTGTTTTTATTTAGCCTTTAAATGCACGGAGATTTAGAATGTCTGAACAAACAAGGATTGTATCATAAACTCTCCTGATGCATTGGATCCTGATCTTTAGATACTCTAAATCCGGATGCAGTTTTTTCTTGTTTCGTTATTAAAGTTTTACTGTGTATTTCTTTCACCAAAGCCCAGTTTTATCTGTGTTAAAGATTAAATGTGGTGTGCTCTTCTACAACTTTCTGAATTTATTCTGGATACGTCTCGGCAACTTCATGATCAGTTGACGCAGATTCGCCTTGAATTTTTATGCAACAAATGTAAATTTTAAGAACTTTTTGTTTGATGATATTGCCATTCAATGGAATCATTTTTTGGCAGCTGTCATCAATTCAGACTTTTAGTGCTTTTTGCATTTTCTCAATTATTAGCGTATGGAAACGAGCTGCATATTTTGTAGCTATCCAAGATTGCATTTTCGCAATGGTTCGGATTATTGCTTCATTTAAATTTAGAATTTTTAAAATGTGTGATGATTGTTCTGCTTTCATAAGACGATCCAGGATTTCTATTTTTACATCTTTTGCGTCTTTTAATTTTTATCGCACATACTTTGGGATTAAAGTTAAATTTTCCAAAATTAGTGTTAAAGATAAGATTCTTTAATTCCTACTCAAAAGTTTCTTCTAAAACCACCAGAAATTTCTTTAAATATTTTTTTCTTCGATCTATGCACTGAACACTTTAAACATAAAATACGCAATAATGTGCATGAGAATGAGCCTTCATCAAATAAAATTCGGATATTCCTCAATTGTATACGTACAATAATGTAACGTCGGGTATTTCTGCAATGGTATTTTATTTTTGTATGAATGTATATATATTGTGCGCCCATAGTGTATAATTTAGATTTATAAATACATACATACGTAAAATAGTAGAAAAATAGTGTTACACGAGATTTTCTGCAAATGTATAAATATGTTAGAGCGAAACCATGTTGTAGGACACCGTAGGGTTACCTATACGTGTTTTCGTTTCCAAATTTTGACTATATTTTAAAGAAAGTTTTGCCAAAAAGTTAATAATAATTATTTAGAAGAAACATGTTTTTTTTCAATTGTTTAATGAATTCTAAGAGGTACTACCTAAAAATTTAGAAAGTTGTTTTTTTCAATTTATAAACGCCAAAAGAAATTTAATTCTTCATCGGTTTGATTTTTTGCATGAATACTTTGATTTCTATCAGTTTGCAATGCTTTGAAATACAGAGGATGTTCGTTAAAGAGAAACAAAATAATAATAATTTTAATTTCCCATTATGATTCTATGATCCACACCCATCTCGTTTCTAATTGGTGTACTCTGGGTTTATATCATTTTTTGTTCTTAGAAGCAAGAAATTCTCGTGTCTCCACTGTGTCAATAGTTTCAAATTATCTACCACAAAGGAAGTGAACGGCTGACCGAAATAAGTAGTAGCATAGTACAATTACATAAAATTTCCGGATTTTAGCTTTTACTCGCTTTTTGGGTTGCATGGGGAGGAGTATTATCCAATATAGTAATACGTAGCATTTTATTAAAAAGAGCAGGTTAGCGTTGGGCCAAAATGACTTCTTAATTTACTGAAATACTTACTAGGGCCATAAGGAACAAATCCAAGTTTACAAGATCTTCGACGTTCAATGAAATATCAATTTGTGTTTAATTTGCCATGTTTGTGAATGTAATTTGATGTAGACTTCTCATTGCTGGTGTTCGCCGTAAACTTTTATTTTTATCTGTGCTTGTGTTTGAATAAAAACGTAACTACAATTCTTCTTTGCTCTTCCAAGTGCAAAGACGTGATAATGCACAAATAATTCTGAAACCTTAACTCCACGTAACAGCTTATATGTATTTGTGGTTTCGTTGATTTGAATAGTTTAACATGTGCCTGCTGAATTTACCGGATTAGGACTTTCGAGTGAGCTTAGATTTTACTAAATTTATATTTCTTTATCACAAGCTCATATTTCTTTGCTGCTTTGTAACCGACATGGAATTCATACAGTAAATTCTCAAAAATCAGTTTGATTTGCTTTCTGTTTTTTAATACTTTAAATCGATTAGCAACAATGCTTCTGATCGAAATAATAAAATTTTAACAAAACAAAATTACGTTTTTATGAATTCAGAACAATATTTGTCTAAAATGTCCGTAAACGTTCTACAATTATTAAGTGTAAATCATGTTCAAGTTCGGACCCATCACTATACTATCAAAGGTTGTTTTAGTATGAGATACGTCTTTACTACTTTTTCTTACAAACTTTCAAAATTTTGGAATATGTTGATTTGTATCTTGTCATACATTCAATAAATGTTACTGCTGCTATTTGTACTGAATTGAAATTCCGTTATCTAAATTATTATATTTGAGTCCACGAATATTAGTATTTTTTCTTATTGAATTAATCTTTTACTGTATTACCTATAGATAAATATAAAGTACAGCGATTATTTTATATATGAAATAGTGGGAGATTGAAGATTTTATTTGATTTAAATTATTCTTTTCACCTTCATTATCAATCACAATGTTTACATAGTACGAGCTAATTTAATTATTTAAGTATTACATACTACTGTGTACAAATATAACCCGGAATTTTTAATTTAAACTGCGCGGGCATTTCGTTGAGCACAAACCTTTTTAGTTTTAAGTTGGTAGGACTGCTACTGACATCTGTGTCAAATTTTAGGTTAATATCTTAATTAATTGAAGAGTAACGCTCGTTTTCGTAAACAACCAAAATTAACTTTTTCTATTTTTACCATGTCAGAAAATATTCAACAAAGAAGTTCGATTAAATTTTGTGTTAGAAATGATATTTCTGCTGCGGAAATGCTCAGAATGTTACAAAAAGCTTTCGGTAAACAGGCTATGTCTAAGACACAAGTATACGAATGGCATAAAATGTTCAAAGAGGGTCGTGAAGGCGTTGAAGACGAACCACATCAAAGACGTCCAAGAACATCAACTGACGAACAGCACGTCGCGAAGATTAAGGAATTGGTGCTTCAAAATCGTCGAGTTTCCTTAAACGCCATGCAACATTACACCAAAACCATTGAATTAGTATGAAAATAATAGAATTATTATAAACAAAACAAAATTATTCTTCAACCTTCATTGACATCAAGCAGGAATTTGATTCTGCAAGAGAAAAGTTTCAAGGTCAAAGTTAACAACGCCGTATCTGATTACCCTTAGATCACTGCAGGTATACTATAAGGTAGCCTACTGGGCCCTCTACTATACCTAATGTTTACTAATAATATTCCAACTTCACATAAGACTATCTTTGCTGACGATACGGCACTAATATATAGTAACGAATCACCAAGGCTAGTGCTTCAAAATATGCAAAACCACCTCGATCTCCTTCAAATGTTTGACGATGATAAATTAAGCCAAGTTATATTTACCAATAAACAAGGGCATATATATATTTACAAGTAACAATTAATAAGGCTACTATACCAGCAAATTAAGAAATTAAATATTTATGATTGCGTCTTAACCAGAACCTTGCTTGGACATCATACATTAAAATTTAAAGGAAACATGAATTTCAAAGCTAACAGGTTGACTATCTTCACTTTTCTTGCAAAAGAAAGTCCTCTATAAATTTATATTACAACCAATATGGACATACAACTCAAGGGTGTACAAAACCGTTTAATACTAAAATTCTTTTTTAATTATTTACGGGTAGTTTTTGTCGTCCTTATATATTATTCAAATAATAAAATTTTATATATTTTATTATAAAAATTTACAAATTTTAAACTAGTTTAGTATATTTGTATGATATTTTTAAATGCATGTAAGTACATTAATTGTTTAGGTTCAAAGCCATTTTATTATTTAATTATTTTATTGTTTATTTTTTAACTTTGATTTAAAAATGCAAAATATATTATGTGCCGTCTACGAACCTAAATTAGTCTTGTACAAAATTGATAAAAATACTTTTTAAAGAATGATCAAAGCGTTTTTATAAAACTACTCCTCTGACGAAGCTGCAAATGTAATTTGCTACACTGAGAAGTTTATATTTTATGGACCGTGTTACAACTAACTTTGGAACTTTTGCTCCACAGGCAGATGTTTGTAAATTAGTTTATCCCTGAGAAAATTAGTTTGTGTAAAATGTAGAATTGCCTGTTTAAATTGTAAGCAAGATTGTTTTCTTATGGTTCGGCATAACTAATTTGGTAAGAATTAAAATGATAAGGCCTAAAACAACGTATACATTTTTCATATCTGTAGTTGATTTTAATAATTATTGTTTATTAATATCAAAATGTATTTCCAGAAATACACTGAGAAATAAAATAGATCCACACAAAATTTTAAGTTTAATTAACAAAGCACTTGCTCAAATATTCAACTAAACTTACCTTTTTTCTGCAAGGTTGGCAGTGTTCTACTTAATAACATTCTGTAGTAAACATATAGTTAGTCTGTACAGCCAGGTAAGTAAGAGCGTGTTCGGGTTGATTTATTTAAAAACATTTTTAAATGCACGGGTACGTTGAACTTCATCAGACAAAGATGCTATTGTATCAATAATGTGCCCAGTCACCATCAGCGTCGGTAATTGTCAGGCATCTTTGAGGCATGCTTTAGACCAAATTGGTGACGTATTCATCCGGCAAGGACCTTCAAATACAATGCACTTCTCGTGTTAACTGCTTCAAAATGAACACTTTTCTTTCATGAAGCTTGTGCTTGATGCATGCCCACACATTCTCAATCGGACTTGCATCAGGCGACGAGACGGCCAATAAAGTGTAACAGTCGCCTTTCTGCTCTTTCCACTCGATGCAAAATTTGCTGTGGTGTTTGGGGTCGTTGTTCTCTTGCAGGATGCAGTCCTTTTTTTCTTGACGAACCAACTTTCCGCAGTCGGTAACAAATATTTCTTATAAATCTTGAGCATTAGGATTGTACACGAACAGATGCAACATTTCGAAACCTAGTTTTGAGAAGCAGCCCCAATTTGATATCATGTGTACTGAGATAAATTCGGATAGCTATATATATATATATTTATATATATATATATATTTATATATATATATATATATATATCTAGATAATTACAATACATTATAATTATACAACCAAACGCTGCCTACTCAATCCCTTTTTCCAACTCTCTTTGTCCTGAGTCATGTCTACGTAGTATATATACATAGTAGGATATGTATTGCAAAACCTCCCCAGAAAAGCCCTAGTGTTACTTACAACCATCTACAACAGCATTCTACGACTCTGCCACCCCCACTCAGTGGAAACATGCTATAATCATTACCCTTATTAAACCTGGCAAACCTCCTACGCAACCCTCCCCCTACAGACCCATCAGCCTTTTACCACTCATGTCAAAAATATTCGAAAAACTGCTCCTCACGAGAATCCATAAAACTGTCGACCTACATGAAATTCTCCCAAACTACCAATTTGGCTTCCGGCATCATAATTCTACTATCCACCAAGGGCACCGAATAGTTAACAGCATTATGGAAACTCTAGAAACCAAGCGCGTCTGCATAACTGTATGCCTAGACATAAAACAGGCTTTCGACAAAGTATGGCACACGGGTCTGTTATACAAAATAAAACTCTAATTTCCAAATCAGCTGTACCTCATACTAAAATCATATCTAACCCAGAGGACTTTCTAAGTTAAAGTAAATAACACAACTTCCGAATACCACGAAATTACATCTAGAATACCGCAAGGTAGCGTACTGGGGCCGCTGCTGTATCTCCTACATACTTCCGACACGCCTTCAACTGACGATACTGTACTTGCAATGTTCGCCGATGATGCAGCTATCCTCTCAATAGACGAAAACTCAATAACTGCAGCAGCCCACCTACAAAAAAAATTAGACATTTTGCAAAACTGGTTCAACAAATGGAGAATTAAAGTCAACAGCGACAAATTTTAGCAAATTACTTTCACAAATAGACGTATTGCAAGCCCACTAAACAACATCAACGATACTCCGATACATCAGAAGACGGACATAAAATATCTTGGACTACATTTAGACCATAAGCTCACCTGGAGCACTCACATCAAAGCCAAATGAAAACAAATAGACCTTAGAATTAAACAAATGCACTGGCTCTTTGACAGGCGCTTCCAACTCTCACTGTCAAACAAACTACTATTATATAAAAGCATCATAAAACCCATCTGGACATATGGTATACAGTTGTGGGGATGCGCTAAAGCCTCCCACACAAAGATCTTGCAACGAAGCCAATCAAAAATCCTTCGCAAAATAGCCAACGCCCCATGGTACATCTCTAACGAAACCCTTCACACAGACCTAGAAATTCCATACGTAGCCGCAGAGATACAGAAGTTTGCTCGATCATACACGAACCACCTGGCAAGACATGAAAACCAGCTCT
The DNA here is from genome assembly GCA_036346155.1 of Sinelater perroti. Lineage (NCBI taxonomy): Eukaryota > Metazoa > Arthropoda > Insecta > Coleoptera > Elateridae > Sinelater > Sinelater perroti. The sequence continues at coordinate 16,374,177 of JARFIY010000024.1, forward strand.
CTAACCAGCCAACCATCACCAGACGATTAAAACGAAATTGGCCACAAGACCTTCCAGTGTAAGTACCCAGAATAACTTAGTGTTTAGCCTACGGGGAGTAAGGCGCTGGCCGGATCCCCCCAATGACGTTATAAAATAATAAATTATATATATAAATTTACTTATTATTCGTGTGAGAGTAGATTGTAAATAAGCAACAAATAATAATAAAAAAAATGTCTATGTTTAGGTTTTGTATTTCTATTACTTTTCTTATGCCTTCATCTGTCATCTAATTTATGTATGTGTTGAAGCTTAGATATCTTGACACTACGTCTCAAGTAATTAATTTTTACTGCTTGTTATCTACGCTTATCGCCCAGATCTCACTTCCAGAGCAGAGAACTGATTCTACCATTGATTGGCCTATTATCTTCTTTTTGGATATGTTTTTATCCTACCATAGCGAATTGAGACAGCCTATTACTTTTCTACTATTTTAGAATCTATATTTTATTTATCATTTTCCTAATCCTTGTAGAAAAATATGATTTGCCTAATACGGTCTTTAAAATAAAAGATAAAAGGTTTTAGTTGTGTAATTTTAGCTTCTAAAAATAAATATTTGTATGTTTCCTATCGTTTTTCTTTATTTAATCTGAAAAAAATGTAGCAAGTTAGAAGTGAATAAAAAAATGTCTTAAAACGTTTTAGGAGAGCGCAACTATCGACATAACTTGTAAATTACATGAGTTCTATGCATTAGACATTTATCTATTGATAACATGCTGTCTTAGTGATGCCAAATGACAGTATCAAGAAAAAAATAATTAGTAACACTTAAATGGTACTACACAACTTGAATTGTACTATAAAACAGTAGTTAAAAGTTATCTATAGTGATAAAAACAATAATGGTACTACGCATACTTATTCGTAATCCTGGTGGAATATTTGTTTTAACGTCGCATATCAAAAGCTTATGATATTTGTATGCCAGTTGTTTTAAAGAAAGCAATTTATTTTTATATATAGCAAATGCACATTCCGCCTTCGGTTAAAAAAAGTTAAATTACTCATCGTAATTTGTTGTGGCGCTATCATGAATAGATTCAAGTCAAACGTTATCCAAGCGTGTCTCCCAACTTGATGTTTTAGGGTTACACAACAATTTTTCCAATTTTATTTTTAAGGATTTCTGAATAGTTGATACGTAATCTCCCCTCATTCAAAAGAATTTAAAGCTTATGAAGTAAATATAAGCAAAACACATATGTGTTATATTTTTATATAAAACTTACAAGCAGGACAGAAAATCACCAGACTAATAACCTAAAAAATTTACTAGAAGCAAGTATTTAAAATATTTTTAGTTAGATGGCGATAGTTAAAAATCTGTTTGATTTCCTAGGCCTTTGCACATCTAAGCAAATAAAATAAGTGTATTCTATTGGTACTGTTTGTTGATTTTACATGAGTAGCTTAATATCTATTGCAAATTACAACCCTGTCAGTGCTAGGTGCGATCTGACGTATGCATCATACACTTTGGCATTGTTGACGACATACGTACTCAGAACGTTTTGTCATACGGACGCTTTTAGCTTTGTTATTAAGTTAAAAAAAATTTCGACAAAAGAATAGAATTAACTCGTGACCATTTTTGTGCAATGATTTTTTACGAATTCCGATGTGGCTTATCTCAACAACACTGCATCGATCAACTCACTTCGCCTTTGATGAAGTCTCACACAGAGCCATTGTATATCGTTGGTTCAATGAATTTAATTGTGATTGTAGTTTGCTGGCCGATGAATTTAAGGAGGCCGTCCAAAATAGGCTGTTGTGTAAGCAAACGTCAATGCCATGCGCGAACTGATAAAACAAGGTTGTCATATGACAAACCGTGAAATTCGGGCATCCTTAAGCATTAGTATGACTAGCATACATTTGATAGTGTATGAATATTTAAGTATGAAAAAGCTGTGTGCGAGTTGGATCACGTGTAGTTAACGATTACTCAAAAAACTTTATTGGCCGAAAGAAATATCCGAGAAAAATATGATCGCGGTGTTGCAAATACCGTTGATTCATGAGTATCAGTCCAAAAGTAAACCAATATAAGTCAAACCCACAAAATTCGTTCGCGCTCGAAGCACTTCGAAGCAAATAGTCGTCCATTTTTTTTTTGAAAACTGGACTTGTTGGAACCGTAGTTTTAGAGGATCGTAAAAGGGTTAACTCGAAATGGTATACAACCATTTGCTTTCCAGAAATTTTTGGAGACGGGCTACGACAGATCATTCTCCACCATGGCAATGCGAGCTCATACATCGACCTAAACAACTGGCTTTTCGAGCATTCGAAACGTCTAATTGATAGGCCATCCGCCGACCTTGTTTGACCTCTAACAATTTTTTGTCTCCATACGTGAAAAAGAAACTGAATTGAAAGCGACTTTCGACGTCGGAAGAGGCGGTTGATGCGTTTAAAACCCATGTTTTTGAGATACCTGATTTGCTATGGAAATAATGCTATGAAAATTAGTTTTGGCGTATGCAACAATATACTGACCGCCAAGGAGAATATTTTAAAAACAATAAAAAAGTTTCCAAAATAAACATTTATTTTTGTTAGTTTTTCGCAATGAATATCGTGCAGCCCACGTATACACTATTTATGACGTATAAGTGGCTACTAAGCATTATAATTCTTATTGTCTTCGGTTTAGATTTTACGAAAAAACTTTCAAAAGCATCACTTAAGTAGATAGTGTCATTATAACGTATTTTTATACAAATAAATTTTACACATTACCAACGTAGTTTAAATTAAAAAAAATAAGTTATTGAATAAGGTTAAAACTATATAATTGGCACACTTATCGAAAGAAAATGATAAATGTAATAAAATTAATGAAAAGAAAGATTTATAATAATTTAAAACTTTCATAAAAATATATATCATACAAAAATTATAACATAGAAACCTAAAGAAACTACGAATAAACTATTGTTAGTTTTAGAAATAACGTGTATTAGCAGCATATTGCGGTATTTTTGGCCTGCTTTTAAGGGAACATGAAAAGCTATTGTCTGCATCTATAATAGTAAAAGCTTTCACTGGATGTGCCGGATTAACGATTGTTAAAAATTTGCTTCTTTCAACGCGTTGCGCAATTAGGACGATTCCCGCCTGCTCTCGCTGCCCTCCGCATTTCGTAAACTCAGATCGCTGTTACAAATCGCGCAACATCTGTTAGCGGCCGCAGCAGACGTAAATCACTCTTTAATTATTTTCAGCGGATTAAACGCTGTAACGGGCAGAAAAACCTCGATTTCGCAACTTCGTTCCTTGTTTCGCGTTCTGCCATATCACGTCCCGCTGCCGGGGATCCTCTGGCAGGCGCGGTGAAAGCCGGCGCGCGAAGATGGAAGCCTGCAATTAGCCCGGACATTCCATTTTTGTAAAATATGCGGCTACTCTTCTTTACGGCCGGCAAATTTCGCGCTCCTGAATGGAAGAATTCCGGAAACGGGGAGGCTGCAGCCGCAATTTCACTCTAAAAGCAACCGCGCCGCGCGGTAATTCCGCTGTTCGCGTTACGCTGAGTGCTTCGGGCTGCTGATTCTGCTGCAGCCATTTGATCGCGACTGGTTAAGTCGTGACTTAAACAGCCTTCAGCGTCGCGGAGGGACCTTCGGTGCAATCTTTTATGACTGCGAAATGATCCAGAAATTTCTACTTTTATGGGGCTGCAGCGAAATAAGGGCAAAACGGGTTTTATGGGTTCTTGGCTATTCTGGTCGTTTTCGTTTTTACATGCATTCGCTGCTAATGCTAACAAAGTGTTTCCTGAAATTGAATCTAAGATGGACATATTTTCTCGTTCCTTTCATTTCTGCTTAGAAAAGTTTTATACTTCTTAAATTTTTGTAGATTACACATTCTCTCTAGATATACCGGGTCGTCGATGTAATTCCGAAAAATAAATAAGCAATGAAAATAACTTAAAAATACAAGCCAAATTACATTTATTTCTATGACACTTATAAAATTAAGTTAGCACAATTATATAATTTGATGCAGCTCTCATCACAGACCACGATATTCTCGAGCCAGAATCTAAACTCGCTGCAGGCCATTACAACTTTCTTATCCATATATATCATTGCATTCATGATGAAAGCTTTCAAACTGTCCATGGGGATATAATGTCTCCGCTTTGACTATGCCCTAAACATAGTAGAGATTGGCAAGTGGTTACAAGTTGGGGGACCAGTGGTAATACAAATTATTATATAGCCATAGGTTGGAGCAAAATATTGCTGAAATATACGCACACGTTTAGTGGTCACCTCCTCTATACAGGACTTGACAAATGTCTTCATCACGTTGATATAGCTGTAAGTGGTTGTCTTCAGACTTTTCTCAAGGAAGTTAGGCGCCATGACAAATCTTTTGCTATTCACAATCTCTACCACCATCACAGAGGTGGAAAACTTTGTAGGCATGCATGTAATATACGTTTCAGAAGCATCTGCGCAGATATAGTGGTTATTTTGGCGAAATGTCTGTTCTGGATAAAGTTTTTTTCTCCTGAAAGGTATCTCAGAAAACCGGCACTGTTATACTTGATGCTGTTCAGCAGTGCTTGGGCCTTTAACTTTCTGTCCATTTTTTTTAAGTTAGGACGAAAGGTTTATAGTGCAGGTCTTGGTCCACTACTAGACTAGCCGTCAACCTCCGTGCTCATTTCTTTTGGCAGGTCGATAATTGTTTGGATCACTTGCTGTGATCTTCCTGCCAGCAGTTACCTCCTGCTGGTGGCCAAGTTTTTGTACTTCTTGGCTACCTCGTAAACTTTGCAATATAAGGCGGCCTTTTGACTTTCCAAAAAATTCTAAATTTATTTAATGATCCGGTATGTTTATTTGTTTCTGTATTTGGAAAGGGCTACTTAAATGTCTAGTAAAAATAAATAGGCTTAGGCTTTACCAACGAGGTTATGAAGCAAGTTTAGTCGTATTACTCAAGATGCCTCATAAGTACGGCCGTTTTAAAAAGAAATATTTAGTCTTAGAGAAAAAAACAAAAGTAAGTTAATTTTAATGCAACCCCTCATATTTTCATAATCTCCATCCATAGATTCTTTCTTCTTAAACTGATAGTAAATTTAAAAAAAAGATTGATATAGAAGTTTTTAAAAATAAATGTAATAACTAAATACAATAGATAAACTAGCAAAAATAAAATGAAAAAATATTTATGCAATTAAAGTTTATAATTTAAATTTTGCTGGTGTCGCAATGCATAAAAGGGAACATTATTATTTTAATTATATGAATACGTATTGTTTCCCTTTGTACACTTATAAGATATGTAGTTCTTAATCATATTATATCACTTTAGGCAAAACATCGCTAATTAATTTTTTAAAGAAAATTCTTTTAGAAAAATATAAAAATTTTACTTCAAAAAGGCTTGCTTACGAAATATCATCGTTGGGTATTTATTAGATAATATAAATTCATTCAAGCTACTGAGCTTTAATATTTATAATTTTACCATTCATAAAAAAGCATTTTGTTTTTGTTTTCGTTTTAGTAAATATCCCCATAGTATGTTTAAACAACCAAGAGTATTTGATAATTTGGGGTACTTATACCGGGTTTGCTATCTACCACTTCTTTTGTTATGTCAAGATTGCTTACTGTAATTTCTAAACTTAAGTTACCATTGCAAAAATTTTGAAATTAACGTTTGCACTACACATATTCAATAGAGCTTTGGGTTTTCATTTCAGACATTTTTTGAAATACTTCGATTGCATAAGTTTTGTTCCTAATAACGTCGTAGCTGCATGCAAGTCCACGACATTACTGAATATAATCTGCATACTGTGTATTCACTTTACTAAATTGTCGTGTGGGTTACGTGGGTTCGCAAATAACCTAATATAAACAAAGCCTGCTATAAAATTTTATTTTTTATTTGTATTTTTCTATTAAGAATACAACATTGTATGATAATTAAACGGTTACCTACATTTAGGTATGTTGAAACGTAAACTCTTAATTTGTATAGAAAAAATCTAATAGCGTTGTGCTTTTTATCTTTCTGATTTGTTCATTGTTGTTAAATACACATAGTGTTAGTGGTTGCGTTTCTAATAGTAGGTAAGTTACTTACATTGCACTGCATAATAGAATCACTGTTTAGTATTATATATTTTATGATAGTTGTTTGTGTCTTTCATTGGACAGATTTTACTGTTACCTGATCCTCGTAAATTCTGTTTATTAAAAATCTGCGTCTTAAGTTAAAGTCTATTTAGAAATTATATTATATATTAATAATTTATTATAGATTGATTTTTCCTTAAGAGACAATACCATCAATTGTACGTAGTAATTATAACGTAGGTTGCTTTTTATTATTTTATACATACATTGTTTAAGTTAGTTTTTTTGTACAGAAATTTACAATTTGCACATACAAAACAATAAGTAAATTAGTTTAATGTAATATAGGTGTAGACAGGAGCAATCTAGTGATTAAACTCCGAATTAAGTACCATATAATTGATCTGATTGACAACATACTATCAAAATATCTAAATAATAAGAATACAATAAAAAATGAAAAGAACAATAAAAGTAAAAACTAAAATAAAATAAGCAGAATAGTAAATTGGAATGTAAAAACAATATCAGCATCAGGAAAGAGGATGGAGGTCGCTAAGGAATTAAAAACATATAAAATGAGTATAGCAACAGAATAAAAGATAAGATGGGGAGGTCAAAGAGATATAAATAAGAAATATTTTAAAATACTGCATATAAAGTTACTACTTTCGTAGTAGACATCAAAATAAAAATTATTTCCCCTAAACCTATTAGTGGCAGGCTATGCTACTTAACAGTATATGGAAAACCGCTAAATTTAAGTATCATTGTCGATAACTAGGAAGAAAAAAATAAACTTAAAGTTAGTGTGCGAAAATACGCAGAAAATGGTATTCTGCTAATATTAGGAGACATAAATGATTAAATTGAGAAAGAAAACTATGTAAAAGAAATAGCAGGAGTACGCACGACTCATAAACGGACAAACGACACCGGAAACAAAAATATAATTTTGCGACTACAACAAATATGCTTATTAATACACAAACATAAAAAAATTTACAAGAAATCATGGATGCTACCAGGATTTACAAGAAGAAACCAGATATACCAATAAAGAAGAAGTAAAGTAGGATAACTACACATGTCAGGTTATACCGAAATGCAAAGCAGGTTCGGACCATTTCTTAGTCATTACAAAATAAAACAAAAATACAGAAACAAAAGACTACCGGGAATGTAAAAAGAAATATAAAGAAATTATATAAGGAAAAGAAAGAAAACGATTCATAAAGTAAACTAATGAGGAAAAACATAAAATATTAAGAAGGAAATAGATATGAAAAGCAAATGGTATCCTATTAAAGAAATAATAGAAAAAAAGCTCTAGAAAAACTAGTGGATATAAAGAAAAAAGACAAAAAAACAATAATAGGACAACAAATCTTAAAAAATGATAGACAAAAAAATGAAACAAGGAGAAAAGGGTTAATAAAAGGAAAAGAAGAAGACTTAGAATACTATAAGAAATGTAAAAAAGAAAGCACAGAATATCTGCAGGTAAAAGAAGAAAGAGCGGTCAGATAGAACAATAAAGGAGATAATAACAACACAAAATAATTCTAAAAACACATCAAAAACCAAAAAAACAGTAAAAACAAGAGTACTAAGAAACGAGCATGGTAATATTGAGTATGATAAATAAGAATAAATAAATATGGAAAGAATATTTCCATAAACTACTATATGAGGCAACAGAAGATCAGGGAAGAAAAAATAAAGAAATAGAAGAAAAAGCAGAAGAAATAAAAGACCCAATTTACGAGGAAACTACAGATGTTATAAGAGAAATACAAAACGGAAAGGCGCCAGGACATAACAATATAAACGGAGAGCTGAATATGAAACTACAATATACATAATCGAAAGAAAGTCCTTCGAGTACTATAGAAATTTAAAATCCCAAGAAAACTGAAAAACTGTAACTAAATAATACTGAGCAACTCTAAAGCTATTGTGAAAACAGAAGGCAGACCCATTTACTATTAATAAAGGAGGCACAATGTCGGAAACGTTGTTTAATTTGATGATTAAAGAGTTAATAGGACAGATAGATGTACAAGAAACCATAAGAAACAAAGGGACGCAAAGTCATAGCATATGTTAAGATGTAATGATAATATCAAGATCGTAGAAGAGACTAACACAAATTTTAAAAAAGTCGAAAAAGAAAACAAAATACATGAATTGCAAGAGAGGAAAATCTGTTAAAATCACGGAAGTCAAGATAAAAAATTACACTCTCAAAAAAGTACAAGTTTTTAATTATCTAGGTATACATAACATGCAAAGCGATCAAAATGAAAAAATACAAAATAGAATCCAAAAAGGTTACAAAATGTTTTATGCAGAACAAGTGATGAAAACCAAAAAAATAAATGTAAACAACTAAAATATGAATTTAACGAGATACTTATTATACATGTGATTTTACATACTGCCGAAACAAAAAAATAACAATTAAAGGTTTTCGAAAAAAAAGTATTAAGTATTAACATTATGGAAAATGGGGAACACGGGCAATTTATAAATCATAAACTCTCCTAGATGTCATGGGAGGTGAAAATATTGTGATGACAGCTCTAAGGATCAAATGGCTGAGACATATAATAAGAAAAAAATACCCAAGCATGTTAAAAGAACCGATATCATTGAAGCCTGAAACAAGTAAACCAAGAGGAAGGCCAAAGATTAGATGGTATAATGAAAAACAATTTAAGGAAAATGAACAACAAGGACTGGAATGAGGAACAAGAAATAGAACAGAATGGAGAAGAATAGTAGAAAAAGAAAAACTTACTAGCAAATCTAAAAGAAAATATAATAAATGGAAACCAATCCACTCCGCGAAACTGATTATATTACTTTGGGAAGAAGTAGCTATATCCTAGAAAGAATTATTATTATTATTATTACATAATTATTATTACTTAATATCAAAACTAATACTACGGATTCACAACCGTTTTCTGTTTAGTCTCCTTCATGGTATTGGAGGAGCATATAACGAACCTTTATTTGTGTCTTTAACAAAGAGTACACCTGAGTTTCCGTAAAGGTGTTGTAAGCTAATGTATTATAGAGTAAATTAGTAATTGCATTTAATGTTGCAATTAGATGGTGGGCTTGCCGGATAAGCAAAGTTTCAACACATTTTGCAAAACCCCTCATATTATTGGATTTTATTTCATAATTTCCCATCTTACTCTAAAGTGCCTTTTACCAACTATGATAATAGAAAAGCTGACTTAATATTGTGTTTGGTTTTCTTATGTTATGTTTAAGTAAAAGGTACTTTAGAATAAGATAAAACAAGCAAAAACTTGCTTTACAGGTATAGCAGATCGGACCCTATGCATAAAACTAAACTATAGGGTTTAACAAAATTTCATTAAAACAAATGACAGTGAATTATTTTCAAATAAAAGTGAACAGCGGCAAAAATTTAACGGCCGAAAATTTTGCGGCCACTTTCGATCAAACCGGTCTCTAGATTTTCCGGTCAGGCTGATTTTTATGATCCTTAGTTGAATACCGAAAACGTTATGTCTCTATTACAGATCAAAAATTATAAGGCAGAAATAACAGAAATAGAAGCTGGTCTCCAGTTTGGAAGCTGCCTTGATCAAATCAGACGACGGACATGACAAAAGTAAAGCTGGTCTCCAGCTTGGAAGCTGGGTCCGCTAACAAGTCACAAAGTAATGCCCTTTAAGGAAGATGGAAGATATGCATCCATATGATGGTTAACTGACTTAATATTATATTTGTTGCTTGTGGTTGTAATGGCATTTCAAAGGGCTATTATTATTAGGTAGGGTATTTTAATTGTTGTTTCTGTCAAAAGTGGGCTGAATCATAATTTTAAATTTAAACAAAGGAATTTCAATCAAAGATAAAAAGCTGGAAGACTCACCTGGGAAGAGGACGCACTACTGTAGATTTCGGTTTCCCGTGCTGTACTCCTGGGTAATCAAAAAAGAGGAAAAAGGTGTGGGTAAAAAGAAAGGACAAGTTACCAAAATCTTCACAGCGAAACTGATCGGAACCGATCTTTCCTGGTGTGAGTCCTTCAGCTGATTGTGTCCGAGGTTTACAACAAAGTTTTCTTGGTTCCTCGCCGAGTCAGATACCAAGAACTGAGTCTTTCCGCCGGCAAAATTTTAATTTCCAAATTGCAATCGGCCAATAAAACGACCCCCCGGGAAAAGAAAAATCTGGTCGACAAAATATCGAATCCCAGAATAAAATCAGCCGTCAACAAATCGACCACCGGGATGTGGAAACTCCAAAACAAAACATGCCAGCGAACTCTCGGTCAAAGCGGACTCGGACTCGGAAAATTTAAAGCTGGTCGCACTCTTTTTAAACCATCACAACTAAAATTCAAAAACGAAGCGAGCAAAAGAGGAAAGAAGGCCGCGGCCGCGCAAGCGGGCAAATTGGCCTCCGCTATCTTAAATCAAAATTAAAGCGCGTATAGAGAGGGGACTATAAGACGACCGGTCCCAATTTAAAATCCAAATAAAAGTAATTGGAGCTTGGCGTAAACAATTGTTAATTAAAATAGCTGGTTGTAATTATTTTTATTGTTGATCTCTCATATGCTGAAAGTAAGAAAAAGTTTGTTTGATATCGTAGAGGCTCAATAAATATTTTAGTTATAATTTTAATATAATCGAGAAATTTGAACACTTCTACGGAGTTGTTAAATATTTATTTATAAAAGGAAGTATACTCATCTTATCGATGATGCTTTACGATAACGTATCATTTGTAATTGTATCATGTTACAATTGACATCTTTTGAAATTTGTTGGTCCTGTACTGCCCCATAGCAGATATTTTGTTAATTTGTTATCAGTTAACATAATTAGTAAACATCATCTTTCTTTAACATAACGAAGTTGTATGTTTATGTTTTAAATTAAAATATGGCATTAAACATTGTAGTAATATTATGTTACTATTTTTGTAGCTTGATCCAGAAAAGAAATATATAGGTTCTTAGTTATGTCTCACGAAATGCTCTTTAGACTCAACTAGACAAAAGAAAAACGAATGGTACAGATTTTTGAAGTTTTGTGTACTAATATATACATATATAAAACTTAAAAATAAGCAAAACTGTAATACGGACTTTGACAGTTGTTAAAGCACTATGGTATATGGGATAAGAGTAGAAAATGCCTATTAGTTTTATTTACACTTGGGTTTATGTATACTCTGCAACAATTAATAAGTTTCATAAATTCTATTTATTAAACAAAATTATATATTTATTATGTAACATACAGACACATAAATAACTAAATACTTAATTTCAAATATTATATAAAATCTTGGTTCTCGAGTTAAATCACAACAAATGTGGAGATGTATCAAACAATCGACATTGTTCAAATCAATAACCAAATTATCTATCCCACTTTAAATAAATTTTAGTTGTTCCATTAACATTGTGACACAAGAAAAACATAGTAGATTTGAACATTACCTTATAAATGAGGCTTTGTAATTCCAGATTGCATTTTAGAAATTAAGAATAATTTATTTACCTGAATCTTGAACATAGAGGCGTGGATAGGTCGCTAGACTACTAAACCAAGAGTTGCGGGTTCGAATCCCGTTCTCGCCAATGCAATCGCTGGTAGTCTTACGACCCTGCTCGACTCAGGCTACAATAAATGAGTACCTGGAGGTCAAACTCTGGCGGTCGGTACGTAGCGCTAGCCACGTTACTATCCTTGTGTACCGTAGGCTCTAGATTGTAGCAGACCTATCCTGTTACGGCCCTAAAGGGTCTTCAAGGTCTATTACGGGGATATATTATTATTAATTTTAAACATTTCTATAGTAAAGTTGTATGTTGTTATCTATAAGCTTTTTAACTACAATATGTTGCTTTCTGGTATAAGTTGACGTGAATTTAAGCTAATATCTAATCACAGGATTAAGGTTTATTTTATTCGTAGAATGAATAGAAAGCGTTTTTAGTAGCAATTTTATACTAGGGCAGTAGTTCAATGACAATGTTTAAATAATAATTAAATCTCGGTCGTATTTTTTCTGTAATTTTATCGCGGTAAGTTTACCATTGTTATCATTAGGGCTGTTTAGATGACATTGCACTATTTTGTGTAGTATTCCACAATTATCCAACTTTTGAGAAAATTATATTGCTATTAGTAGTACATACGTAAAATATGTAATATGCAAATTAACAGTAAAGTTTGGCCAGTTTACCAATGTAGGGAATAATATGTAATGCATGATATATACTTTCAAAATTTTCTGTTACTGTGACACTCTCCAGCAACACTTGAAATATTTCACTGTAAGCATAAAGCTGTTTTTTTGAATTGTCATATACTTTTTTATTTTTTTGTGTCAAAAAGCATATGCAATAATGTAGACTATTTAAAGCAATTTAAAGACATTGAAATTGAATTTTTATTTAATTTTTTAAATTCTATTATCGTTAGTATCATAAACGGTTATAACTGAATACAGTGTAGAAGATGAACATCTCAGAAAAGTGATTTATATTGAAAAAATAAGCAAAACATATGATTTCAAAACAGTGGAGAACATAAAATAACAAAAAAAAAGGAAGGGAAGAGAAAGCTTGTAATAAGAAGAAAGTGAAAAATATCCTTTTAATATAGATTAAAAGTGCAATAGTTATTTTGACAGCTAGAGGAAGGTCATAAAAAAGGAAAAGCAAGGTTACTAGATTTAGGGAAGTAACCAAAGTAAATAAAAAAAATGGACGAAAAAATAAATAAATTCTGAGTGTCATAAAACAAAAATTGAAAAATAAATACAAAAATGGAAGAGAACACAAATACAGTAAATATTTTACAAAGAGAAAATAGAGTATTACAGAAACAAATAGCAGTTCAGACAACAAGAATGAAGGTACAGGAAAAAGTGATAAGGAAGAAAAACATAATAATTCATGGAATGGTAGAGGAAAAGGTTGAGTACGAAGAAAAGCTAGTGGAAAAATTAAACAAATATGTAAAAAGGCGGGACTAAATGAGAAGATCTTGCAAAATAGTGGAATAACAAGAACAGGAAGACACAAAAAAAAACAGTAATAGTGGAACTGGCGCCATGGAGACAGAAAATAGAAATCTTCAAAGCTACAAAATACTTAAAAGGCACAGAAATATGGATAATTGAAGATTACTCAAGAAAACTAAGAGAGCAAAGAAAAAAACTAGGATACTATCTAAAAACAGTAAAGGAAGAAGGCTGTCCAGCAAAAATGAGGTACAATAAACTAGAGGTAAATAACAAAAAATTTAGTTTAGACGAGGTAGAAGAAATGGCAATCTTAAAAAGCAATAAGAAAAGTAGTAAAGAACAAAAGATGAAAACATTCAGTGGAAGGTCACCAGGAGATGCAGAAAATAAAATTTAAAATCGGAATAAAAAATACGAAAAGATATGGAAATGAATATGATTTTTGAAAATGGATAAATAAAAAGCATAAAAAACAAGATAAAGATAAGAACTTGAAACATAAAAATATTATTAAAAGAGGGAAAAATGATGGAAATTGCAAAAGAAATAATAAGATATCAAGTAGCAGTTTAAAAAATACAATAGAAGGGAGAGGGGGAAATAACTAAAAAATTTTTACAATGTTATACTGAGGTGAGAAAAAACAAGGATCAAATGGGGTTGTCTTTTATGTTTAAAATAAAGCAAAAGAAAAACTATTATGTTTTAAGCCTATAAATGGTAGACTAGCTCACATAAGAATTGAAGCCAAACTAGCAAACTTATCAATTATAAATGTATATGCTCCGACAGAGCCGGCGGATAAAAAAGACAAAGAGAAACTATACCAAGAAATAAAAAGGCTAACTGAAGAAGTGCCAAGGCATTATATGATGTTAGTAGTAGGAAACTTTAATGCTCAGATAGGCAAGAAAGAATTCACAAGTAGAGTGGCAGGAAAACATACAGTACACAATGATACAAACGACAATGGAAACAGATTGTGTGATTTTGTAGCATTAACAACCATGGTAATAAGTTGCACAAAATTTAAACACAAGACAATACACAAAATAACCTGCATAATAACAGAAAGAAGCAATACAGAGGGAACCAGATAGATCATATATTGGTGATAAGAAAAAACATTTAGGGGTGCGAATGCAGACACCGACCGTTTCTTAGTGATAGCAATAATAAAAAATGTAACAAACAAAGAATAAAAGCAGAAAAAAACTTGGGCAACAGACAAGTTTACACAAGAAGAAATAAAAACAAAATACAAAGAAGCAACACGACAAGAATCACGAAAAGTAGAAATAGAAGAAGCTGTAGACAGTAAGTGGATAAAAATAAAACACGACATAAATAAAGCAGCGCAGGATGTAGTTGGATATAAAAGCAAAAAACAAAAACAAGAGTGGTTTGATAAGGACTGTGAGAATGCAATAGACCAAAACAATAGGGCAAGATTAAAGTAGCTAAGGACGAATGCAGCAGAAAACATAAATAAATATAAAAAAGGAAACAAATAAAATACGTAAACAAAAGAAAAACAAATGAATAAATAAAATAATGGAAAATATGGAGAAAAATAGCAAGAAAAATAATACAAAGAAGTTATACAGGAAAATAGGAGTACAAAAACTAGGGAATAAAATAAGAAAGACGAAAACGGAACGTTGCAAAGCAGCGCTGAAGAAAAGAAAGAAATATGGAACGAATACCTTTAAAAGCTGCTGTGTACACAACACTATGACATTAACGAGGACCCAGAAACACAAGAGGGCAATTGTAAAAACAGAGAGGAAATACAAGTAACAAATAGAACCAACGTATAAAGAAATAAAGGAGATAATAGCAAGACAAAAAAATGGAAAAGCTCCAGGAATAGATCAAATATATGGAGAAATGATTAAGAACAGTGATAAATGTATGCAAAGAAAACTATATGAGATAATAAAAGAGATCTGGAATACAGAAAAAATACAAAGAGATTGTAATGAAGGTATCATTGTGACATTACACAAATAAGGAGTTAAAGGAATATACAGTAATTATAGAGGGATGGTGCTACTAAACTCGATTTATAAAATATTCTCCACAATGCTTCAAAGAAAACTGACAGAGCACATAAAAATAGGTAAATACCCATTTGCATTCACAAAGGGAAAATCTGTAATTGATGCTATCCACATAATCAGGCAAATACTAGAAAAAAGGAATTAGCACAATATCGCATTACACATGATTTTTGTGGACTTTAAACCTATAGATTTATTTTTAATAAAGGAATAAGACAAGGGTATTCCCTATCAGGCACTCTATTTAATGTAGCGCTGTAAAGTGTGATAAGAAAGCTGAACTGCGAGGGAACAATAATGAACAAAGAAGGGCAAATAATAGCATACGCGGATGACGTGGTGATAATAAGCCGAACGGAAAGAAAACTGAAAGAGATATTTACAAATCTATATGAAAGGACAAGACAAATGGATTTGAGAATAAATGAACATAAAACAAAATATTTCAAATATAGTAGAGATTACGCAGAAACAAAGAGAAACCTTAAATATCAACGAATACATATTGGAGCTAGTGAATAAATTTAAATATTATGAGCAACGATAAAGAAAAACGTAAACAACGAAGAAATGAAATAAGAAACAAAATACAAACATTTTTAAAAGCATACCATGCAAGCAAAACGGCTCAAAACTAACAAAATAAGCAAAAGTACAAAATGCAAATATATAAGACACTGATTAGACCGGTAATGACGTACGCTATAAAAACGATGTGCTTAACAGGACAAGAAGAGGAACAAATGAGAAAAACTGAGAGAAAAATTCTAATAATAATTCTAGAACTAATGAAAATTAATGAAAACGAAAGTAGACAAAGAATGAATCATGAAATAATTGCAGAAATGAACGATAAAGACATAATAAAATTTAAATCTAGAAGAAGAAAAGAGAAATACGACACACTAAAAGAATTAGTGGAATAAAAACCAATGGAGGATAGACCAAGGGAAAGGCCAAGGTTGAGATAGATGACCGAGGTGAAAAAAGATCTAAAGACATTGAAAATCACAACCTCTAAAGAGAATGCAAAAAACAAAAAGAAATGGAAAGAGATGGTTAAAGTAGCAAAGACACATGGGGTTGTAGTGATATAGTGATGATTTTAGTTAAGTTTAAGTGAAGTAGTAAAAATGTGATGAAAAATAGATATGAGAAGCCCGAAAGGGCGACTACATTCCTTTTAGAAATGTTAAGCCAATTATTATATATTATTATTAATAATAACTCCGCCTGCAGTAACTCCTGGGTGGATTGAGTAGCCCAGTAAGTACTGTTACCGGTCCCAAGCCCGGATAAAGGAGGAGGGTTGGGCGTAGGGTTAACACCCCTATCCTGTAAAAAAAGCAATGTTGTGAAGACCCATATTGAGCCTCAGAACTACGGACGGATGTCAAGAAGACGAAAACGGCGAGAAAAGGACATGATTATCGGAACATGGAACGTAAGAACGTTATATCAAATAGGCGCTCTTGAAACGACTATGAAAGAAATAATCAAATATCAAATGGACATAACAGCCCTACAAGAAATAAGGTGGTTGGGGTGTGGAAGTTTGACTAAATCAGGACACCAAATATATTACAGCGGGGCAGAGGATACACATGATTTAGGAACAGGATTTATAGTAGGGCCACGAGTCAAAAACAAAATACTACAGTTCACACCAGTCAATGAAAGAATATCATACATACGAATTAAAATGAAATTTAACAACATATCTATGTTCTCGGTACACGCGCCAACAGAAGAGAAAGAAGATAACACAAAGGAGCAATTCTATGCGATACTAGATAGAGAAATGCAGAAAACACCCAGCAATGATATACATATAGTTATTGGAGATCTAAATGCCAATGTTGGCAAGGAAGAAGTATATTTCCCCACCATAGGCAAACATAGCCTACACGAGGAATCAAATAACAATGGGGAAAGACTTATAGAGTTCGCGACGGCCAAAGGACTGACAATTAAAAGTGCAACCTTCCCACATAAACGGATACATAAGGGCACATGGATATCACCAGACGGAAGGACAGTCAACCAAATTGATCATGTCTTAATATCAAACAGGCATCAATCCAGCTGTATAGACATAAGAACAATGAGAGGAGCGATGAGTGAATCTGATTACATGCTAGTTAAGACAGTGTTCAGGGGCAAAATAGATAACGCTCGAGCTATACCCACGCAGAGGAATAAGAAATACAATGTACATAAAATAAAGGATGAAAGCTACAGAATGAAATACCAACAGAAAATGGAAGAGAGCATTAGAGAAAAACGAAACCAAGTAAGCGTGGAACCGATAGAGTCAGTAGAAGAAAAATGGAAGCAAATAGAAAATATTATTATCGCTACGGCGGAAGACAACATAGGATACATACAAAAGAAACCAAGAACAACATGGTGGGACACAGAATGTGAAAAGGCAATAGATAAAAGAAATGAAGCAAAAAAGAAACTGCTACAGAGGCCCACCAGGCGGAAAACCGAAGAATACGGAAAGCTAAGAGGAGAAGTAAAGAAACTGATGAGAAGAAAGAAAAAAGATTTCCTCGATAAACAAATAGATGAAATAGAACAGGCAAGAGAAGCAAAAGAGGTTAAAAGAATGTACAATATCATCAGAAACACCAAACAAGATTTCCACCCCAGACCCTCAATGTGCAAAAACAAAGAAGGAAAATATATAACACAAGAAAATGAAGTAATAGAACAATGGAGACAACACTTCGCAGAGCTGTTAACATAAGAGGAACGAAACGATAGGATACCAAAGATAACAAGAGATACCGTACAACCGGAAATTAAAGAGCCCACAATAGAAGAAGAGCGGCCGCCATACAAAGAATGAAAATGACAAAGCACCGGGAATCGATGGCATACCAATCGAGTTAATAAAGTACGGGGAGACGCACTAATCAAAGAAATTCAAGAGCTAATCAACCTCATATGGAATAAAGAAGAAATGCCAGAAAATGGAACACAGCAATTATCTGTCCGATATACAAGAAGGGAGATAAACACAAGTGTAATAACTACTGAGGTATATCCTTACTGTGTGTTACATACAAAATTTTCACAAATATATTACAACAAAAAATAATGGTATATGGAAATGACATAATTGGAGAATACCAAACCGGCTTCCGACAGGGCAGATCTGCAGTGGACCAAATTTTCACAACAAGACAAATACTGGAAAAAGCATGGGAGTATAACATACCAATATTTCAACTATTCATTGACTTTGAGGAGGCATATGATAGCATAGATCGAAACAGCTTGTACAACATCATGGAAGAATTAGGCATCCCGAATAAATTAATTAGCTTAACAAGAATGACAATGGAAAACTCTAGAGCTGCGGTAAGGATACAGAATAGAATCTCCCCAATGTTTACAACATCTAAAGCGGTAAGACAAGGAGATGGACTTGCACCAATACTGTTTAACCTAGTATTGGAAAAAGTAATTAGAGAAGCTACAGGCAACACTGGCAGCACCATCATTAACAAGTCACACCAAGTGATCGGATATGCGGACGATATCAACCTGGTAGCAAGATCGGAAAGAGAAGTCAAGGACATATACAGAAATATAGAAACACAAGCACAAAAGGTGGGACTGAAGATCAACGAACAGAAGACAAAAATGCTAGCAGTAAAACCCCCAAGAAGATTAGGTCAAAACTATACAATAGAGGACAAAATTTTGAAGTGGTACAGCAGTTCAAATACCTGGGAACCCAAATAAATAGTGAAAACAAGATAACACAAGAAATTCAACTACGCGTAACAGCAGGGAATAGAACATATTTCTCATTAACATCAATCTTTAAAGCATCATACATAACAAGAGCAACAAAATTAAAGATTTATAAAAGTATGATCAGACCGGTAGTCACATATGGATGTCAGTCATGGACAATGACCAAAGAAGCAGAAGAAACACTATTGCGTTTTGAAAGGCGAATATTAAGAAGAATTTTCGGCCCAGTACAAGAAGATGGCATATGGAGAATAAGGTACAATTTTGAACTGAGACAACTACATAAGGAGGCAAATATAGTAGAATTTGCAAAACTACTAAGACTGAAATGGGCAGGACATGTAGAAGGAATGGAAGCACAAAGAATACCAAAGAGAATATTGCAAGGGCGAATTGAAGGCAGAAGAGGTAGGGGCCGTCCAAGACAAAGATGGTCCGATAACATAGAAGAGGATGCGCAGCAAATACTTGACATCCAAAACTGGAGGATTAGTGCACAAAACAGGGAAGATTGGAGGCAAAAAATACGGGAGGCCCAGGTCCAGATGGGACTGTAGCGCCATGAAGAGAGAGAGAGATTATTAATAATATCATAAACACATATTAATAAATAAAAAAATATTTCGTAATGTAGCTTTAAATTACAAAAATCCTTAAAATGTTAATTTAATCACAGAGAACTGTTGTAACTATCGTAAAAATTAATATATAAAATATTGAGATGCAATTTAAATTATGATAATTTTAGTATTACTGTATTAATATTGGTATATTCAACAAAAACAGTAACATCTTTAAGTAATTCTTTTAATAGAGTATAATATGACAAAATAAATTATGGGTATTTTGTCATTACGCTATTATTAATAATTAATGTTTCCAATTACCTTGATACAAAATTTGTAAAATTAAAATTAGGTTGATCTAAATATTGTCAATGTTCTAAAATGAAATAACACAATTTATCATAAATTACAAAATAAAAGTTAGGTTTATTCACATTTTTAACCATTAATGCTCATAAAATTTTTAAAATAATTTAAGTTTAGACTTCCAGAAAATCACCTTGAGATGTAAATATTAATTTTGCACCCCTACATGTAAACTGGACATAAAAAGTTTAATATTTTCCGGATTATAAGGCGTGTTTCTGTTTTATTATTTTTTTAGATATGAGAAAGGCATTTATTGAACTAATATTTAAATTAATTTTTGTATTGTTACTTATATTTAGAAAACATGTAAAAACTATTTATTCTACAGGTTATTATTTTTGTAACTTTAAAGTTTATATTTCTTATCTATTAAAAGATATTTTAGATGTTATACACAAAAATGTTACCATCTTGTAGCTACATAAAAATGCGATACCTGCAAGACATGCAGCTATTGAGTCGAAATTTCAGAGAAACAAAAAACTGTCTAAATTATTACAGCTACAGATAGATTTGTCGTCACTTTTCTAAAAATATCATAAAAGTCGTTAAAGCAGAGATCAGGTACACATGCATTAGCGGAGGGTTAGTGCGTTAATACTAAGCGCGTAGTTATTTGATTATGACGCAGAAAGACATTGCGATGCTTTGCACGTGGGATTTAGCGATGTAAGTACGTCTCCGTGTATGAATGGAGTCGAATTGGGTATATGGGAATTCGTTTATAGCCGCTTTGTGCTTTATATACGCCTGGTCCTTTAACATCGTCAAACCTGTTCGGCGTGATACTGTACGTGGTTGTATTTTCTAACGAATACTGATTTAATTTTAATCACTGCAATAATAGCATTGTTATTAAGAGTTATCAACGATTATCAAGAAATTGCTCATGAAATTACAGTATAAGCTGCCATAAGTTACGAAGCGGTTACCGACAGAGTAACTTTGTTACACTCTTTTTGTATCTCTCTGTTACTGTAGTAATTGGGATATTGTAAATGTGTGTTTCTTTGTACAGAGAATTTATGAGGAAATATTTTGACAGGACTACCTATAAACAAATATCGCTTGTTTTGTATTGATCTTCTTGAAAAGCAAAACATGTCGATATTTTACAATTTTCATTTTAATACTGCCCTGTATTGGTAAACAAAAACGGTCTGTCGACTTAATAGGTTAAAATAAGCCTGATATGAATTATACTAAGCCAACAATGATTAATGTTATTTATATGATATATCTATCTTTTCTGGGTGATGCAAATTGTTTGGTCTGTTGCTTGTTTATACGATAAATGTGTCATAATTCACTAAGTCTGTCAAGTCGAAAAGTGTTACAGTGAAATACGGTTAGTAAGCTGTCACGTTTTATAGCAAAGTAGCTCCAGTTAATAAAATACGTATCCGGAGGCAAAAGAGCTTATTTCGGATCAATTCATATAGAGAAAGATAGCTAGTGCAATTGTATATGCCGAAACACCACCGAGGCTGTAAGAAAAATTAACGGTTAGCCATAATCACCAATGCATCCTAAAGATCTTGAATAAAATTAGTAAATTATGAAAACGTTACTTTTAAATTGATTTCAACTTTAAAAAATTAAAATCAGATAAACTCCTAACATAATCATATATATCATATCATAATCAGAATATGAGTAAGACAGAACCATTACAATGTAATTTTAAATTAACAATATATGACAAGTTGTAGTGCATATTTAAATACTAAAATATATAGTATACAACTTCTATCACAATCTAAATACAAGAAATGTGCTTTGTAAAAATAGAAAAACAACATGAAGTAAAACCAAATTAATAAGTAATGTAGAAGAAATGTAAGAAATGTTTATGGTCTGATTACAAGAACAAAGAAGAAAGAATTGTCCAGTGTTAAGATCTGAAAATTGGTACATTGTAAAAATGCATTAAAAACTTAAAAAACTAAAAAATTACGCTGTATTTGAAAAAGTTAGTTGCAAATTATTAAAAACTTCGGCCTTCAAGCAGAGCGAACGTGCGTGTCGAGCTACACCTGTGTTATCGCAACGGCGGAGCCGCAGCCTTGCTTAAGGTCAGGCAAATTTATTTATTAAATTTCAAGTGTATTATTGATCCGGTGTCATAAAACGGCAAAGGCGCGAAGTCAAGAGCACTGCGCGACGACAATAAAAATACATCTTATAATTAATCTTGTACTGTAAGTAAAAATCTAACTTACAAAGGCGAAATTGTGTTTTAGGCAGCCACGCTGACTATCGGTAACTGCCATAGTGAACAACTACAACGCACTCACCAATACTAGCAACAATTCTCAAATAATCCACTCGCGAATAACTCACAAATAAATTACATAAGTATGACGCCACAAAATTCCAACCTTGCAAACCAAGCGATGCTACAACAACCTGTTAATTCACAATTCCCACAGTACCAAGCAATTCCACAGGTTCAGTACCGCCTAATTCCACAGTCGCTTCTAACTTTCCCATTTCAAGTATCGCAGCACCAGTTTCAAACAAAAAACCAAAAATACCAACCTATTGATCTAGACGAATCTGAAAGTGACGAAGCCAGCAAAATCACCAACTCCAACAGCTGACAAATTGTCAAAGGTCACAAATGCAAAAGAATAAGGATCACTCCATCTACAACGGAACCTGCTCAAAAAGCTCGTTAAGAAATAAATACTCGACACTAGCAGAAACTTCAAGTACTCCAGATGCAATTAATGCAGCTACAAATACAAAACAAACAACAAACTCGTTAATAAAAAAGCCACCTCTCATCTTTGTGACTAATTACAACAAAAACAGCAGTAGTTCAACAATATTTAACAAAAAGTTTAACTGACAATGTAGTGAAAGTAAATGCTAAAACTCCTAACACCTACAGGAAATTAATAAAACACATGTGTGAGAACAATATCATCTACCACTCCTACCAGATGAAACAGGACAGACCGTACAAAGTAGTACTAAAACACGTCCACCACTCAACCCAGACTGAAGAAATAAAATCAGCCCTCGATGAATTAGGCCACAAAGTACGGAACATAATAAATATAAAAAGCAAACGTACTCAAGATCCTCTTCCAATTTTCTTCATCGACCTGGAACCAGCCCAAAACAATAAAGATACTTACAAAATTTGTTCCTTAAAAAACGTAGTCGTCAGTTTTGAACTCCCACGGAAAAATGTACATATAGTCCAATGCACAAGATGTCAGAATTATGGGCACACCAATGCTTAGTTTACCAAGAACTACAAAACAAATACCACCCTATCACCCAAGCAAAACCCGGACTCCCCCCTCAATTAACCTATCCGAATTTTCCACTATTACATCACCAATAACTCAGCCACCAGCCCTTTAATGCACACCCATCCAATTTAATCTAGGCAGAAAAAGTAATAAATCAAAACTAGAAATAGAGAACTTCTTGCAAGTAAACAACATAGATATCATGCTTATCTCAGAAACTTACTTTACAGATAGAACCCACTTAAAGATACTCCATTATTCTATTTATCACACAGAACACTCTGACGGCATGGAGCATGGAGGATCAGCAATAATAATTCGCAGCTCTATTTCCCACCACAAACAACCAGAATACAAGACAAACTTCTTACAAGCCACAACAATTCAAGTTGATAAACTCACAACCCCACTAAATGTCTCAGCTATCTAGTGTTCACCAAAGCACAAATTAACCCAACAAATCTTACAACCGTTTTTAGAAACTTCAGGAGCAAAGTTATAGCAGGCGGTGACTTTCATTGCAAGCACACCCACTGGTTTCTCGGCTAACCACTACTAGAGGAAGAACACTATACAAAATAATTACTGACAATAACTACAGTTTTCTGTCCACTAGTAGCTTAACCTATTGGCCCTCCGGACAAGATTTCTGACCTGGATTTTTTTATTTCAAACGGACTCTCTTCAAATTACATGGACGTTGCCCCCAATTTTTACCTAATGTCTGACCATTTTCCATTAATAGCCACAATCAGCTCAACCATAATTTACAAAACATCTAAGCCTTCTCTCAGCAATAGGAAAACAAACTGGGACACCTTCTAAAACAAGCAACACGTCGACACGAACATAAGCTTAAAAACCAGAAAAGATATAGAACTCGCTACAAACCACTTCATAAATACGGTTCAGAAAGCAGGATGGAATTCTACTCCGCAGACAACCCACACAAAAATCAACAGTCCCGATATACCAAACGAGGTCGTGGAGATTGTGAAAGAAAAAAGACGGGCAAGAGCAAAATAGCAACGTACCCACAACATAGAAGACATACGAAGATTCAATCAACTAAACAATAAACTCAGAAACAAACTAAAGTCTGTCCGTAACTAATCCTTCCAAACCTACCTTTAATCATTAACGGTTCATGACAACTCTCTATGGAATCAAGAGATCCCAAATACGAAACCCACTTAGCCGTAATCAAAATAATGCATGGCTGAGAACGGACAAAAAGTCAGAAGCATTTGCAAACTACCTAGCAAATATGTTCCTACCAAATTCTAACGAAGTAGACAAGGAAGTAGAAGATCTACAATCAGTCCTACAGATGTCTTTACCAATAAGTAAGATTACCACCAAAGAAATCAAAGACGAGATTAAGTGGCTGAAAAAAATCTAATAACCACATCAATTCTCAAACGATTACCTGACTACGGAATAAAATTCCTACAAATCCTTTTCAACGCAATCCTGAGACATACTAGCTATTACAACTCAAATTTGCACAAATAATTCTTATCCACAAACCTGGAAAACCCCCAATCAAATTACTTCTTACCGACCAATCAGCTTACTCACAGTAGTGTTCAAGTTGCTGGATAAATTGCTGCTGAAGCGTATTAATAATGACTCGTTACAATAAACATGGCTGCCCAATCACCGGTTTGGTTTTAGGCAGCAACACTCGACAATCTAACAGTGCCACCGCCTGACAAACACAATCCAAACCGCTTTACAAAACGAAACCTTCTGCTCCGCAGTCTTTCTAAACATGAGTCAAGCTTTCGACCGAGTGTGATACAGAGGACTACTATATAAAATCAAGAAATTTCTTTTCTATGAATATTACTGTTTACTACAATCGCACCTTACATGCAGAAACTTTCAAACCAAAATTGGCAACGAAGTATCTCAAATCAAAGTTGCCGGAGTTCTCCAGGAAAGTGTCCTGGGACCTATGCATAACAGATCATACTGAAATAGGTACATTCGCCGATGACATGGCGATTCTGGAATTCCACGAAAATCCTACGATTGCTTCAGCAGTACTACAAACTCATTTAAGCCAAATTGAACAATGGCTGTCTAAACGGAAGATAAATGTAAACGAGAACAAATCTACGCACCTCATCTTCACGACTGAACACCAAAAATGCCCACCACTCACTCTCAACAACAAGCACATTCCCCAGTCAAACCAAGTCAAATACCTTAGATTTCACATACACAGAAGACTGACTTGGAAAAGAAATGGAAATCAGACTAAAGAAAATGTACTGGCTCATCGCTATCACTAGCTAACAAACTCCTGTTATATAAGACTATTATTCGACTAATCTGGATCTATGGGTGTTAACTGTCGGGCTGCACAAGTAAATCAAACGTCCAAATTATTCAACGTATTCAGTGCAAAATAATCCGCAACGTGGCAGCCGCTCCATGGTTTGTGACCAACCAAATACTCCACTCAGATCTTAACTTCCCATATGTGAGTGAAGTGATCAAACAGTACGCCACTAAACATCAATCAATATTAAAAGTCCACCCAAATGAAGCCATCGCACCACTAAACGAAGATTCTCCTCCTTTTATGCAGTATGCGACATAGCACCATTTTGTTAAATCTGTACAATTGTATAATTAGAATTGCAGTAATAACCTGTTATCTTCAAATATTGGTAGTAAGAGCTTTTCCATTTTTATTTTAAAAGAAATAAGGATAAATAATTAGACTATAGCAAAATCCACTAAACCAAACCTGTTTTAGGATAATATCATTAGATTCTATTTGTTTCAAATGGGGCAGTTTTGTTTGTTAACAAAGCTGTTTGTTTAAAAATACGCTTTGTCAATAAAAACAATAATTTAATAAGAGTTTAATCAGTAAATACACAGAGTTACATGTAGTGGCTGTGATTTACTGTTAAACTAAGACAACTCTGTAAGGGTACAGCTTCAAGTTCAGACAAAATCTGCTAAAATTTTGTTGATAACAACTTTATTTTTTAAATTTATTAATAATTGATTGGAGTAAATGTTTGATAAGCTATAGTTTGATATTCTTAAAGTTTTAGGCTGAAAGTTAATTTTTTTCAGGTAACATACAGTAGCATTATTTTAATTTTCTATGGCTGTTTGATGAGACTAATTAAAATCAATTACCAAATATGACAGCTATAGTTTTGCAGACCATCGTAAGACCACAGAATATGTTTATTAAAAGAACTATTGGCAGTTGAAGGAAAGGAAATTCTTGAAAAGGAAGAACAACAAAAAATAACTTTTCAACATATAGGTATACCACTATTTTTCTAAGATGTATCGCTTCAGATAGCTTTTTGCATTGATTACAATAATGAGAATTCTAAATAGGTCCATATTTCTACTAAATGTGGAGACAAACTGTTAAATTAAGTAATAATTTTATAATGTTTGTTTTTATCCACTAATCCTAGAGCAGATATTTGACATTTGAAGACCCAGAATTAGCCCTTTTTTAAATAGCGCACTACCAAGGCTGTGTTGCAAGAGATTTATTGTATATGTATGTACTAACATAATTCTAAACTACCACACACCTATAGTTTTAACTTTGGTTCACACCCGAAAGTGGCAAAGAATCAGTCTGTCTGACTGGTTGGCTACAGCTGACTTAGGCTAGATGAGATATATTTCAAAGTAGTTGATATTTGTAATCAAGTTTTAAACTATGTTTAGAAGATTCAATACAGTGCCCAGATTTTGTAGTAACACAAATTTAAGGGAGTACAAATAATTCTCCGCCGTTTGACAAAAGATGGCCTCGCCAGTAAGTTATGGTTAAAATTGTCAGATGTGACATGCCATATCCTAAGGTTGGACATTTGGCAACACCATAACCTTAAAATATTTGCGATTTTGAATCAGCATTATATAATTTTTTTGAGCGAAAATATCGAGTTTTGAGCGTCATTTGTGGGAACTTTTAAACTTCCTTAATTTCAAGAAATCTGCAGCTGAAGCGCATCGATTGCTTGTAGGAGCATATGGTGCGGCTGCTTTAAGTGAGAGAAGTTGTCGTGAGTAGTTTCATAAGTTTAAGAACGGTGAGCTTAACGTCGAAGACAAAGAACGTAGCCAAAAGTGTACAAAGACGCGGAATTGGAAGCATTATTGGAGGAAGATTTCTGCCAAACGCAAGAAGAACTTGCACATATATTAGAAGTGACACAAAAAGCAATTTCACATTGTTTAAAATCGTTGGGAATGATTCAAAAGCAAGGAAATTGGGTTCCATATGAACTAAATCCGAAAAACGTTGAACGCCGATTTTGCACATGTGAAATGCTGCTTGCCAAGCATAAACAAAAAGGTTTTTTCGTACAGTCACTGGTAATAAAAAATGGATCCACTACAATAACCCAAAGAAAAGGAAATCATGGGGGCCACGTGGGCATGCTACAACATCGACAGCCAAGCCGAATATTCATGGAAAAAGCTCATGTTGTGTATTTGGTGGGATCAGCTTGGTGTCGTGTATTATGAGTTGCTCAAACCAAACAAAACCATTACTGGGTCTCTCTACCAAACACATTTGATGAGACTGAGCCGAGCACTCAAGGAAAACGCGGCCACTTCTACTACACGACAAAATTATTCTCCTGGATTATAATGCTCATCCATATGTTGCGACGCCGGTTAAAACCTACTTGGAAACACTCCGCCATATTCACCAGATATCGCTCCTTCCGATTATCATTTGTTTCAATCTATGGCACATGGCTTCTTTGAGCAGCACTTCCCATCATATAAAGATACCAAAAATTGGGTCGCTTCGTGGATAGCCTAAAAAACAAAGCGTTCTTCCGATGCGATATCCGTATGTTGCCAGAAAGAAGGAAAAAAGTAGTGGCTAGCGATGGACAATACTTTGAATAAAACATAAGCTTCCATTCTTTCACAATAAATGTCCAATTTTTAATAAAAAACGGCGGAGACTTATTTGTACTCCCTTTAAATAGTTTGGATTATGCAAATATAAAATTCGGGAATGATTCTTAAGTTGCGTGGTTTTATGCAGTACAATAAAATCACCATAGTATAAAGTATATCACATAAAATGCGGGAAAATGCATTTTATCACATAAACTAAAAAATTAGAAAAATTGCGCTATCTATGAAGAATAAAACAATTATATATATTATATATATATATATAAATATATATATATTTATATATATATATATATATATATATATATATATATATATAATATATAATATATATATATATATATATATATATATATATATATATATATATATATATATATAAAATAAACAAAAAGTAAACCAAAATAGCTCCATGCTGTAAAAAATAGCAAACAAATCGGCCGTCAAGAATAATTACCGACGTCGGATTGCACTCCATTTACTTCACCAAAATACCAACTTGAATGCAAAAGATCTCGGCAAAATGACGAAGTTGAGTAATACTCAGGTATACGCAAATTTTAAGCAATTTGGTCAAGGGGAAGATGGAAAGATGGAAAGGATCGGGACGCAAGTCAGAGCTGGAAGCCGTCGTTCGCAGCCGCATCATCTGATTCTCCCTCCGGTATTCAAAGTATCCGGCCAAGATATCTGGTTAGCCATATGTCCATTTATCGGTACCTTCGTTCCATCAATATCCAACTATTGAAGCCTCAGTAGATACCGATGGTAACCGCTATCCACAAACAAAAGCGGTTAGATTGGTGCTGAGCCAACATAAACCGGGATTGGTCAAAGGTCGTTTTCACAGACGAGTCCTATTTCGAACTCTTTCGAAATAAGGTGAAAGAGTGGGCTCGAAAACGAACTGAAATACCAGCCCCGGCTCGAAGTCTGGCCATCATGATATGGAGCAACATTAGCGATTGCGGCGCTACGTCGCTAAAATTAACACGCGGATCAATCAAAGCCTAGCGATACCAGGAGATCCTAAGCGAGAGCCTTTTGAAGACCATGGACACATTATATATTGAAGGTTGGGTTTTCCAACAGGAGAACTCTATGCCTCATGTCGTCTGAAGTACAAAACAATGACTTCTGTACCGCAACATTAAGTCCTAGAGTGGTCGTCATTAAGTCCAAACCCGATTGAAAATTTATGGGTAATTCTCAAAAAACGACCCTGAAAATATGGGCGACTTCCAAGCCAAAATTCATGAAATATGAGACAACATAAATATTGAGATGCTTCAGTCTTTATTTGGGAGCATGTCGCGCCGACTTCAAGCATTCATTGGAAAAAAGAGGGGCAAAATTAATTATTAAACTTTTTTTGTCTGATTATATAATAATAAATCCTGTTATATAGTCAAGTTACATTAGTAAGAAAAACTCTAAAAGCTCAAAATTTTTAGTAGGTACACGTATCGAGACGTTCCAAGGCGCATATTATTTGTAAGAGCCTTAGAAAAAAATGTTACCACATATTTTTTTTGTTATAATGAAAAAGTGCATTTGTGCACGCAAAAGATGCATTTATTTGCGGAGCTTTTTGCAGACCCAAAATAATATTTTATATCTCGCTTAATATTAACCAAAATAAACTCGTGCTCGTTACTCAAAGGTTTTTGGGATCTCTGAACACGAATATGATGATTATGTCCTCCCCCAAGTGCATCGGGGCACTTTTTATGCATCATATTCGTGATCAGCTACCCCAACAACTCCCGAGTAACGAGAATGAGCTTAGTTTGACCAATATAAATTGTTGCTAGTGCCTTCAAGCAGACCGAACGTGCGTACCGAGCTATACCTGAGTTATCACAACGGCGGAGCCGCAGCCGTAGCCTTGCTTAAGGTCAGGCAAATTTATATATTTATTAATTTAATTTCAAAAACTCGTGTACATTTTTAAACGTTTTCATAATATTTAAAATTGCGCATTATTAAGAATCCTATTACACTGCATGCGAACGATAAACACTCGGGATCGGGAACATGTTCCCTTCCACGAGTAACGCAGGACCTGAGACCCCACAATTTAACGCTAAAGCCAATAATGGATTCTGACAAAATGGTAATTACTATAATCAGCCTATTGTGCAGTCATCAAATATACCAGGACAATCGTTTATAAATGCACAAATGCCACTAATGTACCCCAACCGATCCCCAGCGAATCAAGCACCTTTACTAGGATTCAATCAACAGCCAAGTCAAATAACACCTTCATTCACACCAACTTATAATCAATTTCCACCTGTACTATCAGCACAGCAGATTAGTGCAAATTATGATAATTCTGTTAGCAGCAATATAAACTATAAAATCACAGAAGATAACTTAGCATGTGATGATGAAACAATGAACTACAATGAAACACAAAATCAAACCAAACACCTGGCAAATAGTAACCAAAAGAAAAAAAGCTAAACGACAAAATTCTTCTGAAATTGATGCCCAAATAGAAACTGCTAATCAGTTCTCACTTCTCTCTGAAAGCAATAACAACATTCCTCCAAAAAGAGAACCGAAACCTCCACCAATCTTTATATACGGGGTCTCAAATTACAAAGACATGATCGATAACTTAGCACAAGTAGTTGAAGAAGAAACCTACACTACCAAAACGTTAGCAAACAATACTATTAAAATAAACCCCAACACTCCTGAAACCTATAGAAAACTCATCCGTCACGTTCGTGAAGAAGCATTGCACCATTCATATCAGTTAAAACAAGATAGAGCATACCGTGTAGTCATAAGAGGCATCCACCCTTCTATTCCCCTACCAGAAATTACACAAGAACTCGAGAAAAAAGAACACAAAGTTCGTAATATTACAAATGTCAGGCATCGGGTTACTAAAGGGCCCTTACCTCTATTCTTTGTAGATCTCGAGCCACAAAACAATAATAAAGACATCTTTAAATTAGAATTTCTGTATCATTCTAAAATTCGAGTAGAAGCGCCAAGAAATAAAGGTGGGATCGTACAATGCACAAGATGCCAAGACTATGGACACACGAAAACCTATTGTAGGAAACCGTTTAAGTGTTTTAAATGCGGAGGACCACATAACACCTCTAGTTGCAGCAAATCTAAAAATACACCAGCAACATGTGCTCTATGTCAAAAAAATCATCCATCGAACTACAAAGGCTGTAAAGTTTATCAAGACTTAATAAACAGAAACCATCACCTAAGACCAACCAGGCCCAGTCCTTTGTCACAAAATATTACAATTAATACTCCACTACATCCAACAACCCCAACCCCTACTTATGCCCAAATGACCGCAGTACAACCTAACACCGAAACAGACCTAACTAGCAAATTTACTATATTCCTTAATGATTTTAAGAATATGTTCAATCAATTACTCAACCGGAACAGTATGATTCTAACCATGCTAACAACAGTTATCAATAAATTAACTCAATAAGGGCCCCTGCACTTAGAATTGCAGAATGGAACGCAAATGGCTTATAAAACCATATTCAGGAACTTACGCTATTTCTTAACATAAATAAAATTGATATCCTCCTAATCGCTGAAAGTCATTCAACACAAAGGACAACTCTTAAAATACCATACTATTCCATTTACTATGCTAACCATCCTGATGATGCGGCTCACGCAGGGTCTGCAATCATAATCAGATCTTCAATAAAACATCACGTACTTCAACCATACATAACACACAAAATTCAAAGTGTCATCATAAAAGTAGATACTTTCTCCCGACCTATTACAATTGCTTCAATATATTGTCCACCACGTTATTCTATAACATGCGATGTATTCCTCGAGTTCTTCCAATGACTCGGCTCACACTTTTTAGTTGCCGGAGACTTGAATGCTAAAAATATAGTCTGGGGATCTAGGCTGATTACTCCTAAAGGCAGAACATTATTGAGAGTTTTAGAACTAAATAATTTCAACTATTTGTCGACTGGAGAGCCAACTTATTGGCCGACCGATCGAAATAAAATCCCCGACCTGTTAGACTTTGCAATAACTAAGGGAATCTCAGACCTACATAGTGATATTGAATCCAATTTAGATCTGCACACTGACCACAGTCCTGTAATAATAACTCTAAGCACCAGTATTATATGTAAAAAGCCACAACAGAGACTATCTTCCAAAAAGACTGATTGGAACCTATTCCGTCAACATATCAACGATAATATATCACTAAATATCCGCTTAAAAGATAAGGAAGACATAGATGAAGCTGTGCAGTACCTAACTACGTTAATACAAAGCACTTCCTGGACCTCTGCTCCAGAACCCCATGGTCTCACCCGCAACAATCAGAACATTCCGCTTTATATTAGAGAATTGGTCTTCGCAAAGCGCAGAGCTCGGCGCAGGTGGCCGACTACCAGGAATCCACTTGACTAAAATTATTTAAATCGAATAACGCACAATCTCCACAATGCTATCCAAGAATCAAAAAACGAATCCTTCGAACACTACATCGTCAATCTATCTACTGATGATCACTCCCTGTGGAACGCGACAAAGAAATTCAAAAGACCCGAATATTGAAAAATCCAACAGATTCGCGAACACCTTGCTCGTGTATTTTCCGCTCCTGATATCCTCAACGATGATGAAGATGATGTCGAAATACAAACATTCTTAAACGCCCCCTGTCAGATGTCTCTTCCACCCAAGCCTATTTCACCTGCAGAAGTCAAAAAATAAATAAGTCTCTTAAACCCTCATAAAGCTCCTGGATATGATCTCATTACAGGTGAAGTACTGAAAAACTGCCCTAGAAAAGGTATTGTATTACTCACAACCATATATAACAGCATACTACGCCTGTGCTACTTTCCGATACTATGGAAGTATACAATAATAATCATGATACTGAAGCCAGAAAAACCTCCAACTGATGCCACTTCCTATAGGCCAATAAGCCTCCTTTCTGTAATGTCCAAATTTTTCGATAAACTTATGCTCACCAGAATTGCAAACGTAACACATATAGATGCCTTAATCCCTAACCACCAATTCGGCTTCAGACCCAATCACTCCACTATCCAACAGTGCTATAGAATCGTTAATAAAATCAAAGAAAGCTTAGAAGCAAAACAAATGTGTACATCGGCATTTTTAGACGTAAAACAGGCGTTTGACAGGGTGTGGCATGCAGGCTTACTTTTCAAACTTAAACAACACTTACCAAATCAATTGTTCCTCATCCTTAAGTCATACATGTCCAACCGTTACTTCCAAGTTAAATTCGAAGACTCATTATCTGACTACCAGACTATCAACTCTGGTGTACCACAAGAAAGTGTTCTGGGACCTTTCTTGTACTTACTGTTTACCGCTGATATACCAGCCAGCGAGGATACACTACTAGCAACGTTCGTTGATGATACAGCCATCCTTTCTACAGATCTCGATCCGATACGAGCTTCTGCAAAATTGCAAGCTTATCTTGATCAACTCCAAATTTGCCTTACGCACTGGAAAATTAATCTAAACGTTGATAAGTCGTGTCAAGTCACGTTCACAACACGAAGAGCAGAATGTCCTCCTCTTACCTTCAATAGCACTCCCATTCCTGTCAAAGGAGAAGTTAAATACCTCGGCCTTCATCTTGACGCAAAACTAACTTGGAGAACACACATTAAGGCAAAAAGACGTCAATTAGATTTAAAAGTGAGGAACATGTCTTGGTTACTAAATCGTAGATCTCAGCTCTCACTACAGAACAAACTCCTCATATAAAAAACCATTCTTAGTCCTATTTGGACATAGGGGGTCGAATTATGGGGCTCCAGCAAACCGTCTAATACAAAAATTTTACAAACCTTTCAATCTAAAACCCTCAGAATGTTACTAAATGTACCTTGGCATGTCTCCAACAACACCATACACGACGACCTCAAAATACTGTTTATACACAACGTCATCAGTGCTTACTCTGTTAAACACAAAAATCGAAGCATAACCCACAGCAACGAGCTAATCAGTGAACTGTTCAGACAACCATTGGAAAATAGAAGACTTAACAGAACATGGCCAGAAGACCTAGCTAGGTGAATCCAGAGAGCCGTCAATGGATGGCCCCTGACTCAAGTGAACTTCTTTCAACCTATTTACTTATTACTTTATTAAGTAGATTGTAAATTTGCATTAATTCAATAAAAAAAAGGTTGACCAATATTAAGCGAGAAATAAAATATTCTTTTGGATCTGCAAAAAGTACATCAAATAAATGCATTTTTTGCGTTCACATATGCACTTTCGCATTATAACAAAAAAATATGTGGTAACATTTTTTTCTAAGGCTTTTACAAATCGAATGCGCCTTGGAACGTCTCGATACCCAGTAAAAATTTCGAGCTTTTTAAACTTTTCAAGTGAAAAGTTTATGACCCCAACTATAATTGTTCAAAAGTTATGTGCGAGAAAGTGATTTCGATTTTTTATGTAATATCCTTTAGAAGAATATTATCATACATTATATTAATTATCTTTAAAATATTTTAAAACATGTTTACCAATTGGGATCGATACGTAACATGAATTGCAACTTGATTATTTTCTTAAAAGAACTATATACAATTTGCACAGTACGTAACAACTGAAACTTTTTAGACTTAAAGCTATCTTAGCTGGCACTAAAATATGGAGCCATTTAAAATTCCGGCTACCATCTACCCTTCTCTAAAAAAACATAAATATCCAAGTTATAGGAATACTGGCATATATAACCGTTGTTTAAAGGACTACGCTTGTAAAAAATAATTTACTCAACTAATGATAAGTTTTTTTATAGTAGTCCCTTCTACCGTCTATGTATAGCTGCCACCATTTTCCGAGTGTTATGGATACAATCAAAAAAAGCGTAATCCTGGATGTTTCTCAGCACATCTGTCTGTTGAAATATATGTGACGCTTGTTTTCAGTAGCATTTTTACACAAGAAAACTAAAAAAAACTGAGTAAATGTGAGGATTGTAATAGAGCAAGGATATGATGTTTGATCAGATATTCCTGCACTGATTTAGCAGTACGGGGCTTTCTTTTGTCGTTCTATAGGAATCACTGTTCAGATACCGAAAAAGTTAAGACGGAGCTACCGAATTACTTGACGCAAAGGTTTCAGTACACTAACGTAAAAGATTTGGTTCATCATGTATTTTTCAAACAGAAATTCATGATGCACTAAATCTGTAGCATCAAAAGTACTATCTCTAATTTCGGAGGTTGTCGCTTTATTATTTTTTTGAGAGATAGTAAACTATGACCCCGCCATTCGGCACATTAGTTGAGAGTTATATAGGTTATATAGTTTAATAGGTGTATAAATAAGTTCTCAGCTTTAGGTTTCACAGGACGCAAATCACCGTTTACATGTAACGTATTAATCCGCCCTCTTGCGGTTTTAAAACAATGACATTTGGTCTTTCGAAACATCATGCGATTTGGCGTTTGATGCACATACCCTCAACAATCAGCTGTGTTCACAATGGCAATCACAAAAGAGCATATTCGATTTTTATCCACTTTTTTTCATCTTAAGAAAAACGCTGCTGAAGCCACCAAAATGACTTGTGCTGCATATGGTGAGAATGCTGTAAGTCATGCAACGTGCAAAAAGTGGCACCAAATATTTCGCGGAGGAGAGTTTAGTCTTGAAGATAAACGCGCTGGGCGCCCTCAAACATTTGACACGGATGAGCTGCAGACATTGCTGGATCAAAACAATGCGCAAACTGAAAAAGAGCTTGCAGAACAGCTTGGTGTCACTCAGCCAGCCATTTCCATACGTTTGCATGTAATGGGTAAGATACAAAAGGAAGGCAGATGGGTTCCGCATAAACAGTCCGAAGACAACAAAAATCGACGGCGTGACACCGCACTCCATTTGCTTTCAAGGAACCGAAAAAAGGATTTTCTGCATAAAATTATTACGGGCGATGAAAAATGGATCTTGTACGACAATTCCAAACGCAAAAATCATGGGTAGACCCTGGCAAACCTTCGACATCGACTCCAAAGCCCAATATCCACGCCAAAAAGAATTTGCTCTGTATCTGGTGGGATTGGAAAGGTGTGCTTTACTATGAACTCTTGAAACCAGGTGAAACAGTTACGGCGGATCGCTACCAACAGTAACTCATCAATTTGAGCGGCGCAATCGAAGAGAAGAGGCCATTTACTAGACAAGGAAGTCGCAAAATCATCCTGCTCCATGATAATGCCTGACCACATGTTGCGAAGGCGACGCAAGAACACATCTTCGCGTTAGGCTGGGAACTTATCCCACATGCGGCGTGTAGCTCAGACATGGCCCCTTCCGATTATCATTTATTCCGGTCGTTACAGCATCACTTGGCTGATACGCACTTCAAAACAGAAGAAAAAGTCCGAAAATGCATCGATAACCTTATCGTCTCGAAGTCGGTGAGATTCTATCACCAGGGAATTCGCAAGCTACCCGAAAGATGGCAAAAGGTCATCGATGCCAACGGAGAATAGTTTGATATTTAAGCTTTTTTTGTTTTTAAATAAAACTTTAATTTTGTAGAAAAAAGCTGAGAACTTATTTATACACCTATTATTTCTATTCTTCTATTAGAACCTAACAGACTATTTTTTCATTGTTTTCGTTTCTCTAAATCGTTGTGTAAAATTTGGCGACACAGGTTCGTATTCAATTTAATTGCCCCAAATGTTTCTCATTGGCAGTAATTAGTGATGTGGGTTGGGTGATTGTTGGAGGATCGTCTCCCACTAAATCTCTGGCTTTCCAAAACTTTTTGTGTCATTCAAAACACGCCTTTTCGATAATATCTTGTAACGATGTGCTTGCTGTATTATAGTCCACGTTTCATTAGGGAATTTTCCTAGCTTTATGTGTAGCTTAAGATTAATTTTTTTCTTGGAATCCACAACACGTCAACCTCTGACTAAATGCGCCAACAAACAGAACAATGAAAAGCTATACACAGCCCGGCTACCTAGTGAGTTTACATGGAAACACTTAGAAGTTTATACCTATTCAGAACACACTCATTTCTTGCGTTTCAATATCATATAGGTTGATGAAGTCTGTCGGTGCATATTTCTTAATTATTGTTGTACAAAAAGCTGCCTCGGCATCCTACTTAATAATAAAAAAATATCGTAACGTTGAAAATGTAAAAAATAATATTTATACTGCATTTATTTGCTGAGGGTATGTACATTTTTAAATTAATCAAAATTCATATTTCGTTTTTAAAATTACAATAAGTTGAATCTTACAAAGTTTTTACAATGCCAGTGGAGTGTTGTATTTTTCGCCATTACCCTTGTAATGTTAAAAATACTATAAAATCTTTAATCTATTGGTATCTTATAAAAGAAACAAAATATTCAGAGTTTCAATAAAAAGTTTGTTACTGCACTGCTATAACAAATAAGTTATTTATAAATGCGGATTTGAATAAGAATAACTTAATTATTAACTCGCAAAAGTAAAATCTTTTGGAAAAAATAACAAATGCGTTCGCTTATAAAATATCTCGGAATAAATCATCCTTGTACAGTTTTTTGTTCGAAAGCTGATATGCGGACAATACCATGCAATGAAATGATTTCTGGCTCATTTGCTTCATTGTTTTCAAAAACGGGGATACCTTTAAATATTAATCAACTCTTCCCCTCAGCAGGTCGTAAAATCTTTGACAGCTTAATTCCAAGAAAAATACAAGCGGCGCAGGAGCTGCAGCCGGCAAATTTAAATGCTAGACAGAGGCAAATTAAAAATTAATGGCTCCAGCGGAAAATCGCCGATTATTCCGGGTTCCGTCGAAAACACCGTACTCATTACCATAATGGCGGCATAAAGTGGCACAAGTTTCTCGGAATGCGGCGCGACTGCATCAGGCGTTTCCGCAAGCACAGGATGCGTTGCTGCACCAGAACGACTTTTCCCGGCTGGAATAAAGGCCAGATAGAGCGCTTTGTTGCGCTCAATATGACGGCTATGCAATTACTCAGCGGTCGCGAAACGTGAGCTGTTTGCCAGTGCAGCCGGCCCAGCGTCTCAGTCAATTCCGGCGGGGTGCATCTTTGGACACTGCTTGGATTTCGGGGGATTGTGAGCAAACTGAAACCACTTAGGGCACGGAAAGGGATAGCCCCGGCTTCGTACGTGCTCAAGACCGGCGGGGCGAAATGAATGTGGCTTTTTTGAACGGTTTTGGGCGTACACTGTATTTAGTATTCTGCACTCTCTCGGTCTGCTTGATTTGCAGTCAGATGGGTATTGGCAAAAGTGACTACGTAAATACCTTAAACACGTTTCAGACCAAACCGTTAAAGTTAAGCAAATAGCGGTAGATGACTAACTGTTTCTAAAGATATTTAAGTCTAGGGTTATACAACACTGTATCCTTAAATTAGATATTTGCTATATACTAGATATTGCTCTATATATATATATATATATATATATATATATATAGCAATAATAGCAATAATAACAATAATAGCAATAATAGTTTCATTTGATTTTCTTTGGTATCAGACATAAACTAAAATGAAGGTAATCTATTATATCCAGTAGATATTTATCTATATTTATATGTTTTCTTTTACTTTACAGTCAGTTAAAAACGTGTTTCGCATAATTAGTCGTTGGTAAAAGGCATCACCCTAATTCTTTGCTCCCTGTCCTCGATGCTTTGTCACAAATAATTTAGTTCGCATTGAATTCTTACTCGAGAAAAACGAAAGCACCCCGAGGGCCGCGTACGCGTCACGCTACGAGTCTGTTGTTCCTCTGTACCCACCCAAAAGGTCCGAAAATGTCTCATGCAAAGGCTGCTACGTACATGAACAAGTCAAAAACTTTCGTCAGCAAGTTGGTACAGCGTTATAAGGAAACCAAAACGGTCGATGACTTTCGGAAACGTGGCTCGATAGGCAAAATGTGTTTCCTAAAGTCGAAAAACAGATTTTAAACTTGTTTCCACGGAATCCGGACTTAACATTGCGTTAATGAGCAGCAAATTGAAACATAAAGGTGTAGATATATCGTACGTAGCTATCCAAAGCCATCTCAGTGCGCATGATATCAAATGCCGTAGTTCAGTGGAGAAACCTGTGTTAGGTGAAAATCATGTGATGAAGCGACTCGCTTGGACAAAGAATAATATCGAGTGAGATTGGAGGAATGTTTCGGGATAAGTTTATCGTTCTACGAGCCTGGTCAACCTCAACTATTAGGCTTGTATAACGGACCGTTAAACAACTGATAAAAATGCATGTTTGGGACTGCTTCTCAAAACTGAGTTTCGGAACGTTGCATTTGTTTATGTAAAACTTCAATGCTCCAAAATTTTTAAAAAATATTTGTTACCGACCATCGAACGTTAGTTCGTCAAGAAAAACAAGGACTGGATCTTGCAGGAGAACTAGTCCAAACACTGCAGCAAACATTGCATCGAGTAGAAAGAGCAGTCTGGCATTGTTACAGTTGATTGGTTGTCTCAGTCGCCCGATGCAAATCTGATTGAAAATGTGTGGGAATATATCAGGCAGTTAACATAAGAAATTTGTCGCATTTGAAGGTTCTCGTCGGATAAATACGCCATCAGTTTGGTCGAAAGCATGCCTTGAAGATGTCAGGAAATTATCGACGCTAGTGATAACTGGACACATTATTGATACAATACCAATTTGTTCTGATGGGGTTCAACATACCATGTATTTAAAAATGTTTTTAAATAATTTTTTCTTTACATTAACCCGAACACGCTCTTACTGAACTGACTGTGTATTAAGACGTTTTAGTTTTTAGTGCTCATTTTATTTTTCTTTTGAGATGCGGGGTTTATTTGTTGCTATTGCCAATTTATTAATTATATTTTAAAAGAAAATATGTAAAAAATATTAAAAATGTTATAGTAAGTAAAAATAAAATACTTGTTTAAATGACGCGCTCTATCGGAACATAAAATAACAAACAACGAGCAAAAACAATAAAATAATAAACAAATAAATAAATAATTATTTAAAAAACATTTAAATGAAAGGAATTATAATGTTGTATAAAAGTTTTTTCACTTATTTTGTGATCTGGTTTTTATTTTAATATATTTATTCTAATTATGACCATATTTGGTCTTCCCAAAATATCTATCTTTTGCTTTGTAAATTTATTTTATTGAGTCACATGAACTTCTCAAATTCCTAGTTAGTAATTTATTGAATTTTATCTAAAATTTTACAGTTTTTATCCCAATAATTTTGTTCATATTTTATTTGTAATCGATGATAATTTTTACGATATACGTAAACTGTTATTTTAGCGAAAAAAATTTTAAAGTCGTTTTTTTATTTTTTTTTGTTAATATTTTATTGGTTGATACTCAGCAGGTATAAGCATTAACAATAGCTTGTGACAGTTCTTTACATTTATTAAGATTAAGTCGCTTTTAAATAAAAGAAAATTAAAAAAAGCGTAGGGGAACAGACCTGAAAATAAGATCAAAGAGTTAGTAAAATTCTAAAATGATATATCGAGTTTACACCTCAAAAGTCGTAAGTTAAAACTTGAAAAACAAAATGATATTAAGTCTAACAGTGGAAAGTTTATAATCGAATATAAAGCAACGATGTTAGTTTTTATGTAGAGTAAACGAAAAGGACAAAGCTTTTTATAGGATTATTTAAAGAAAAAAAATATAAGATAAAGAAGTAGACCTGAAGGCTTTTCAAGAACCTAAAAAATTGAAATTTTCTACAGTGTAAGTAAATATAATTGCAATAATAAAGGATGTTGACAAACAAAATATATATAAATAAACTATTTATTATGACAAAAAAAATAGAGAAAGTAATCTAAAATACAAAAAAAGACATACAAACCAATTGAAAGTAGAGTAAAAAAAATAAAATGGAATAATACAAAATCTGAATATTAAGTTAGAAAAGTAAGAGATAGGAGTAAATATTAAACAGTATTATTACATAATTATGAAAATTAATAATTACTAATATGCCTAAAACATAAATGAAGAATTTTATACAAGTAAAAGTAAAAAATGTTCAAAATTGGCAAACGGAAAAAAATAACTAGCAGAAATGCTTATTTATGGGAAAGTTTATAAT
This sequence comes from Sinelater perroti, assembly GCA_036346155.1. NCBI lineage: Eukaryota > Metazoa > Arthropoda > Insecta > Coleoptera > Elateridae > Sinelater > Sinelater perroti. The sequence goes on from JARFIY010000024.1 coordinate 16,415,524, forward strand.
TACTAGGTATAAGACTAGACTAAGGAGAAGTAAAATTTATGTGGAAAACGGTCTAACCAAAGAAGAGCAGTTGATACATTTAGCTATTAAAAAAATAGCAAATAAAAAATGAAAAAAAGAAAATACAAACAAGACGGATGTAAAACCCGGAAAAACAACTTTCGAAAGCAAAACAAGTAAATTAGAGCTAAATTAAGCTGCAAACCAATACCGAGGAAGGCACTAGACAAATATGAACTGAATCGGTTAAGCAGTTCCGGAGATAACGTATTTTAGACCTGTAACTCTCATTTGACCCGAAAGACGGGGATCACAAGGCCACATCCATGACTTGCTTCGCTTTCGGAAGTTACCTTTCCGAGTTTACAACTGTCTCATTAGTATTATTCCTTTTGAGATTTGTATTTTCATTGCTTGTATTTTATTTTCCATTCACTTTGTTAATATCCAATTTTCACTTCTGTAAAGTAATACAAATTTAAACATGGTTTTATATACTATGATCTTAGTTAGTTTTTCTTGACACTTTTTGTTTCATTATAAGGGCATTATTTAAAAAATAGTATAGTTTTGTCGCAACTTATAGCCTATTATTTAGTTCGCCTTCCTGTATTTTCACCTCTATGTATTTAAATGTTTCCACTTATTCTATTTCTGTGTATTTGTTCATCTTTTTTTCTTGTTACCATAACTTTCGTTTTTCCTACATTTATTGTTAAGTTTCTAACCTGTAATATCTAAGTGATATTGAAGGTTATCTTTGTTCTTGGCATAAACCTCCAAATCGTCTACAAAAACACTATGCTATTTTCAATAGTTTCATGTTGCAGTAGCCCACCTTCAGTTTCCTAACTTTTATTTTCAATTCATCCATTATTACCTTGAATAGTACTAGACTACGGACACTTCTTTGTTTTAAACCCCCCCGTAATTACAAATCATTCCGATCTTGTATTTCTGGATCTGACGTAGTTCATTGTGCTTTTATATATGTATAGCTTTGACAGTTTATTAGTTAATTACCCACCCCTCTCCTTGTTAGGCTGATCCAAACTAATTATCTAGATATATTATCAAATGCTTTCTTGATTTGCATGAAGGCAACATATATTTTGTTAGCAGCATATTTTTTATCAATTGATTTACTGCGAATATGTGGTCTTACAATCTTCTACCCTTTCTAAATCGACTTTGTGTGTTCTCTAATTGTCTTTCAACTTCTTTTTTAGCCTTTTAGTTAAGATGCATTTATAAAATTTGGCTATTATGCACAACAAAATGATACCCGTTGTTAAAGCAGTATTTTTTGCCCATTTTGTTATATATTGGCATCAGTTTTTTTATCTCTTAGTATTGTAGTATTTCTTCATCTCTTCGCACTATATTTAATATCTTTATTATTAATTCTAAAGCCTTCAGTCCTAGGTACACAATCTTCTAGGTACAAATTTTATCATGCCCTACTGCTTTGTCCTTTTTTAATCATTTCATGGTTTCTTTCACTTCTTCTGCTGTTATGTCTTTGTCTTGCTTATTACTTTCTATATTGTACTCCTGTTATCCTTTTATTATTATGTTATTGTTCTTTTATGTCATTAAAATTATTTTAATTGCTCCTTCCACCTCTTTATAATGTCCTCTTCTTTTTCTAGTGTTTTCTTCTTTATTTTTAATGTGTTATGCCTTATTTGATTTACCTTGTCTAAGTGTTTTATATAGTATATATAAAACAGTCTTTGGTTTTCGAAATAGGTTCTGTCTATCCTAAACACAAAATCTTCCCATGATTCTTACTTTGCTAATTCTGTTATTATTTTTACTTTATTTCTCTGCTTTTGTATCTGCCATATTTTTTATGTTTTATTTTTCAAAAATTTCTTCCATTTCTCTTTCATATTTTTTATTTCGGCTTCTATTATTTGTTTCATCCTCTGTTTTATTTTTTATGTTTTCTAATTTTTATCACACTACACATTTTATTTAACACTTCTTTTATAAGTTTCCACAGTTCTTCTGTGTTTAATCCCTCTATAATTTCTTTTATTTTGTCAATCGCTGTTTCTACTCCCGAGTCATTTCCTTGTCGCCTCTTTTTTTATTTTTTTGTGCAAATATTTTTATTTTTTCCAATTCTATTTACTTGTTTTTGTTTTAATGCCTGTATCCTTATTTTAGACATAACTTGGTAATGATTAGAGTATATTGTGGGTTCTCTTTAACCTTGTATCTTTTACTTTTTATTTATGATTTTTATTTACTAATGCATAGTTTATTGTAAATCTTTTATTTCTGCTAGGCACTTCTCTTGTTAATTGGTGCATTTGTTTGTGAGCATAGAAGGTGTTATTTAATATGCAGAAATCCATTAGTTTTGTCCCACTGTTATTTTTACAGATTTTCCCTTGTCGCCGAATTACTTCTACTGTTTTTATATTTTTTTTTACTTACTCTTGCGTTTAAGTTTCCTATTATTATCTGATTTTCTCTGTCGTTTTCTATTATTTTCGATAATAATTCTGAGAAGTCGCCTTTCTTTTCTGATGACATCCTGATTGGGTTCATATGCCACTATTATTGATGTTTTTAGGTTTTTGTCTACATGAATTTTTATTTCTAGTATTCTTTCTGATATCCCTGTACATTTGTAAATGTATTTTATTTACTTTTTCTTTATTATAAATCCTCCTCCCTTTTTTGTACATTGTCTATCGTTTACTCCACTGTAGATTAACAAATTGCCTTCTATCATTTCTAATTTACAAAAATAGTTTTCGAGATTTTGAGTATACCTTACACTAATCTTTAGAAGTTCTCTTCTAATTTTTTTCGACATACGCTCCGGACGTTGTGCCTATTTTTCAAATTTCTCCTTTTTTCACAGCCTCTTCATTCTTCTTCTTGTCGTGCCTTCTCTTAATAGAGGTTGGCGATTACATTGGTAAATGTTTCTCTTTCTGCAGCTGCTCTAAATATTTGTTGAACATTCATGCCTGTCCACTGCCTTATATTCTTAAGCCAAGAAGTTTTCCTTCTACCCCTTCCGCGTTTGCCTTCAACCTTACCCTGTATGATAAGTTGGGGTAGGTTATATTTATATTTCTTATTAGGTGTCCCAAGTAGGCGGTTTTTCTTCTTTTTATGGTAGTTATAATTTCTCTATTACAGTTCATTCTTTGTAGTACCTCTTGGTTTGTAATCCTGGCTGTCCATGGGATTATAAGTATTCGTCTCATCAACCACATTTCAAAGGCTTGCAGTTTGTCTATCTCGTGTTTATTTAGTGTCCAGACTTCCGTTCCATATAACAATATTGACCATATATAACTCTTTACCATTCTCCATCTGATTTGTAAATTTAGATTTTTATTTGTCAGGAGTGTTTTCATTTTTATAAATCCTTGCCTAGCTATTTCTATTCTACTCCTTATTTCTATATTTGAGTTTAGATCTCAGTTTAACCAGCAACCTAAATATTTGAATTTTCCAACTTCTTCTAAAGCGTTGCCATCAATTGTAAAATTTATACCCTCGGATTTTACTCACTTGCATGACTTTTGTTTTCTTAGTATTGATTGTTAGGCCCATTTGTAAACTTGCTTCGTGTACTTTGTTAATTAGCTGTTGTAATGCTCTAGGGTTGTCTGCAATTAGTACGCTGTCATCCGCGTATCTTATGTTATTTATCGTTTCCCCGTTTATTTTTATTCCTAAATTGCAGTTGTGTAGGCGTTCTGAAAACTACTTCTGAATAGAGATTAAATAACATTGGGGACAGTATGCAGCCTTGACGTACCCCGCGTTTAATTTCTACTTTGTTTGTTTCAGTGTCTTCTACCATTACTTTAGCACGTTGGTTCCAATAAAGATTTTTGATTAGTTTTATGTCTCTTTCGTCTAAGCCAATGTTTTCCAAACATTCTATGAGTTTGATGTGTCTTACTTTATCAAATGCTTTCTCATAATCGAGAAAGCACAGATCTTTTTTCTGATCTCTACATTTCTGCATCATTACTTGTATGCAGAAGAGAGCTTCACGCGTTCCCATTCCATTTCTGAAGCCGAATTGGTTGTCACTCACTACTTCTTCACATTTTCTATATATTCGGTTTTGCATTATCTTCAAGATTATTTTAAGGGCATGGCTCATGAGACTTATTAATCTGTAATCATTGCAAGATTTCGCATTTGCATTCTTAGGCAAAGTAATAAATGTTGATTCCAACCAGTCATTTGGAATGTTACCCGTTTCATATATTTTATTATACAAATCAACTAGTATCTTTAGGTTGTCTTCGTTTATTAGTTTAATTAGTTCCATATATATGTTATCCGGTCCTGGGGTTTTTCCTATTTTTATTTGGTGTATTGCATTCTCTACTTCTCGCTTTAGAATTGTGGGTCCTTTTTGTTCTTCTCCTCTGTTTTGTATAATTGTTTCTGGTCTCTCGTCGTCAAACAATTTTTCTGTATATCGTTCCCAGATTCTTATTTTCTCAGTTTCGTCCATTATTATTTTGTTGCTGTCATCTCTTATCATCATTTGTGTTTTTTTTTTCTGTTGGTGCCGACAACTTCTTTTATTTTCTTATATAAACCAAACATGTTGTGTTGTTCGTTCAAGCTTTCTATTTCTGTACATTTGTCGCACATCCATTTTTCTTTTGCTTCTTTAATTTTAATTTGTATAATTCTATTTATTTGTTTGTATTCTGTTTCATTGTTATTTTTGACAATTCTCCGTCTATTCATTAGGTCCAATATTTCTTTCGTCATCCACTTCTGTTTAAAGTTCTCTTCTCCTTTGAATTTCAGACTTTCATTTCCAACTGTGTGTATCGTTGTTTTCAATTTTTACCATAAATCATCAATATCTTCTTGTGTGCTCCCTGTTGTTTGTGAGCCATCACTTGTCAAACTTGCTATTTCTTTATTTATATTATTTAATACTTGTATTTTTGTTTCTGCATTTCGGAGTTTATCCACGTTTAGTTTTTTGTTTGTTTTCTTCTTCTTGATAATGTCTGTGCCCGGGTATGTCTTGGTACTTAGTATATTGCTACGATATCTTTTATTTATAAGCACATAGTCGATTTGATTTCTAACTATGTTGTCCTTCCTGTTTTGAGGAGAAGTCCAAGTATATAGTCTGCGAATTGGCAGTTTGAACCATGAGTTGCTTATTACGTAATTTTCCTCTTGGCAGAATTGGATTAGCCGATCTCCTCGTTCGTTTCTTTCTCCTATGCTGTATTTACCTACAATGTCATTGACTTCCCCACTTCCAATTTTTGCGTTCAGATCACCGATTATGATGTTTATATCTTGTTTTTTTGTCAAACGTGTCATGTCTCTGATTTGCGAGTAAAATTCTTCAACTTCAGCATTAGATCTTTTCGTTGTTGGAGCGTATACTTGAATGATATTTATGTTGACAGGATTGCCTTTCAACTGTAAGAGCACGACTCTGTCAGAGTATGGTATAAAATTTTGGACACGTTGCTTTAGTTTACTGTCTATTACAATTGCTACTTCATTTGTATGTTTGTCTTGATTTCCTGAGTAATATATGATTTTGTCATCAGATCTTAGAATTCCGGAATCAGGCCATCGTACTTCACTGATTCCTAAAATTTGTAAATTTATTCTTTTCATCTCCTGGATGAAATTTGCTAATTTTCCAAGTGAATATAGGCTACGGGCGTTCCATGTGCCTATTTTAATGGTTGAATTAATATTTTTCTACTCGGGGATTCTTAGCACCCCCTGGTTACTTAAAACCTGCCGAGGACTGGGGGCCGTAATTAAGTTTCGTGCTGCCATGTAATTTTCTTGGAACAATAATACAGTGGTTTTCCGTTGCCTTCTGTATCGCGGTACTGATTGCCGGTTGTAGCGTCCATCGCTGCCGCCATCAGGTTCCATAAGTGAAGCTGTTCCAATCTCCTCGATTTCCACCTTCACTTACAGTTTTTTTTTTTTTTTTGAGAGACCCGCTTCCATCTTCAAAAGTTATTACAACCAGGGCCATTAAATCCAATAGTTGTAAGTTGCCCCTGGTTGCCTCTCATTTAGTTTAGCCTGTATGTCGATACAGTTTACCGGTGTGTGGCCGCTGTTTTATCTTTACAGCTTCTAGGAGCCATAAATGAGAGTTGGGTGAATGTTGAGGACCAAAACCCCAGTACGACTACCCAGTTACCCGGATAGCCCGACAGTACTGAAAGTAGAGGTGCTACCTCTAACAGTCACCCTACACACCTCTTCATTACTATACTTTTTTCTCTTTCTTAGTTTTATTTATTGCGTTATTTCTCTCCGATTTCAATTGCATTACCGAGTTCGTTATCAAATGTCCATCCTCAGTACTTTTTAGTTTTTTCAGTCTTATTTATATTAGTAGACTTTATCTTCTATTTGCTCTAGCATACCTTAATTTTTGATGTTTGTTTTTAACTTGTTTTTCATCATTTAACTCTCCTTGATTTCTTGCTAATACCTTTACTACTATATTTTCTCTTTCTCTAGTTATTCTAGTTTGTCGTTCGTTTTCCGTAACTGATCTTTAATCTCTCCATTATCTTTTACTATAGCCTTGTTTTCTTCCTTTAATAATTTATTTTATTCCTTTATTTTCGTTATTTCTTTACCATACTTGCTCAGCTCAAGCTTTATTTGATTTACTGTTATTTGTTGTAGCATAGCTATCTTATCTGTTTTGTCATTTATTTTTGTTGCTTTTTATTGATGTTATGATTATTTTCTTACTTCTGATTCTTTTTTACTGTCCTCTTTCTACTCTTTTTCTTTTTCCCCCCTCCGTTTATTCGTCCGTACTCTACATTTTATGTAGGTTTTATGTATGTTTCGATTCTCCCATTACCTATTTTTTACTTTACTGTCAATTTTTGTTGAGTATTTTGTTGCACCGTCTTTGACCGCAATTATTGTATTTCTCTGCTTTGTTGATCGCGCTTATCAAACCGGGTCAATTTCTCGGAAGCCGCGCTTTGTAGGATTCTTAACCTGGCGATTCTTATAGCTATTTTTAGTCTCAATTGAGTTTTCCAACCAATTACTGACCTTAAGTTTTGTTATTTGAGGTTGGCTCCTTTTGCTATGGATCCGCACTGCACCTTTTAACAATATTTGCTCGTTAGTTCACTTAAAAAAAATATTAAGGAATTACTTAAGTTATCATAAAAAAACACAAAAATAATAGCTGACAACTTCTAGTACGAATAATTAAAATAGAGAAAACCTACAAATAAAAGAACAGATAAATTAGTAATAAAACAAAAATACATGATATGTCAATTAAAATGAAAAAGTACAAAATAGATAAAGGAAGACACAGAAATAAATACAATTACAACAAACGATACACAAACAGACATCAAATGGACGTTAAGGACAAAGAGTGCGAAAAGAATTAACTATATGAGGGACCAAAATTTACGCTGAGGTTTCAAATGTTTGCAATAATTACAATAATTGCCTTACAATATTCTTTATTTTTAGGAACTGTAACCAAGAGTTGATAAATTTATTATGGAAAGATACACCATCGTACACCGCGCAAAAATTTTATTTTAAAAATTAGCATTTAATAATTGCTTGGATAGCAATGATTGAATTTAAAAAATAGGTTCACTAGAAAACAGGATAACATTTACTAATTCGAAGAAAATGTGAATGAACAACCAGGAACATCGACCCGGAGGAAATCTGTCCTAACATCCATTCAGTGCATTTTACAATCGTTTAAGTGGTAGTCCTATAAAACCCATCTTCTCCAACAACTAAGCTTTGCATACTTCCCGCCACGCCTCCATTATGCTATTCATTTTCAAGAGCAAGCCAGAAACCAATTATTTTGGATAGGACACATTACCACTTTAATGGTTACGTTAATATACAGAACCGTAGGTTTTGGGCCAGAAAAATCTAAGAGTTATATACCAATATGGACTTCACCCACTATAGTGCACAGTGTGGTATGATGTTTCTTCACAGTTTATTTTTGGTTCTTACTCTTTTAAAGATGACGTTGTTAATGGAATAACGGTAAATGGGGAACGTTATCGTCAAATACTCAATTATTTTGTATGGCCTGCGATTCAGAGCAGATTTGAAATGTGATTTCAGCAAGATAGAGCCACTTGTCGTACTGTCGAAGCCTCAATGCGTTTGTTAATGGATATGTTTGGAGACTATTTTTCCAAAGATCTGAAATTAATTGGCCTCCACGGTTTGCCTGATATAACGGAGCCAGATTTCTTTTTATGGGACTGTTCAGATGCTTGAAAATTGTGACCCACGGTGTTTGGTGAACTTTATTTTTATGGAGGACGGTGCACCATCCCATTTTGGTTTTAGTGTGCGTATCTAGTTAACTCATAACGACCTCATTGATGGCCTTCAGGAAGTCTAGATTTCATTCTATGTAATTTTGTCTGTTAGGCAGATTATGCATTCCATCCCAGGGTGTTCAAAAAATCTAGTTGACCCTACGCTTTTAAAGAATTGTTTTTTATGTGTAAAAATACGTGTATAATTTGTTTCAATAAATTTTAGTTAAAAATGTAGAGTGTATTACCAATTTGTAATTCCTAGTGACTTTTCACCCACCTTGTATATTAGCAACCTAAAATTTTCACATTTTCTGTAATACCTAAAACTTTTGTTTTTATAGAAAATAAGTATTTACATTAAAAACTCAAAATTTTTATTATTTATTGTATTGAATCGAATGGGTGTCTAAAGATATTTTAATGGGACTAAAAACACTTTGATTAATATATTCGAAACACTGGACATTTCGTGTTACGGCAGCGCATACGCTTTGGCTTATTAAATATAGTAGTCCGTGACAAAGAAGATATCATTGTTTTGTTATAGAAATATATCTACTAATGTTAACTGTTGCTCTTTTCAGTTACATGGCCGTTTTTCAACAAACATAATTTGCACTTCCGTCTCCATGTATTCACGTCTTCTTTATAATTCACCTAAGAGAACCGTTCCAAACCCCCTCTAATGTCTTTTTACTTTCAACATCTTCCTGGAGACTTATCATTTAGATGACCTGAAACTTTTGACACTAGGCTTTTTGCACTAGTAACCTAGATATATATTTAGTGTTTTCGACCTTATCTAAGGTTCCTTTCAAGGAATTTTATTATCCACTCTGATTTATTCCCATTGTGGTTTCACTTCTTTGTGATTCTATTCCAACACCACTGATAATTTCGGGTCAAATTGTTATTTCTGACGTAGCTTTTGTGGTAACCAATAATCGTCAACTACTGAGCAGTTTAAGCCAACTTCTCTAGTCAAACAGTGGTTATACAAGATGTTCCGAGAGAAAATACCTTTTTAAGCTAGTTATAAAAAAACAAAAGAAACGTTTATTAAAAATGTTTTTATTTGTTATTAAAATATAGACTTTGGAAAATTCTTCTTTAAAAATAATGTCATCTAAATGTGATCCTATACACTCGCGACACTTTTTCAAACGAGAAGTAAAATTTCTCTGCACTGCGCGGCATAGCCTCCGTAATGGTTCCCATTTCTTGGCGGATATATTTTTTTTAATTTAAAGATTTAAGATATTCCAACAAGAAAAAATCTATAGGAGTGAAATCAAGGCTGCTAGATTATATCACCTCTTCCGTAAATGAATATTTGGGGAAATTTCACAAACTTGTGGCAGACATGTTAGTAGTATGCAGTGTTGCTCCATCCTGCTGAAACCATGTTTTTTATTTATAGCCACCAAAATATTGCAGTTCAGGTTCCAAGAAATTGTTCAGCATCACTGTGAACACGTGATTCCTTTTATATTCAAAGAAGTACGAGCAGCTTATTCCTCGCACTAACATTGTAGCCCATACAGTCGATTTTCGTGAATAAAGGGGTTTCTCATGCATCAAATGGGTTTGTAGTGCTCCAGTAACGGCAGTTCTGTTCGTTAACGTGGCCATTGAGGTGAAAATGTGCCTCTTCTAAAAACAAAATGTTTTTCAGTAAATTTAAATGCTCAGTTACACAGATAACAAATTTGAAGCCTTTGACTAGCATCATTGGGCTTTAGTTCTTGCACCAATTGAATTTTATAGGAGTGAAATCCCAAAGTTTTGCGCATAATGTGTATTGATGATTTAGGCACATTCAAAATATTTGACCCGTTAGACACAGATTCTGTACTCTCTTTACATTTTTATCAGTTCTTGTTGACTTTGGCCGTCTCGAGTTAGGTTTATTCATAGTTGAACCGGTTTCTTCGAACTTACCCACTCCTTTTCTGATGAGAGGAACATTTGGTGCTTGATTTATGTTACGCAAATCATAATGATTACCGAACTTTTTCCGTACAATAATCGCTGTTTCTGTATCATTGCTTTTGCAAAATTCTCGCACACAAAACCCACGGTCTGTTTCCGAGATACGTTTCATATCGATTATATTCCCGAAAGCCGCAATGGCGATTGACATGCGTTTCGCGCTCCTTGGTGCGTTGTCTTCACGCAGTGAGCCATTCAAATTGAAATTTTTTTTTTGGTTTCTAGGCACGGTGTCCTTAACAGAGCATCTGCCCTGAGGTGACTAGTTACAACTTGATGCTTTATACCAAAATCATACAATTATAACCGCTGATTTTAGATTTCGTAATTGTAACTATTTTACAGCAGAATTGTCTATTCTCAGTAAAAATTTTCTGTCAATGAAATAAGAGCAAAAATGTGCATTGGCTCTCACAACCTCTAATAGCTTCCTTTATATTACACAGCAGTTTAATTTCGTTTTTATGAAAACCTTATTACCTTGTCTTTTTAATTCTGTATAGTACTGCTATTTGCAACGGTATCAATCAAAACATAATTTATTAGTAGTCAAAATAACAATACGTTTACAGAACAAAAGTAGATTTGAGTCCTAGATGACAGTAGATATATTAAAATTAATGGACAAAAGACGATAGCATAGAAACACGAACACGGAAAAGTATAAAACTAAGCAAAGAGAAATAAGACAAAAATAAAGGAAGGCGAAAAGGTTTGAACCAAGAAAACATACAAAAAAATTAACAATTTACAGAAAAACATGACGACTATACTACGCATGAAACGATAAAGAAAATGGTAAGTTTGCTTAAAAATAAAACTCATAAGCTACTAGACGACGAAGGTAAAATAATAAATAGAGAAGAGGAAGTAAAAGCAGTTCGTACAAAATATATCAATTACTTATTTGGTGACAATAGAACAAAGCCAACAGCCTACAGAGAATAAAAAAAAAGTCCGCCAATTTTAAAATCTGAAGTGGCGCATGCTATAAAGATTATTAAAATAAGAATTGTGGAATACCCAGAAAAAGGCTACGAAAATAAAGCTTATACTACAGTAGCATTCCTGGATATAGCTAAGGCTTTCGACAGGGTCTGGATAGAAGGTCTACTTTATAAACTACAGTGCCTCCACATACCAGATTATTTGATACATATTATTCGATCATTTCTCACACACCGCACCTTCTCCGTTAGAATCAATTCCACATACTCAACAGTTAGACCTATCAATGCAGGCGTCCCACAAGGATCCATATTGGGTCCAACACTATTTAATATCTACGTCCATGATATACCTCAAATAAACAATGCAGCCATTGCTATGTACGCAGATGATACTGCGATACTTACCCAGAGCAACGAACTATTGGAAGCATCAAATGAACTACAATCCAGCCTAAATGCAATATGAAGCTGGATGGGAAAATGGCACATAAACCTTAACTCAACCAAATGTCAAGTCCAAGTGTTTACCTTACGACGCCTCTGAGATATACCGAATATTCAAATAAATAATGAAGAAATTTCATGGAACACGCAAAATAGCCCAGTTAAGTATCTAGGAGTATACTTAGACCAACGACTAACCTGGGGTTTCCATATTAAGCACAAATTGAATGAAAACTATGCTAGATTAGCCCTACTATACCCACTGATAAACAGAAAAAGTTCTCTACACATAGACTGTACAATGCTAATCTATAAATCAATAATTAGACCAGTGGTAATGTATGCATGCTGTGTATGGAGATCTGATTCACCGACTCACATCCGCAAAATGCAAACACTACAAAATAAGATTCTTCGAATAGCCACAAATTCTGAATGGCATATAAGGAACCACCAACTACACACTGAACTAAATATCCCAACCATAGAAGAGCACATTAAAAAATTAGCGGCAATGTTCTTTAAAAATTTAAACTATGCAGGAGCAGCCCATTACGCACTAGGAATGAAACACATACATCAACGCTTGAAACGTAAGCTGACGCAAGATCTCCTTTCAACCGATGATAGTAGTGATAATGAAGTGTAAAGTAGTGACAAAACCAAAATAATACAATAATAAAACTAAACAGTGAATTGGTAAGCCAATAGGCAATCCCTAAGCGACAATAGTGTTACATATAATGAATAGTTAACAGAACCATGTATAGCACGGCGTTGCTGATCTGGTTAAATAAATTTTAAAAAAATAAATTCGAAAAGCTATAGGTTTAGACAAAATTCACACAGAACTGTTGACTGAATTAATGATGATACTCTTTAATGCAAAACTGCCAAATTACTACAAGATTGAATAAATTCAAATTTACTACCTTACCAAAAATAAAAAATCCAAAAACTTGAGGTGACTACAGGTTCATTAACTTAGTGTCCTATGTACAAATATTTCTTAAAGCAATACATGGATACGGGATAGATATCAGATACCAACAGTTTGACTTTCGTAATAGATGTGAGACCGAAGAAGCATTCTTTAGTTTCATTATACTCGTGCACAAATGTAAAAATTAACAGAGTCCTTCTATATAGAATGGAGGTATGGACACTGAAAGTGAATACCAGTAGGCGGCAATTTGAAGGATTTGAAATGTAGGTATTTTAATGTTTGCTGAAAATTTCGCGGACGGATAGAATAACCAACAATAAAGTATTATGCAGAATGCAAAGAGACCTTGAATTAATCTTATTTATCAAAAGACGTAAAACTGCTTATCTAGGCCACATACTGCGTAATAACAAATACGAATTGCCCCAACTAATAGCTAAGGGGCGAATATAAGGTAGACGCGGCTCAGTTGGGCGACAAACATCCTGACTGGAAAACACCAGAGAGTGTCCAAAACCTAACCAGAAATGCGAAAAACAAAGAAAAATTTTGTTATGGTTATCGCTAACCTCAATTAGTGAAAAGGCATCGGAAGAAGGAGAACGGTATCCATATAAAATTTTTGTCCGTTGGCAAGTCCTTCCAAATCAGTGCCGTAATAAACTTTTATTTCATATAATATATTTGCGTTTCTCATCGGTCTTGCAAAATACGTACGAAGGCTAAAGAAGTTTTATGTTTATTTCTTACTACTTCACTTTTTTACTGCGTTAATCTTTTACGGATTAACCGCTACGCTATCTCGTAACACGATATGGCTTAACTAATTTACGTTTTTCGTTTTTCTCAAGGCTAAGATTTAAATTATCAGTTTGCAACTGTCGAAATATTTCTCTAAGTTTGTTTAAATGTTCCTTAAAGGATCTGTTCACTACGACTGCATCATGCCGTAGCCTTAGCCTTATCGCAAATGCAGTTAACTCTCTGTCTTTAGACTTCGTTCCGACTTATTAATAACCGCTCTTTAGGAGTAACATAGAAAGCCACTTGAATCCGGGTAAAGTATCTAAGGTTTCGCCAAATCTTTTTTTGACAAAAGGGTACCTACTCTTCTGAGTTTCTTATTTTTTTTAACTTGTTCCTGATATTCTTATTCAAAGTGTACCTCGCTATATTTTTAATTATTCGCAAACCTAAGAGTTAGTAGTCCTCGGGAGGATTTTATGATTCACAGCATTTCTCCGCAGGACAATCATTAAAGAGATCACTTTTTTTCGCCTGTTCATACGTCGTCGTTACAGCAGTTTCAAATTGTGGTGGTTCTTAAATCAAGGATTTTTTTGTAAATAGTGGAAACTCGCTTTTTCATATTTATATCTATATTATTTTTTAATTTAAAATCTGCAACAAAAAAAGAAAAAAACTCCACAGAATCAGTTGTAATCTTATATCTTTTTGTAGAATTTCTTATTTTTTCTTGTTTTCCCTAACAATTTTTAATATTAAATTGAAGCTTTCATTGACCAAAATATTAATATTTTAATAATTTGTTTAGTTTGTCTTTATTGTATATTGAGCATATATTAAATAAAAATACAAATCTTAAAAAGGAAATACCGCAAAAATTTAGCTTTACAAAAGACTTGCAAAAGTACCCTACACTGTGTAATGTACAGGCAAGCTACAAGATGTGTGAACTATGGACAAAATTACCAAGCCAACTATAAAGATTGTCTTGGCCGTAACTAATTGTTAAGTATATCTTGAGTTAAGAAGACAAAAATAAGATGGCATTTTTGTGTTTAAAAATTTATTATGTTTATCAAAGAGATGAACACTATGCCAAATTTGTTGACTAGTCTTCCCAAAACTTGTATAATGGCTGAAAATACTAAAAAATTCCTGAATGGGACGCTAACAGACTTTTCCAATATGGGAAAGAACTGGAATCATTTATATCAAACAATAAGCTAGACTAATTCAGAAAAATGTTGAAAAGTATTAGATGATAACACTACACTTAAAGTATTACTTCAAACTAAAGACAGTATTTTAAACTCAGTTCAACAACTATAACAATCTTACAAGCCGCGTAGCAAGCAACGCGTGTACCATTTCAACTTGATAATTGGGAAGCGTTTCATATATTATTTATAAAATTGATGAGAACGTGGGCTTAAGAGGATATGGAAAAATGTAAGAGCAATGTTAAAAGAAAACCAAATGCAACACTATTACGCAAGCACTTTAAAACTTCTTAAGCACATTGTTTTCCACGGGGAAACAGATTATTTGCTCTGGAGAGCAACAAAAATAGTCAATAAATTACAGAAATATTTATTCAGACTATCAAAACTGGGAAAAAAGTTATAGAAACAAGGCCAATAATTTAAAAGAAGTATTTACACCACTGTTCAATTCGCTTTACAGGGCAAAAACTACATTCTCGAATATCTTAATATCATCTTCCAAATAGCATTTAATATTGAGAAGATACAGTGAACAAAGTAAAAGAAATACGCTCGCCGAATTAAACATATGATCAGTCGCATATAATTCAATAAGTGGAAAAATCTTGAAGCAATCACCATAAAGCTGAGTGGAACTGATCACATTCATATTAAAGATTCTTTCCTAGCCATTGGAAAGTCGGGCAGACCTGGAAAATCGTCCGAGAAGACATATTTTAACCATGTCAAAGGTGTTCGAGAAAATCTTAAAAAAATTAAAACCTCTCACACAAGATTTAATACCAGAACATCAGTTTGAGGTTAGAGAGCAACACGCTACTGTAGAGTACTTATACAGATTAGTCGAGCTAACCCACACTTATTAAAAAAATAAAAGGTATTATTCAGCAGCTTTGTTAGATGTTACCCAATTATTTGACAATTTGTAGCACGTAAGACCCAAAATACATAATTACATACAAAATTAAATTTTATCTGCCTCACCCCTACTGCAGTGTTTTAAAATCAAGAACGCAAATATTTTCTCGTAAAACTAAAAAAGTGCACGTTATTCTTTTCGATCAATTCAAGGGTATCTCAGGGAAATGTGTTGGGACCAACATTGTGTCTTCTATACACTTCTTATCTTCCAACTGCAAATCTGGCGGACACAGATGCATTTGGTAATGATACAATTATTAAGGCATCTCACAATAATCCGGATATGGAATCACGTTATTTATGACACCATTTAAATAAAATCCAAACCTGGCTCACAAATTGTGCATCAGAGCAAACGAAGAAACGTGTCCTTTAGTTCTTCTGATCAATCAATAAATTTGAGACAAAAAATGTGAAATATTTGGGCATTTTTCTTGACCAACAACGAAAAATGGAATATATATTTGGATCAAAATAAAACAAGTGGACATTAAGTTCCACATGAAGTACTGGTTAATGAGTTTCCGTTACCACTTTTCTCTAATCGGCGAAGTATATCATGTAAAACAATATTGAAGTAAGTGTAAACCTGTGGGGTACAGTTATATGAATTTGCCGATAAGTGCTGTTGCAAATACTTATCGAGATCTGTAAGTACTTACCATTACTGAGAAAATTACAAATTTCAGCATACCATATTATAACTATGAGTTATCTCTTTACTCTAAACGATGGTTGAGGTTATTCTACATGATAAAGAGAAAACATGTACTCAAAAACATTAAACCATTAAATTTAGCAAACAAATTTACTTAAGTTTTGCTCAAGTTGGTTTTTCTTTATTATAATTTTTATTTCTTTATTGTCATATAGTTCAAAGCAGTTGTGCTATTAGGTACTATGGTACAGGTAATTCTTTAATATGCAATTTATTTAAGATAGATTGTAAACAAAAATGGAAGTTTATAAAAAAATATGTTATAGTTTCTTTTATCCTTGGTTCTAATTATATTGTTTCTTCTAATTAAATTAAACAAACCATTAAGCTCATCTTTGCAATTAGTTTTGTTTTAGGTTGCACAGTTGAAAATAATTAATCACGTAGCAGAGTCAATTAAATTAATTAGCAAAATAAATCAATTATCTTTTATTCTATCCCATATCCTAATTATATTATTTTGTTTCTAATTAAATTAAGCGAACCGTTGTAATTAGTTTTATTTTAATTTACAGTGTCAAAAAAACTGTTTGTGTTTTTAACTATAAATTGTTTAATATTTTTTTTATATTTTTGAGATTGTTAATCAAAAATTAATCCGTTTTCTGCTTTTTACATCTAAAATATAATAAATACAGTTTTACCTTTATTGTCATTACATTCATTATGTCCTGTTAAGTTTTAAGTAAATTGAACTACTTTGTATAATTCTCTTATCACCCACATTTTTTCTGGGTGAAATAATAACTTTTGTTGTTAAGATTTGTAAGTAATTATTGCATGAATGTGATGTGGTGCGAGATTGCCCACGACTCCGCGAGAATTTAAATTAAACCTACCTTTGCTTTACTTCTTCTTCTTCTTTCTCTTCTCCCATTTTACCTCACGGTGTTGGGGTTTTGAGCCATCGGTTGTAAGCGTTTCTATCCCTTGCCAGGAACTTTATTTGTTCTATGGTCTTGCCTCTTTTCCTTGCCACTTCTCTGATGTTGTCTTCCCATACTTTTCTAGGCCTTCCTCTGAGACGCTTTCCTTCATCTTTAATTGAAAACACTTTCTTGGGGTACCTTGTCTCACTCATTCGTACCATGTGTACAAACCATCGAAGTTGTTTTAATTCTATGTTTTCTACTAAGGGTTCCTGATCTAGTTTGTCTCGTACACTGCGATTCCTTACACGGTCTCTTCTTGTTTTTCCAATTACCCGTCTTAGGAGCTTCATTTCTGTTGCTGTTATTTTTGATCTGTGTTTATCTTGCATTACCCATGATTCGGCTCCATATGTTACGGTAGGCACGTAGATTGTTTTATATAAGTGCATTTTTGCTTTTCTACTTAATTCCTTTTTTCCTATTAAGGTATTGTTTATTTGATAGTAGACTTTGTTAGCTTTATTTACTCTGCTTCTTATTTCTTCGTCAATTTTCCCATTTGCACTTATTCTTACTCCTAAGTATTCAAGTTCCTCTACTTCCTGCAATTGTCTTCCTTCTATCTGTATTTGCATTTGCCTTGCTATTTCGTTTTCTTCTCGCGATATTTTCATAATCTTACTCTTGTCCGTATTTATCTGCATCCCTTCTCTTCCAATCTGTTCTTCCATGTTTTACTTTCCTTTTCAGTTGTCCTTCACTTGTTGCGATCAGAATTATATCGTCGGCATATAGTAAGTCTTGTGTCAGTACTGGGTATAGAATTCAGGTATCCCAGGCTAGTATTTCTGATGTCTTTTTACATTGTTCGTTTATGTAATCCATATATATCACGAAAAGTAGGGGGCTGAGACTATCCCCCTGTTTTATGCCCTTTTCCATCTTGAATTCCGTAGATGTTTGCCCGTTTAGTCTTCTTATTACTCGTTTTAATTTTGGCCTTACCTCCAGATGGTCTAGTGCTTCCCATATATATTGGCGTGGTACTTTGTCGAATGCAGATTTTAAATCTAAGCATGCCAAATATAGTGTTTTGTTTTTATCTATTCTTTAGTGTTCGAAGGGTAAATATGTGATCGTGGGTTTGTCTCCCCGGTGTGTATGCTGCTTGTTCATCTTGTATTTTATTTCCTATTTCTACTTTTAGTCTGCTTTCTAAAATTCTTGAGTATACTTTGAACGCTACTCCTCATAGACATATAGCTCTGTAGTTGTCACTATTTGTGGAATCTCCTTTTTTGTGTAAGGTACAATGATATTTCTTCTCCATTCATCTGGTATATTCTCTGTGTTCCAGGCTTTCTGAAAGATTTGTTTCAGCCATTGTACTAGTATGGGCCCTCCTTTTTAGCATTTCTGCGTTATTCCGTCTTCTCCGCGGCTTTTCCATTTTTGCTTTCATTAGAGCTGTTCTTATTTCTTCTTCAGTTATTATATCCACTTCTTCCTGTTCGTTATTGTCTTCTGCCACTATTTGTGCATTTCTATCTCCCTTGAATTTGGACGTGTAATGTTCCGTCCAGGCTTGTAGTATGTCTTTTGTTTCCGTTTGCAATTCACCAGCAGCATTTCTTATACTTCTAATCTTTTGGGATCTATTTCCTTTTAGTGTTTTAATTATATTCCAAAATTGTTTCTGGTTGCTTATACAGTTGTCTTCAATTTTCCTCCCGAAACTTTCCCAGCTCTCTCGTTTGGCTTGTTTCACTGCTTCCTTCGCCTCATTTCTTTTTCTATCTCCATTTGTTTTTGTTCTTTTTCACTTCCTCAATCCACCATTTAGTTCGTTTTTGGTCATTGTTTTGTCTGACTATTTTTGTTCCGCATATTTCTTTTGCTGTTGTTTGGAGTGCCTCTTTGAGTTTTTCCCATACTTCATTAAGGGTTTGTTAATGGTTGCTATTTTCATATTCTTTCAACTTCTCTTGGAGTCTTTCCTCGTATTCTCTTCTTATATTTGGTTCATCCAAGAGTTCTAGCTTAATTCTTTCATACTTTCTACCTCTTTCCTTTTTTGGTTTCTCTATGTTGGTATCTGCGATTACTAGTCGATGTGCTGTGCTCAACTCCGCCCCTCTGATTGCTTTCACGTCGTTTACGGCGTATCTCATATTTTTGGTGTATGTTATATAGTCTATCATGCTTCGATGTTCTAGCCCTTGCACTTCATATATGATTTTATGAATATTTTTGTGATTGAACCAGGTATTTCCTATGAGTATTTGATTTATGATACAGAAATCGAGCATCCTTTGTCCATTATCATTAATTTCACATTCCAGCCCATGCTTTCCTATTGTACCATGCCCTCTTCTTTCTTGGTTTCCTATATGGGCATTCCAATCTCCTATTACTATAACGTGTTGGTTTTGATTCTGTAGTTTCTCTTGTTTCTCTCTGTAGTTCTTCATAGAACGCGTCTTTTCGTCTACGGTAGCGTTTTCCGTTGGTGCGTATATTTGTATAATCCCACTTTTTCTTGTAGGTTTAGGTTCATGGTCAATATTCTTGGATTTATAGCTTCCCAGCTGGTTATTTTCCTATTTAGTTCGTTACTTACTATGATTCCTACACCTTCCGTTGTTCTGTTACCTCTAGGTGTACCTGAATATCTTAGTGTATACCCCTTGTCCATATGAGTTTCTCCACTTCCTTTCTTTTTTATTTCTGATACTCCTAGTAATTGGATTTTATACTTTTCTATTTCTTCGATTATTTCAGGTTCCTTCCCAGTTAAAGATGTTACATTCCATATCCCTAATCTTATCCTTTTTCCTGCTTTTAGTCGTCTTCGGGTTGACCGTCCATTTCCGAGGCTCGTTGAATTACTCTGAATCATGATACCTTGTGTGGGTGATTAGCCCAACGACAAGGGTCCCGTTACCTCGGGACAACTGGTGTCAGGTTATACCCCCGATGCTGGGTCGCCAGTGCCCCGTTTGTTTTCTAGCAGGGTGTATCGGGCATTTTATTGTGCCTCTCTTGCAGGTGGGGTTGACATTTGAACCCTTGGATGTTGGTGGGCCCCTTACACCCCCTTTGCTTTACAAAGCATTGAAGTATCTATGACATTTACATACAGTTCAATTATCAAATCTTAAAGTTTTAAGTTGTAATGTGCTTCTTAACAACTTTGCTTATTTACCAATAGAGTAGGGCGATAAATAAAATAGGATTGCTGTAACAGCATTACATAAGTGTGGAATTGAAGAAAGTGTTACCTTTAAGACCTTATGTTCTTTTAGAGTTACCGTATGTTTGTATGTGGGAATATAACATTGCTTAATAAGACTATAGGTATTGTGGACCATCCAAGATCTGTTAGATCACGTTTCGTTCGGATTGTTCAAGCTGTCAAAGCCGTAAGTTCCCGAATAAGACAAAATTCCCTTCGTAGGCAGAAGGTTATGTCTGGGGAAATGTAAATTTTTAAAACTTCGATGTTTTGTATTATTAAACGAGACCTAGGACTAGCTGCTTACAAAAGACATATAAGACATTTTCTGAGAGATGGTTTAAAAGAAAGGTATTCGCATGATAATTACAAAAAAATTTGTTTACAGATAAAAAAAGCCGTGGTAGCTTAGTGGATAGATCGCTAGACTACGAAACCAAGAGTTGGGGGTTCGAATCCCGCTCTCGCCAATTCGATCGCTGGCATTTTTACGGCCCAGCTCGACTCAGGCTGCAATAAATGAGTACCTGGAGGTCAAACTCTGGGGTAATAATAGGCGGTCGGTACGTAGCGCTGGCCACGTTACTACCTTTGTGTACCGTAGGCTCTAGATTTGTAGCAGATCTATCCTGTTACAACCCCAAAGGGCCTTCGAGGCCTATTACGGGGAACTATTATTATTAAAAAAAGGTTTTAACAAACAAAATGACAAAGTATACGCTTGGACGTCTAGAAAACCATCTCAGCTAGTGCCAAGAGTTCAGAGAGGCCAATCTCCCATCATTTGTGACGGTTTGATGGAAAATCTGTTATAGGGCGGCGAATAGAAACCTTCAGCTGTTGTGTATCAATAAAATGTTTTAGAAGGTGTAGTGATACCTCTGAATCACACACTTTTTTGAAGTAAGCATTAAATCTTTCAGGAATACTCTGCACCCACCCACAAAGCACGGTTAACTAAAACTTAACTAAGCAACGATGCGCCTCATTTCAACAGTAGAGGATTCCCTTTCTGCTAATCCAAATCTCAATCCATTAGATTACAAATTATGGGCAGTTTTAAATTTTTAAAGTTTAAAGTTTACTCAAAATACTTTAATATTAGTTGTTTGGAAACAATCCTGGTGGCTGCAGTCAATACTTTCTTAATGGGTGTATAACATGCTGCCACAAACGAGTAGCTTAGACGTCTTAAAACTTGCGTAAAGACTAGGGGTAGCTATTTTGAATAAATCCGCTGTAATTATACGTACCCCTGACCATTTAATAAATTCTAAAAATATTTTGCAAAACAGTTAATCGTTTGATTTTGTTGTTCTAATAAATGTATAAAAGTGTTTATGGGAATTCTATGTAGTTAAAAAGTTACTTATTAGTGATAACATTAGATAAATTAAGACAAAGTTCGAAAAAAATAAAGAGTGAAAGATTATCGAGACTTAGAAATATTGCTGTTGAATTGATTAGTGGTAGGATAATTCTGTTTCAAAGAATAACAAATTTTATAAGTAATTATTTTACACAACAAAAATAACAAATAAATGGAAAATACTGTACATTTTATCGGTTTATAAAAAAATACAGAAAATATTATAGATAATTAAAATGCATAAGGGATTGTGAGAAGAAATTAAAAATGGTATTGTTGAAGATCAAAGCGGATTTATGTGTAGCCGTTCAGATCCAGACAATATACTTATTCCCCAACAATTAATAGAAAACAAAAATCAACAAGGTCATATTTGTTGGCCTCCGGAGCGCTTATAATAATGTACCTAGAAACATATTGTGTAACAGAATACACAATTAAAATTATTCACAAATTGTATAGCACCAGTACTAAATATGTAAAACAGGATATTGTATGTCAGAGCCCATAAATACGACTAAATGACTTAGGCAGGTTTAAAAGCTATCCCTAGTATTATTTAATATCTATGCAGAAATAGCGTTAAAAAATTGTAAACTTGCATGCTGTGGTATGAGAATGTCGATTAAGAAATTCCATGTTTTTACTTTTAGTTTTAGTGACGATCAAGCAGTATTTGCACAAGAGTCCTGTAATATGGAATTAGTGTTAAAAAGGTTATATTCAGAATATCAAAAATTAGGGTTGGAAAACCAAATACCTTATTGTAAATTCTGATATAAAACTTAATTACGACGCTTATATAAAACAAATAGACATTAATTAATTAAAATGGTATTCACAATAAAGAATACCGAAGTTGGTTATATCATGTTGGGTAGTACGATTATTAAATTCATTGTGGTCAGATAAAAATATTAGTAAAAGAAACAAAAAGTGACAAGACAGGTCATTTTTGAAGCAATGCTATGTTATAGCAGCAAAGTTTGCACAATAAGGAAAGATGATTAAAAATGACTTGCTCCTGTGGAACTGGATATATATATATATGGGTAGCAGTTCCAGGATATCAAGAAGAAAAAAGTAACATGTCAAGCTGTTTAAGAATTATTGGAACTGAATGCCAGAGAATTTAAAAAAAAATCTAAAATGGTTTAGTCCAAAGCAACTATTTACATGGAAAGCTGCAAGAAAAAATAGGACTACATAAGTCCTGACATGAGGTAAGCCGTTAGACCGGATAATTACAACGCGAGTAGAATACGTGGTAAATAAAAACGGCGGTTTTCACGAGCAACAATACGGTTTTCGTGCGGCTAAATCAACGACGGGCGCGATCGCGTACGCGGTCTCCGAGGTCAAGGACGCTTTAATTGCCTTAGATATCGCGGGGGCGTTCGACAACGCGTGGTGGCCTGGAATTATCCGGGAACTAGCTGGGAGGGAGTGTCCACGAAATCTCCTCTCGCTAGTAAAACACTACTTCAGCGAACGAGTAGCGCAAGTAGAAACGGGCGACGGCATCGCGAACTGAGATAACGCGGGTGCCCCAGGGTCGCTAATCTGGACCGGCATACTGGAAGCTGATTACGAAAGTATATTTAGAGTCCAGTTGCGCAAGGATGCCGGATCGTGGGATTCGCGGAGATACCCTACTAATAGTTCGGGCGGCGCAATTCAAAACTTTAAAAGCGTGCGGGAACGAGGCGCTCGGAGCCTTAAAACGTGGGCAGAGGCGCTAAATTACGTTTTAACGCAAAAGACAGGCGGTATTTTCGGAATGCGACCTGGGCAGAGAGACCGACTTTCCTGCTCAACGGCGGCGCGTCTACTGACAAGGACCACATCCGGTACCTTGGGTAGAAATAGACAATAAGCTGTTGTGGCAAAGCCATATACGGGCGGTTTGCGACAAGAAATTCGGATGGGCGGCGCGATTAACGTGTGGTTTTCGCGGTAAATCGGCGGCGCGAATATTCGAGGGGCAGTACAGCCGGCTATGTTGTACGCTACTGAGATATGGATAGAAAGGTGTAAAGTTAAAGAGTGTAGGAACTTGCTGAACGTCCAAAGAATACTCGCAGTCAAGGCGGCAAGTGCTTATCGCACTGTAGCCACCGAGACTGTCTTAGTATTGAGCCAGTTACCGCCTTTGCATTTTGTTTTGTAGGAGGCGGCAGATCGCAGTTGGGGCTGCGGCAGGGCGTCATTGAGCGGAGGCAGTCCATGGAGGAGACGGGGCACCCGGCCGAGCGAGACGGCATCCCATTCAGCGTGGCGGAGCCGGAGGAGCGACAACTGTGCTGCTACGCGGACGGATCGCGGGCGGACAACGGGAGAGCAGGGGTCATGCGAGGGGTGAAAGAAATATACTGTGGTCGAGCAAAACTTGCAGACTGGAGCGCCATCTTCCAGTGCGTGTTAATAGCCATCCGAGAGTGCCTGACGTATATCCATAGGCACTGAGCAGTAATCCCTAGATGCGCGGTGATATCTGACAGCAAGTCAGCGCTACTTGCTCTCAAGTGTATGAGAGCGCCGACGGATTTGCAAGTTGAGGTTTGGAGCCTTGCAAAGACGCTGTCGGCCGAGATCGATGTCCGATTCCATTGGACCAAGGCGCACGTAGGGACTCCAGGAAACGAGCGTGCAGACCAGTTGGCCAAAGAGGCAGCGGCAGGAGATGGACCGCTTATATTCGAGACGGTGCCAATGGGGCTCGTAAAGAAACGACTACGAGCTAGGACGAAAGCAAGCGGAGTGCTTTAACCGGTACACCGTCCAGCTTATCACTGGGGATGGCAACTTCCGGTCCTACCTAATTCGAATCCGGAAGCTGACGGAGAACCAAAACAGATGCGCGTGTGGGGAGGTCGACGACGCTATGCACGTCCTGCTGACCTGCAACGCGAAGGAGGAGACCAGGGTCAGGGCGGAGAGAACACTGATTACCAGCGGCTGGAGATGGTCACGAACGCGGGAGGAGCTCGAGGGACTTTCAAACGTGCGTCAATGGTGGACGGCTCTTGCGGTTTTTGCGGAACGGTGCGGGAGATTACGTGTTGACGCGAACTTGTGATGGACGCGCGGGGGTTGGAAAAAATAAGTACTGGTGCGAGATGCGAATTCTGGGACGATGAATAACAGACACTAAGCGCGGCGTAGGTTAAGGTAGTTGTTTAGTCTGTTTTTGCGTAGTATTGTAAAAGCTAGGAGGACTCGGAGCCATCAGCGGCTTCGAGTCGCCTGCCCTGACCCGGGTTTTTGTGGTTTTCCCGGGTCTTGCACTAAGGCGGATGCCAGGGCAGGTAAATTTGCGGCCACAATAGTTATAACAAATTATTATTAATTCATTAATAAATTGTAAGTCCTGACATGAAGGTACGAGGTGCGTTCAAGTTCTAAGATCTCCAATTTTTTTTTCAGCAGTGAGAGCAAATAAAAAGATGTAGTCAATTTTAAAAGACGTAGGAAATATTTTTTAATTTGTAATACAGAAGGCAGCACCACACAATATGAACAGGTCGAATTACCGCCATTGCAGTGAGTGTTGTTTTGTATACTTTAAATGGCGATGTTTAGTGCTTCATCATCTGCTTTCTCCTCTTGCGTGGTGAAACGCCCATCGATATTCATTGCCAATTAAGTGAAACATGCGATGCAGGTGTTATGGGTGTTAAAAATGTGCATGAGTGGTGCAAGTTGTTAAAAAACCGTCAATTAAGAGTCCCTGATATCGCCTTTAAACTTGAAATTTCCGTAGAATTTGAGGAGTCCATTTTGCATGATGACCTGAAATGCGGAAAGTTTCCTCAATGTGATTCCAACGAATGCTGACCGGCGAACAAAGGCTGCGCGGGTGGAAATGTCTCAAGACATGTTGACACCGGATGTCGCTATAAATTTCTGACCATGAAGGACACTCTCCGTGCTCATTTTCCATTCGAGTCAATGTTGCACCAGCGATTTTTGAATGAGCAAAACAATCCTAAAGGGGTATTCTCATCTCATTCTAAAAAATGTACACATCTAGACGAAGATTACCTTAAGAAGTAACAAAAGTTTCAACTTTCTTGGATAGATACTTTTTCAGAAAAAAATTTGGAGACGTTAGAACTGGAATGCATTTCGAATAAGGCATGCGATGAGGGACCGAAATGTGGAACATTAAATACTATAGAATTGTGAGACAGAGAGATTCCAGCTAGAATGGCAATATTCAATTGTATATATTTTTCCTAAACGCACCAAGAGTGTTGTCAGTTGACGTTTTTTAGAATTATTGAGGTTTTCAAAATTCGGCGAAACTATTATTATTCTGTATGTAAGCTTTACCGTTTCAACTAATTAATAAATACTACAGTTATTGCAAATTTTATTATTATAAGTGCTAATAGAAATTTAATGACCTTAACCGTATTATTATCTTTTATTTCTTCATACACATTTCAATTTTCCAGATACATTTTACCTCCAAAATTCAGGCTTCATTATATTCGTTTATTATTTATGTTCTAATCTGTACAGCCTAATATTTGGCGAAGTAATGCATAAGATCTTAAGGAGTTAAAAGAAATGCTATATAACTTGCAGTTATTAGTACAACACAGGATTTAAAACAACACAAAACTTGCAGGTAAGCTACTAATTATTTAATCTTACTTTAGTATTTACAGAAGTCGGCTTGCTGCAATTCTACTGATTAAAAAAAATGAGACACAGCAGAAACTTCGTTCTTTAGTGGAGAAATTAAAAAATTATTTGAATGTACCCTAAAATATATAAAAATTATTACTAAACGTACTAAAAAAATAAATTTGTTTTCAAATTCCTTCTTCATCTTCTTTTTCTACTCTTATATAAGCTATTAGCCTGTTTTTCGTGCAGTACTATGAACCGTGCTGGACGTATCCCGGGTAGGTGGCTAGTCTCATCCGTTAGAAGAAGAAGAATATACTTTACGATCGCCAAAGATGTTTGTATGACAGCCGAAGAGCATTTGATGTTTGCCGTTGCTTTTGACCTGGGAGTCGAACCCGAGCTCGTCGCGCGCTAGTGTGGCAGATCGAGGCCTTTACCTTGTAGCTGTCGGGAATGACCGGAAATGAAAATTTTTATGTCAAAGTTGCTAACTTTTTTCAACCAAACCAAAGTGGTTGGACTAAGAAGACTAAGTTCTATATAATATTTGAGTCTGCATGATTTGTTGAAATTTTAATTTGACTACGAAGCGCTTAAACCAACAAGCAGAAAACATATTTTATTCTAAAAAACCCACCTGGAACAAGATATTTCAAAATACTTTCCAGCACAACTTCTAAAACAGTTATAGTGCTAACTGTTTGAAGTTTTTTCAAGAGCCTTGGCACACTCGTCATCCCATGTTACTATCTTTGTCGTCGGAAAACTTTGTTTTGGGTTTCAGTCATATGTTACGATGCTGTTTTTGAACTTATTGAGCATTTCATGTTACTATAGAATGTATCGTGTCATCAGCTCGTCGGTTAAGTATCCAAACGGCAAATTTGTCACATAAAGATCATCGTGCAAAATAATTATAAATTGCCAGCACAACAATGCTGAACAAACTCTTCTATCTGGACTTGTCGAACTCAAACATATTTCTGAAAGCAACAATATTCGCCTGCGTAGCAGACAAGGACCTACTTTAAGGTTAAAATTTTCTTTCTAAAATTTTGATAGAATCTGAATAAAGAAGATTACCCCATAGTATGTAATTCCCAGATATTCATCATGATGACATTGTAAGCTTTTTTTATTGTCACCTTTCCGGTTACATTTCAAATTTGAACTTGTCTCAAAGTAAATATTCGTTTGCGTCATATTGTAAAATATTTTAATATCCTATATAAGCAAATTTATTTAAGGCCAAGAAAATGGTGAGCAGCTCTTCATAATTTTACTCCAAAATCAGGTTTTTACATAGCAGTTTTTTTCATCTGTAGAGAAGGATGCAACGCGAGCTTTTCACAAGTGGGGCAGTCTTCTTTAGAGTGCAATGAATTTTTTCCAGCCGTTCTTCAGTGCTGTCAGCTCATGAATAGAAAACGATTTGTTTTGGTTTTCAGACTACTCAGTCAATTTGATGCATCTGCGAAAGGCAGTGTGACACGACAAAATTTTTTATTTCATTGCATTATACTACGCTATACTTTCTCAAGCATTGCTTGTATCACATTATTATAAAGGTGGGTATATAAAATTTTATTTTTTGTCACGGTTTCGCCTTTATGAAACCAAATATTGGAATATTTTTCATTGTCATTGATAACCAATTGTTGCCTATCTTGTAGGATATTAATTCCATCATGATAGAAGCTTTTTTGTATATATATACTCACCGGCACTGCAGACATCCGGCGATTTATTTTGTAGATCAACTTCCGAATATCTTCTTGAGGTATCTGATTCTATTCTTCGAGTAAAGCAATTCGGAGTTTGTTGTTATTTAAAGCAGCAGGTCTGGCTTTGAGGCATCGTTTTGACATGTCCCAAACATGTTCTATAGGATTTAAATCTGGACTATTTGCCGGCCAATCCATAACGAGAATCTGAACTTCATTTAAGAAGACAGTTACGATTCTTGCAGAATTTAGTCGGACGTTATCATGCATAAACAAAACATCTTCTCCAAGGAAACGAGCAAAAGAAATCACATGAGGTAATAGAATCTCTTCTACATACCTGTCTGCTGTTAATGAATCTGATTCCATACATACAATCTCCGTTCGTGCATCAGCAGAAATCCTTGCCCACACCATAATTGAACCTTTACAAAATCGTACCCTTTCCGAAAAATTACAAAGAGCAAATCTTTCTCCCCTTCTTCTCCATACTTGTTCACGACTATCTGAGCAACGAAGATTAAATTAGGACTCTCCAGAAATGATTACGCCCAAACGCCAAACGTGCTACTCGATGTTGCCGTAGCAATCTCGAACCTCGTGCTGGTCTTCTTGCACACAAATTTGCTTCGTCTCCGTCTAACTGTTCTTTCAGAAATATTGACGTTTATTAGACGCTGAAGGGCTCGAGTCTCCACTGCAGTAGTATGTCGATTTCTTAACGTAGACAAAATGATAAAACGGTCGTTACGAGCGAATGTCTTACATTTGGCTCCTGTTCCCGGCTTGCGACCGTAGCTATCGGTTTCTCTAAATCTTCTATGAGCATCTTTTAGCGTTGAACGGGAAATACCTAGCCGATTAGAGACGTAACCTTAACTGCGCCCGTCTTCAAGTAATGCAACTGCTTTAGATACAGTTTCTACTGGCAAATGCATAATTTGAATGCACTATAAACAAAAACACTAGCAATAAAGGAATTAAACAGAAAGTAACAAAAAAATTAACTGCGATTTAAAAAGAGCACAAAAAAGCGCAGTACTCAAAATAAATGCCACTACAAAAATGGAATGACATATGTATGAGAAATTTACAACCAACGTAATGATAAGTTTCTACATTATGTATTGTCATGAAGGAAAATTACTTTGCGACGTCTATGTCACATTAGTGTACTGTTGTTAGTAACGGTTGTAGCGACTGCTTCATATACTTGTAATAGAGGATAATATGCAATATTTTTTGGTCGTATTAGATACACAATGAAAATATTCTTGAATCTTGGAGTTTATGTTGTTGTGTAGACTGAGGTTATTTATATAATTGCTTGCACTTTGGGTTAGTGTATTACTTTTTTATGGTCCTTTACTGGACTATGTTACATACTACTTAATAATTAATTATTTACAGTGACGGCTCAGCAGTTTACCTAACAAGGTTTTCTAACTGTTGTCTCTTAAATTATCCTTCTACTATAACTAGGTTGGTTAATTCACTTCTTAATTGTGTATGATAGTATTTATCTTTATATTATACTAAAATCGGCAGTCCTAATGGCCCCGCTGCTAGCTTTGACCTTAATAAATATCACGAAATATAGAGGGTTGAAAGTTAATATTTTCTGTTTAATACGCAACAATTACAATATATTAAAATGTTATTTTATTGTAAAAACTATTTTAAAATATTTCTATAAATACAGTTGTATGTAGGTATTTGGATTTGGATTATTCTTATATATGACCCTCTGTCTCGAACCTTTCTGAATCTTAGACAAACAAACCTTGTTTGCTGCGAACTAGAGAAAATGCAGTATACAGTTGCCCATGGGTGAAGACAGGTTCTCCATTGCGGTTAAATGTTTGGCCTTGAGCATGCTCATGGATCAAGCAAGATGAATAGGAAACTGCTTTTTCTTGAGCTGAAATGGGAGGTCAGAATTCTTGACATCGAGCCAAACTCAAGGAGGAACACTTTTCGTCTTTATGGTCACCACTAAATATGCTGCATTCAATTAGGTTGTCTCCCATTGCTTCCAATATAAGTCTTGTGCCATTACACATACCACGCTTTGAAATTGAAATTACAGCAACTGAACACAACACCCCCTTTAGCTGGTGTGAATGAGGTGGCGTTCCCATTGGTGTCAATGAATTCAAAAACTCTATTCTTCAGTCTCACACTTGCCAATAGAGTCCATACTGTAGTAACATCCTTTATCTCCATCTAACAACAATAAGATCCTGCGATTAATTTTGAGTGTCCTCAATTTTGGGACATAAAATTGCCATCCCAGCTAACTCGTCACTTCGGATGGAACTGATGTCTTTACCGAAGACCGATGTCACGATATCTTCGGATAAAAGCTCCGACTCAATTTTGACAAAGTCAGACTCGTTATCTGTGCCTGATCCAATCGCAAGAAGCTGTTCAGAAAAAATTACTTTGTCTCGATTTACCCTCATATTAGTGACTAAGTTAATTAGTTCAAATTTTTTCTATAATTGGCAGCTCTTGACACAGGATTCCACAACTTTGACACGATTACCATGGATCACGACGGTGCTTGCTGTCAAAAATCTCCGCCAACAACAATCGGAATTCCACCAAATGATTTATCGCACCCATCAAATCGCGTAAACTTCTATCCACGGCAAGAAACACGAACACATGACACATTGAAATTTTATCCCAGATAATTTGAAGCGCTGCAACTCTTTCCATTCTGGTGTTCCTTGCTTGAACCAGGATACAGTTTCTTTAGTTATCTTAAGCGGAATCCCAAAGCCGGAATAAACCGTTTTTCTCTTTAAAAGAGTTGCAGCTAGTCCAGTTGGAACGACTGCCTTCACCAATCCATTCTTACTGAAAATAGTAGAAGTTAAAGCGTTGTAAATAAAGGTTTTTTCACATCCATGGGCTTCAGAGAAAAATAACATTTATTAGGCCGCTTTCCATCAACAGAATCCATGATGGTATTATAAGCTATTCTATGTTCATCATAACCATCAGTCTTTCGCCTTCTACTCTTTTCTTTTTCAAATCTATTTCAGCGTTTAGATCGTTTATGCCCTCAGGGCGGGGAATCCCAAAGTAGGCATTGTTCTTTCCGAATTGAGATCAAAATTCCTTGATATCACAAAGTGCGAGATTTAGTGAATTATTCTCATTATATCTCAGCAGAGAGCACGACAGCCGCGAGGTAAAGGCCTCAAATTGCCAAACTGGCGCACGGCGGCTCCGGGTTCGAACCCCGGCAATGACAAAAACATTTAATGCTCTCCGGCCGTCATACAAACACCTTTGGCGGTCGTAAAAAGTATCCACTATCCACTCGCCAACCCGCCCGGCAAGCGTGGCGTTTAATTGCCAAATCCCCCCCAAAAGGGGAGGCCTATGCTCAATACTGGGCGCTACAAGGCTGAAGAAAATATCTCAGCAAGTAATCCTCAATCAAAGCATTCTTGTACATCACGAAAAGCTTTTTGGGATCCACCGGTGTACATTAAAACAAAATAGCAGCAAACAGCTTGGTGTGGTGGCCTTTTCGCCCTTGAACCGCTTTATATCGCGGCGGCATGTGAGCCTTTGATATCAGCTACGTTTTGCCGTCGCACACAAACGGCATGGGCTTTTGCCCCGCAAAGATTCATGCCCCGCAGCGCGGCCACTACGGTCGTGTCTCAGTCCGCATAAATTCGCATTTCGCATCCCCGCAAATATTTACGCATCGCAGCTCGGCCAATTTGGTCGTGTCTCAACATCCCGCAGATACCAGATCCGCACCGCAGAGGTGGCCACCTTGGAATCGCCGACGAAGACGAAGCCGAAGCCGATTCAGGTGAGCGATTTGGCAATTCATTGGTTGATATCGGTAGCCGCCCCCATCCGCTAACGCAACGGCCGTTTAAGGGACGATTTGGCCTTATCGGCTGACCTTCCACTATGGGCCGTACTACGTTTCCACACCGCACCACTTGAGTATGATAATGAGTGGGACAAAGCAATGTGCGAAGCCAGTTTATTTTGAATGCCTTGGGAGCTTCAACAGCTGTGGAGAGGCAGGCGTGTAAATAGCCGCTCTCGTGCTATTTACACGCCTGCCTCTCCATTTTTTGGTCCTTACGAGCCGCATCGGTATCGTATCCCACACCGCATCCACGAGAGCGGCTATTTACACGCCTGCCTCTCCATTTTTTGGTCCTTACGAGCCGCATCGGTATCGTATCCCACACCGCATCCACGAGAGACGGCTATTTACACGCCTGCCTCTCCACAGCTGTTGAAGCTCCCAAGGCATTCAAAATAAACTGGCTTCGCACATTGCTTTGTCCCACTCATTATCATACTCAAGTAAATTTAATGCCTGTGGTGCCTCTTTGAATGTATTAAGCATAACTCCGTCAATTATTCTTAAATCTTCAAATGACTGAGCACCTATACATAAAAATATTTCTTTAATATATAATTTTTGCAAAAAAATTACCTCAAACTTGAAGGTTGTTAAAAGTAAATTACTTCTAATATGTAGTAGGAGTAGACGCAAACAAAACCGTTCCATATCTTTGGGTGAAACTGAGTGTGTTCAGGAAAGAATCTTATCTGCATCTCTCTGTCGCTGCTTCCATCCCGTTTTTCTATCCCATACGTAGTGGTACAGAATCTCACTGTATTAATGTGCACGGATAGAGAGATCCTTCTAATTCAGCAGAAACCAATTAGTGAGCTTAGTTCTCTTTTCTTCAGCCCGCCTCAGAAATTATTGCTCGTTTCCATTCTCAAAAACAACAGTTTGTTGGGCTGGCAGATGAACGGGTAAACGTTCAACTGAATGGGACCTCGTGAACATGTCGTATTTGCAAAGATGCCACATTCCTTCTAGAGCAAAAATGTAGCGAGTGTCCAAACAGGTTGGAATCTCGTCCTAGTTGTATATTATATCCTCTGCGTACTCGTTAACTTGAACAACAGCAGCGTCGTGTCCTTTGTAGATATATTTGAAAATGTACTTGACGCTCTGAACTGATGAGCAAACCTCAACGTTAAAGTGAGCGTTATACTTTCGTGTAAGATAAGGGTTGTATGGGACGACCCACCTATTGTCCAATTCAGCTCTACGCACTGTAACTCTTTTTCCATCCTTTCTACAGCGATACAATAGATAGCCATCGACGTTGACGTAGGTGCTCTCAAAGTATAGTTTTTTATACACTTGTGTACACTCTTGTCTTCCACCACTATGCGATTTTGTTCAAATTGCCACAGATACCATGCAACATGTATATTTTGACGATTTCGAATAACTCTGCGTCCTCACTGTCCGGAATTTTAGCACAGGTAACATTGTTTACGTCTTCAGGTTCCCTCAGTTTGTTCTCTTCATTTAAAAATGAATATGTGGCAATGGGGCAGACCTAAGAATACGTTATTTTTTTACAAATTATTTAACTTCTGCTTATTTAAAAATGGTAATTGAAATTAATATTTTCTGCAAAAAATTACCTCGTTTTTGAAATTCAATGACTGATAAGTATGCTTTCACCTTTCCCAGTACTTCCCCTCTGTTGCAAGTTATGACGTTTAAAAACTTCTTCTGGTAATTCCTCCCATTTTGGATTACACGTAAAAGTGATAAAAAGATCAGGTTTTTCGAATTTTGCCACCAGCACCATTGCGTCTTGAAAATTTTGCTGCATGCATCGTTTGCTTCTAGTAAAGGGGGCTGGAAGTACGGCCAGTCGTCCTGCTCTAAAATGTTGTCTATCAAGCCAAGATAAAGGTCAACACAAAGTATTTTGGTTTTGGGGGTTCTATTGAAAACGCTAGCTCTCGACCTTTAAAAACGCGTCAACTATATACTGCTGCGTAAGCCTTCCTGCGTGTAACAGAGGATTAAATATATTTTTTTCCTGCAGACGGTAGGAGTAAAACTCCAACATGGAAACGTTCCGAGATTTCGGTTCATCACCTGTGTCTTCTATTTCTGCTGCAACTCTCAAAGTACACTTTTGGAGACCTGGTGCCAGCCAGGAAAAAGCAGTTGGTACGTCATTGGGTCGCAGTTTGGACTGATGATACTAAGATGTTGAAGATCAGAAGAACCACCTCGGTGCACTGCTATGTCACAACAATGGTTCTCCGTCTTCGAAACAAAAACTGCTGCTACTTCGTTAGCCACTGGTAGATTGTAGCGTCTTGGGTCGTACTGTTGGTCTTTTGTTATCCACATTTGCACTGTACTTCCATCTTGGTGATGTTCTTCTAGTAAGTCACGCATGATCTTGAAGGCTCGCGCAAACATATTTAAATTTCGTATTATTTCGTCAATCTTCCGGAAAAAGTCAGCTTTGCATTCCGCATTGTAGGCAATGGCGCCTCGTTGCGCATTGGCAAATTCTAGACCCAAAATGTACAGCTGTGCATATGTTGGATAGTTGTTGTCCAACGTTGCGCTGTTTTATGATGTAGCTGTCTATGTATAGCAAAGACTGGTGGCCCACCGGTAAACTCTACCGGTTGGTAACCAAGAGAACCAAAGGCAAAAGCGCTATTGTACTTTCGAATATTGTTTTGGAAGTGTCTAGATTCGCCGTTTCATTCGGTTAGCCACATCTTAAACTCCTGTAGAGAAGCCAGATTATCTGGTAGCGAAATATTACCTCTTTCACAGCAGCTGGAGAATTTGGTTTGGGAATTTTTTTCATCTGCAAAATGAATGGCTCTGCACTTTGGGCAGATAACATTTAGACGGTGGGGCTTTCTTTCGGCGTCTGTTATTATCAACCACAATGTTTTCTATGTGTCTTTGTCGCTTTGCCGCATTCTTTGTTGCTGTTGCTTCTGGAGTTCTTTGTGAACGTCTCTGTTGCCTTGCTTGGTTTCTCGCCGCTATTCTATATTCTATATATATATATATATATATATATATATATATATATATATATATATATATATATGTATATATATCTATATATATCTATATATATATATATGTATATATATATATATATCTATATATATATATATATATATATATATATATATATATATATATATTATGATATAAGATATTAGATTATAACGTCTGTTGTAAATTATATTTTTGGGTTATTTTAAAGGAGGTTGGAATTATAAATATGACCTTATAATGGCTTTGTAAAAAATAATGTGATTTTATTTGAAAAATGATGCAATTTTCAAAATATTAAGTACATTTGTTTAATTTGTATATTTTCGAGAGTTGTTTAATAATTAGGGCGAATTTGTATAAGATAGCATTAAACTTTTGTTTATCAACATAATAGTAAGCGTCATTCTTCAAACAAAAGCAGACCAAATTTAAACAAGTATGCACGCTAAAACAAGATTTGTGTGTTCATAAAGTACCTTATCGAACAAAGAAGTAGATGAAAACTACATCATCGTTGAAAATCTTTTAGATACAGCTAAAGTTGTACCAAAGATAAAGTCACCACGACGGATATAGTTGAAAAGATTCAGGCTATCATAGAAAACCGGCAATATTGCAGTAATATCCTGCACAAAGGACGGTGCCACCTTTTTTGATTATCATCCAAATACGCAAAATACCAATGCGGAGTACTTCTTGTTACGATATATTACCTTAGACAAAACGTGGATCCACTATTATACACTAAAGGTGAAATACTGTACCAGTTAAAACAGCAGACAACCAGAAATTAAAACATATTAAAGAATATAAAGACCATTTTACCGACTACAAAAATAATAACAAAACTGCTCAAAAAACGGCGTAAATTGGCTTGCAAAAGTGTTCTTTCACAAAGATAGTGCGTCGTCATACATGTCAAAATTAAGCGAGTTAAAATTTAAACTAATTTCTCATCCCCTAAATTTTAAAATTTGGGTATAAATGACTCCATTTTGTTCCAAAATTAGAAAAATTGGTTTAGTAAAAAAAATGTTTGTCTAAAAGAATTTAATTTCTTTTATGAATGGGTATTTTGCAGCATTAAAAAAATATTTGCCAAACGATTTAGAAAAATTGTAAATTTGAATGACAAATGACATATGTAACGTTCAATAGGCAATAAAATTGATTTTCATCTAAAAATTGCTTTTTGCCTTAATAATAAAACAACATTGTATTTATTAATTTTTAAGTTAATTTTTCATTTTAATTTTTTGTCCAAATGAAGCTCATATTTTTTTTTCCTACTATGGATATTGTATCAGATGCTATGTTTTATGGTAAATGTAATTTGAGTCGTTTGCTTTATTATCAATTGTTTAAGTTACTCTTGGAGTAGCTTTATTGCAGAAGACCAATCATCTACTTTTAAAAAATTAGAATACATTGACATTACTGTTTGGGCTAATGCAAAGTGAAATGTATGAGAGTCATAAAATATTGTGATTTAAAGGTCTAACTACACCTATTCACATAAACGAATATCGATTACTGCATCCTAATAAACTCTAACATAAGCCATTAGAGGCGCTGGATGATGGCTTCTTTAATTACTTGGTACTAACTGAAACATTTCTTTGGACAACCAGTCCAACCCTGTTATTTTGTTTTTAAAGAATTCCTTTACTATAAAAATGTTTTCATTTGTAAATAGAAATTATTTTTAATTATTTTGTATGTACTCAGTTAACAAACTTTGATTTTTATATTCTATTTTTAGAATAAAATTTCCTATCAGTCTTGTTTGATAATATAAGACAATTTTTGACCAGGTTTGTTGCAGTGTTATTTAATCAACAATTAATCCTAATTTTCCATTATTTAATACGGGGCGGAGAAAAAGGTGGGTTATGAAGCAAAGAACGATTCAGGGTACGAAAGTGATTCCATTAAACGCGTAACCGGGAAGTTTCGCTTAGAGAAGCACTTAGTAGCCAATATGCCATGGACAGACCAACAGAGAGCTTTTGATATTAAGGATTCCGTCGTGGCCATAAAAAATTATAAGTTGATTTTGGAAGTACTGGTTCGATAGTAATGAGAAGGTTACCGGTTGTGTAAACAGCAAAAAATATTAATCCAGTAAAATGTTCTCTAATGCAGTCTCTAAGACGATCTGCGCACAAACACACCTTTGTTTTCACTTGTTTAGTTGTGCTAAGTTTACACCAAGACCTTTGTCCCATACAAGAAAGTTGTTGTATAGAAACTTTTCAAACGTGGTTGACAAAATCTCCTAAAAGTATGTATAAACACGCGAAGAAAACATTATTTTCTTTACCAATTAAGCACATTTTACCTTGTCGAGATGCGTTAACAAACAGAACTTTTGCTATGATAACAATTCATAAAATACCCATAATAAGCGAAAATGTTGCTGTTTGTGTGCGATGAGTAAAGTTAGGATCATTGACCCTTAGTTTTTATGGAAGAGCCTAATTTGTCACTATCACTTTCAATTGATGCGTAAAAGTGGAAACTGTTGTACCAAATCTCAAAGCATTTCAACTGGAAAACGTTTGGTTTAGCAAGATAGAGCCACAGCCACATAGCAAAAACTTTGCTATGTGAAAGATGTAAGTGACATTGCTTGGCCACCCGCTCACCGGATCTTACTCCTAATGATTTCTCCAGTAGGAACATCTCAATGCCAAGGCCTACAAACTTCTCCCCAGGATTTTCTGATACAAAAAAGCAATACGCCAAGATCAGAATGCAACATCAGAATACGATTTTAACAGTTTATCGAAAACAAGAAACACCACTTTGGCCATATCCCTTTTAAACAAATTGTAATAAAGCATCGAGATTTTTAGTTTTCTGGCGTAAAACTCAATTACGTATCGTTTTTCCTTTATTTGGTCTAAAAGGGAGGGAGAAAGATTTACTCTACCATGTAGTTCGCCACTCCATAAATTTAAGTCAAAGGTAATGTGGAGGGTTATTTAAAATTTTCCCAAATTTACGCAGATTTTTAAGTAACATCAACCTAAGTTACAAATTCTGTTTGTATTTGTGCACTTTTCCTTGCCGCTTTTTGTGTATAACATTAGATTCATAGATTTTTTGTTAATAGCCAAAGTTGCACTACTGACTTCTGCACATGCATTAAAGTTGGCAAAAGCACAAAATTTTGAAGCCGGAAAAATAAATTTATCCTAAATCATTAAAAGTAAAGTTAAAATTAATTTTCACACCTTATATAGTTCCGATTTGAAATTCAAAGAGGAAAGACATTCCGTGCGCGGCTGTGTTATCAGTGCACCGGCCTCGACTTATCGCGAGTGTTTATTGCAATAGTTTATTTTGGTATTTATAAACTGCAAGCAGGATTACGCCAATAAATCATATGTGTAGGAGGATATGGCATTCCTCCACCGCCCGGGGATTCCATCCTCAAGTAGCAGCAGGCCCAGGGCGCTACATACACCAATGATAACGTCTGATCAAACCCAGATGTACACCACACAGTTCCAACAAACGCAAATGCCAGGTAATTCATTTATCCAGCCTCAACAAACTATGTTTTATTCCCAACCCTATCAACAACCCCAATACCATCCTCAAACCCCTACATTCTTATCGCAACCAGTAGGAAATAATCCTTGGAACAATCCTGTGGATGATTTAGAACTAAAAGCCAAACATTCGAAAGACAATGAGTATTGGTTAAATCCACCTTCCACCTCTAATCGTTACTCGTCTCTAGCAGAAAAAGAACAGGATACTCAATCAATTAAAAGTTCTGAAAATTCCCCTAAACCTCCTCCAATTTTTATAAATGGTGTTATAAGTATTGCTCCGCTTATTAAACTCCTAGACCAAATCGCAAAACAGCAATATGAAATTAAAGCTCTCTCTGAAAATCAAGTAAAAGTTCAACCTAAAACGGCTGAATATTATGGTGTCATAATAAAAGCCTTAAATGAAAAGCAGACTGAATTTCACACCTATAAATTAAAAGAGGAACGAACTTACAAGGTAGTATTAAAATATATGCACTACTCCATCAGCACCCAAGAAATCAAAGCTGAAATAGAGAAATTAGGGCACACGGTCACGAATATTTGGAACGTCAAACAGTACAGAACAAAATTACCACTTCCAATGTTCTTTATTGAATTAAAATCAGCAACCAATAATAAAGATATATACAATGTTGAGTATATACAACAGTGCAAAATCAAATTTGAACCTCCGAAACAGAAAAGACAAATCGCTCAGTGCGCGAGATGTCAAAGATACGGGCACACTAAAAATTTCTGCCATTTAAAACCCAGATGCGTAAAATGTACAGGCGATCACCCTACTGCGCAGTGTCAACGCAAAGAAAAATCCAAAGATGTGAGATGTGTCCTGTGGAGGTAATCACCCTGCCAATTATAAGGGATGTATAATCTATAAAGAACTTCAAAAGAAAAATTTCCACCGCTTAGACCAAAACAGTATACTCCCCTGCATCAGTCATACGTCATCAACAATTTCAACCAGGACTGTCATACGCTCATGCAGTAAATGAAGCCCAGCAACCTTCTCACGCCCCGCCAACATAATGCATCTTCCAAACACTAATCAACCTAATCACCAATCCAATGAATTTCAAGATCTAAAAACATGATGAAAACATGTTCGACCAAATAGGAACCCTACTAAACCTCCTGACAACCGTGCTCTCCAAACTCACATAATGGCTAAAACTTACAACTCGCCTTATGGAACGCCAATGGCCTATTCAACCACATTGAAGAACTAAAACATTTATACTAATTCACAATATTGACGTCATGCTAATTTCTGAAACCCACTTTACAGAAAGAAATTATTTAAAATTCCCAACTACAGTGTCTATAATACTAATCACCCAGCAGGAACTGCCGAGGTGGATCCGCCATAATTATCAAAAACGCAATAAAACACCACCAACTAAGCAGTTACAGCAAACCTTTTCTCCAAGCAACCAGTGTGTCCATAGAAGATTCAGCCAGTTCGTTAACAATTTCAGCAGTATATTTCCCCCCTAACCATACAGTAAAACAGGAGCATTTCGAGGATTTCTATAATACCTTAGGACGACGGTTTGTTACAGGAGGCGATTACAACGCCAAACACACCGATTGGGGATCTCGAATTATAACACCCAAAGGACGCGAGCTACTTAAAACTATAGAAAGCAATAATTTGAAACATGTCTCTACTGGTGAACCCACTTACTGGCCATCTGACAGGAATAAACAACCAGACCTTGTAGACTTCTGTGTTACAAAAGGTATCCCCAGGACCTCATTATCGCTCGATCTTGTTTCGACCTATCTTCGGATCATTCCCCAGTCTTAGTTTCACTTTCAACAAAAGTAATAAGTAGAGAAAACAACCGTGTCTATGTACTAAATACACAAATTGGGACTACTTCAGAATCCTAGTTAATCAAAACTAACATTAAACGTATCTCTTAAGACCGAAACAGACATAGAACATGCTGTTAAGCATTTCAATGATACGATACAATGGGCAGCCTGGAATTCAACGCCTGAGCAATCAGCGATTACCACAGCTTATGACTGTCCTATATTAATCAAGCAAAAATTCTTGAAAGAGAAGAATCCGCAAGAAATGGCAAAGACTGAGAACACCTGAAAGCAAACGTTTACTCAATGCAGTCACACAAGAACTAAAAGAAATACTAAACAAAAACAAAATGAATGCATCCAGACTTTCTTAGAAGAACTTACAGCTACTGAAGCTACCGACTACTCTCTGTGGAAGACAACTAGAAAATTAAAACAGATAAAAACATTCCCCGCCCATCAGGACACCTCAAGGAGAGTGGGCCAGAACAAATTCTGGAAAAGCACGTGTTTTGCCAACCATTTAACAAACGTCTTCCAGCCACACCAATCAGATAATAGGCCCGAAGAAGAAGCAGAAATTATTCAACAATTAGAGTCCCCATATCAACTAGAATTACCAATCCAGCGACTCAAAACTGCTGACGTCGATGAAATCATTGGCACTCTTCACCCTAAGAAAGCTCCAGGATATGACCTAATTACTGGTAAAATTCTTAAAGAACTACCTACCATCGGAACTAAATATCTTACCCAGCTGTTCAACGCAGTCCTTCGCACAGGGTATTTCCCAGACCAATGGAAAGTGGCACAGGTCATTCTAATATTAAAACCAGGAAACCTCCCAGCGAACCTACATCTTATCGGCCAATAAGTCTCCTGCCAATTGTTTCAAAAGTGTTTGAAAAGCTCTTACTAATAAGGCTCTTACCAATCCTGGAAAACAATGATATAATCCCCAATCACCAATTTGGCTTCAGGAGGATGCACTCCACGATAGAACAAATACATCGAGTTGTCCAAAGGATTAACGATACCTTTGAAAATAAAGAGTACTGTTCTGCTGCATTTTTAGACATCACTCAGGCGTTCGATAAAGTCTGGCACGTTGGACTTCTCTACAAGTTGCGACTACTTCTCCCTCTAAACCACTTCCTTATCCTTAAATCTTACCTAAATAATAGATCCTTCCTGGTAAAGTTTGAAACCGAATATACGGAACTTTTTCCAATAAACGCCGGTGTGCCACAGGAAGTGTTCTCGGACCACTATTATATGTGTTATATACTGCAGACTTACCAACTACGCCAGAAACTTTGATAGCAACCTTTGCCGACGACACTGCAGTCTTAGCATCTGATAGAGATCCCAACATTGCCTCGCAGAAACTACAAACTAACCTCACTGCAGTCCAAAACTGGTTGAAAAAGTGGAGAATTAAAGCCAATGACACCAAATCCGTTCACATAACCTTCACCACTGCAGAAACACGTGCCCACCTGTTTATCTAAACAATAGCCAACTTCCACAACAAGATGATGTGAAATACCTCGGACTACACCTCGACAGAAGACTTAATTGGCGCAAACATATATTCACAAAACGGAAGCAACTAGGATTAACCCTTACTAAGATGTACTGGTTAATTGGGCATAAATCTAAACTCTCGCTAGACAACAAACTTCTGGTTTACAAAACAATAATCAAGCCAATCTGGACGTATGGCATCCAACTCTGGGGGACTGCGTCCACTTCAAATATCGAAATTCTAGAGCGTTTCCAAAGAAAAGTGCTGCGCATGATAACAAACGCACCTTGGTTTGTACCAAACGCGGTTATCATAAAGAATCTTCGTATCCCCACAGTCAAGGACGAAATTAGGCGTTACAGCTCCCAATACAGTACTCGACTTAGCGCCCATCCCAACATCCTTGCAATAGATCTTATGGATCCGCCCAGCGACAACAGGCGCTTACATCGACATGTGCCAAACGATCTGCCAACCAGATTTTGAATTCTTAGTTTGCTTTAAGACTAGTTATAAGTTGTAGTTTGTAAGATTTTTCCCGTTTGTCACACAAAGCCTATAAGCTTATCTGTTATAGAAGTATTCTGCTGAGCATGCTTCTACATGTCTATTAAATTATCAAATGACTTTGCTAAATGTACTTGTACAGTTGCAAATAAATGGGATGTTATAAAAAAAAAAAACACCTTATATATTAAATCCAGCTTTTTCAAGCGTTATCTGTATAACTTTATGGATTTATAATGATCTTAAAAAACCTCGGTTCTGCATCAGTGCAAATAATGATAAAATGCGGATTTCCTTTGCTTAACATTTTTGAAGTTATCTTTATGATGGGTGTACTTTTGTAATTAGCTGTTAGTTTGTCACACTATAAAAATGGTTGAGCTACAACCGTTTACATTCAAATGTTAAATAACATTACAGTTAATTTTAAACATTTAATCGTTTGTTTTTTTTTGTAAAAGCTGTTCATTTTGTTCATCTTAAAGTAAGTAGATATTAAGATTCTTAGACCGATATTGTTTATAGTTAATTTTGGTGTATTAAAATAATTTTTCAGTGCGATATTAAACATAGGCAGAATAAATATTAATTACA
This sequence comes from Sinelater perroti, assembly GCA_036346155.1. NCBI lineage: Eukaryota > Metazoa > Arthropoda > Insecta > Coleoptera > Elateridae > Sinelater > Sinelater perroti. The sequence goes on from JARFIY010000024.1 coordinate 16,458,583, forward strand.
TAGATAAGCTTCAGAATTTGATTCCTGATAGAAAAAGGAACAAAGTTTATATTTTTATATCCCAAAATCGACAGTACGTCCCAATTTTTTTTTTATTAACATCTACTAGTGTTGACAATTAAAACTAGTCATTAATTTTGTTCTAAGTTAAACTAATTATTTAATTGCTCTGCTTTTACACACAACACATTACATTAGATCATGTACTATGGTCTTCTTCAATCTTCGGACGTGGTGTTGATTGTCCAACAGTTAAAGAGCCTCCGCAATATCAAGGTGGAGCCTGGCTTCACGCTTGCCGGCAAACATTTTAATTTCTTCTTTGATAGTTGGAATACTAAGATTTCTATTAAGATCTGTGTTACGAACATACCACGGCGCGTCTACTACGGTACGCAACACTTTATTCTGAAAGGTTTGAATATGTTTAATGTTACTATCACTGGTGCAGCCCCAGAGCTGGATGCCATATAGCCACACTGGTTTCAGAACCTGATTGTAAATCATTATTTTGTTGTGTATTGACAGGTTTGAATTTCTGCCAAGGAACCAATAGTATTGTTTATAAACTTTAGATTAACCTCAGCTCTTTTTTTCTTCACGTGTGTTTTCCATTGCAATTTTACATCAAGTGTCGTTCCGAGATACTTAGCGTTCATTTCATATGGTACAATAGTACCGTCAATATTTAGTGGAGGTGGCTTTGCTAATTTTTTGTTAGTGAAATTTATATGAACGGATTTCAGTTCATTGAGCTTGGCGCTCCATTTTCTGGTCCAGTTTACTATGGTATTGCTTGCTATCGGTAGTACCTGCTCGTATTTCTTTCAAGGCTGAGTATTAGTCTTCCTGGTTGATTCTAAAAAGTCTATCAATTATATATGATGTTAAAGTTTTTACATATTCCTTCGGAAGTATATTGTTTTATTTATGTATTAGCCCTTTATGCCAAACCTTTTCAAAGACTTAAGCAACATCAAGAAAGACTGCAGAGAAAACTTGTTTTTCCTCTAACGCCTGTTTAATAATATCAGAAATGCGATGTACTTGGTCAATTGTTGAATGTTGAATGAAGCCAAACTAAAAATCTGGAATTAGATTATTGCTTTCCATGGGTGATCTTAGTCTTTTAAGTAATATCTTTTAAAATAATTTTGAGGCAATATACAGGAGGAAAATGGGCCTATAAGATTTTACTTTGTTAGGCCGTTTTTGGTAACATGATTACTTCTGCGACTTTCTAGCAAGTTTTGGTCTGAAAGCTGCATTGACAAGAGAGATAGATAGAACTATACTTTTTCTAGGCAATTGTTTCAGTATTTCACTAGTTATCAGATCGTATCCTGGCGCCTTTTTTGGATTAATGTTTGTTTTGATTTTCTCAGATACTTCTTTTGGAGTGGCTAGGGTAATGTTTTCTGAAACTTGGTTATCAATTTCCTGTAGTACATTTTCTATTTATTCATGATTGGGTGTAAAATTGTCAGCTAGATATTCAGCAAATAGATTTACTTTCTGCTTATTATCTCTGACCCACGGTCCCATCTCTCTTCTGATTGGTGGTATAGAGGTAATTGGTCTTTTGATTCTTCTGATTGCTTTACAGAGTGAATAGTCAGTTTCTTCATCAGGTGTCATATTCTTCATGTAGGAATTTATTGACTCTTATTTGAGTGTTTGTATCTCTCTTCTCTATTTCTGGGTTTTATTATTCAAGATGTTCTTGTCAGGTGGATCTGTGGACTGTTGCCATCTTCTTCTAGCTTGTCGTTTTTTCTTGTCTAGTTCTCTGATTTTAGCGGGGTAATTCACACCTTTGGTTATGTGTGTAATTTCCTTAGTGTTGTTGTAAGCCGCTGCCTGGATCAGCTTAGTAAGCATTTCGTCTTCTTTTTCTAATTGCTCTATCGTTCTTAAATTAATTTTCAGATTAATGTTACTTTGAAGATTAATACGGAAGCTTTCCCAGTCAGTGTTTTGTTGGCAAGGGAGGGTCTGGCTACTTTTTTAATTATCTTTTAATTATCATCTCAAAGTTTTTTTCTACTTCTATGAAGTTAGGCGATACTTTTCTAGAGATAATAATGGTAATAATAATATATGGTGTACGCCTCGCGTGGAGCAGCTGCGAACTGAGAGGTTAAGGCTCTTCATACTTCTTTCTATGCTCAGTCGTTCTACATCTCTGATGTGGGCGATTAATGTTACTTAGACGACCGCCATTATCCCACTGTTGTTGCAAGACGCAGGCACTCAATTATTTTAGTGACTGAGTAGGCCACCGCAGGCATCAGAACACCAATTGAACCCGGGTTCGTCAGCATCGCAGCCCGCCCCTCAACCACGGGACCACGCTGGCTGTCTTCTAGAGATAAAGAATAGTTAAATAAATCTGAAATTTTATCTAGAAACTGGGCCAGTACGTTGGCATGCCCGTTGAGTGATAATTACAGTTTAGTTCCTACCTTTGGTCGTAGGTAACCTGGATCCATAGTCTACATGTTTTGAGTTCATGTCTCCTCTGACAATACATACTTCGCCAAGGTGTTGCAGGAATGTTAGCTAATCTTTTTTTCAAGATTGTGTCTTGAAGGGCAAAAAACATCTCTCACTTTTAGTTTCTATTTTAGAGACATGATTCCAACCACTTAGTTGAATATTATTTCATTGCAGATGACATTTTTCATAGTCGTTAATATTTTATTATTATTGCACTACCACCCCTAACTTGCTTGGTTGGATGGTGTGATGTGTTTTGTATCCACTTATTTTAAGGTTTGTAATGTGTGGTTCAAAAATGAGGGAGACATAGATATGTTCAGTGTTCAGGAAGACTTTAGGTTTGTATTTTTTGTTTAAAATGTCGTTGGCATTCCGTGTAGTGATACGTAAGTCTTGCGGTCTATTATCTTACTTTAACCTTGGATATGATTCCAATACTTATGGCTTCTAGCTTGTTAAGTTTTCGTTAATTTTATCTAGTGTTTTCGTCATATTTTGCAAGAGCTGCATCGTGGATGGTTCTGATGTATGGTGAGGGTGTTAATTTAGTTGATGTTTGGTGGATAGCTTTGGTTTAAGATATTGTGGTTCTAACTTGTATTAGATATAGCTGGTTCTTGTTAACGAGTGTTTTTTTGGCATTAGACGTACCATCTGTTCTTTTCTGCAACTCCTTTGCAATTTTGCAACCCCTGTAGCTAGCTGGGTGTGGTCCAGAGCAGTTTACGCACTTGGCAGGTGTGTCTTTAGATTTTGAGCATGCTGTAGTTAGGTGTTCTCTGCGAATTTAACACAATTGAAGTTCTTCTATAGAATTTCTTTATATGTTCATATCTTTGACATCTTGTAAATTCTGGAATAAGCTTGCTATTTCTTGAATATCTCTGTTTTGACTTTTATGTTACTGATATATAAATTCCGTAGATTTTATTGATTTTATTTTTACCTCATTATTAGAGTAGTTCTCTTGAGCTTTTGTTTTACTGCCATAATCTTAACTATTACCTTAATAGGTCTCGTGGCTTTATTTTCATATGAGTGCTATTTGATGCTATTGTCGTTTATTAATGTCAAGTTTCTGTATTCTTCAGAAGAGCTGACATTGACTTCAATTTGTATGTGACTCATCATGCTAGTTTTATATTCAAAGTTGCCTGTGCTTAATTTTTCCTTGATTACTTTGCAGCTATCTACGTTACTCAGGATGACCGGCGGCGGCTTGATGGTTTTTGAAGTTTTGTCTGTTTGCTATTTAGGGCTTTCTGCTGCTTCTTCAGGCGATTGGGTAGCCTTGCGCTATTTCCTGTTTCTAAATTTGGGCAAAGGCCGAATCGGTTTCTCTAGTGACAAGTTGCTCCACTTCATCTAAATTTTCCGGGCTGTAGGATTTGTTCCTTGCAGTTTACTTTTCCTTTGTGGTTGTAATAACTTCTTGTTTTGTTCCTGTAAAGTTAATATTAACCACTAAGCTGTTTGACTTTGTCAAAAGCCTGCTGTAATTGTAGCTGCAGATTGGAAATGATTCCATTTTCTAGCGCCTGTGTATAAGGTATTATCGCAGCTGTTAAGGTAGCACCATTTTGCTGATTAATACCATACTGTTGCTGATACATATTTCACTCCCTCGATAGCTTGTCGACCCCGGCCAGTACTGCGAGCCGGCTGACATTACCTCACGTAAATGATACCACTTGGGGTTCGCTTTTAGAACGCTCCGAGCACTTCCTTACTCGGTAAAATTCAAACGCATCCTATGGAGTTCCCAAATTGATCATTAATTCATATAACGTAATACGACACTATTCCACTTATTTCTGTTAACTCTAAAAATTCGAAGCGAATGATCTTCCTTAATGCAAATTCTATCACGTTGCATCAAATATTAACGAGCCCGTTCTTCCGGGCTGTGTTCAAATTACATTTTGTATATGAAGAAGTAGCACAGCATAAACAATGCTTTTCAAGAAGGTCTACAAGGTTAAAATCCAGGCGGGAAAATTATTAAAATACAAAAAAATGCTACTAGGTATTGATCATTTCACATGACCTGTCGTACAACCAACTGCACATCTTTAAACAATACAGGTAGGATGTTCTGCAAGAATTTACAATATGCTATCGAGACTTTGCAGAAAACTAGCTGATCTTAAGAGGTACCTATCAAAATTGTTAGCCTAAACATTAATAATGTTAAACTGTTGCTAATGAACCGTTATTAAAGTACAATTGAGTATTAATGTTGTTAATGTCATTCCTACCAAATGTTACTTCATCTTTAAGGAAGTTTGATGACATAAATTTTATAATGGTGGTGGTCTGTTTCAAATGAAAAGACGGCAAGAGTTCTCTCTTCAAAGAAAATTTGCTGTACATGTAGTAGCAATTCTTTTGTCGAAATACTAAATACAACTTCTCGGTATACACCTCGCTGACAGGGCTTATGCTGAGGTTATCCTCAATGTTTTGCCCATTTGAACATTCGCAACATCTATTCACTTAAAAATAGATCTGCAAGACATAAGCGCATTGTAACAGAGATGAGTATTTATATAGAGAACAATATTGCTATCCATCGTAAAACATTTGGATTTTTAAGACATATGTTTATATAAACTCTTTATTTCTTTTCCTACCAGGAATCGTCTGCAGAAGTTTGTTCTTATAGTTAGCTTTTATTTTGTATCTATATTATGGTCTGTACATGATCACTTTTAATTGGTATGTTTACTTATTGATAAGTCAGTAAAGAAATTATAATGCAAATTATTTTGTAAAATTCTTCATTATCAAACCATTAGCAACGAAAAGCTAGTCAAGTAATTTGTCAGTAAAAACTATTTTCTTAAGAAACCAAACGAAACCTTTTTATTCAACAACAGAAAAGTGGTCACAATATTATTTCTACTCTTCTGATTTTAAAGGGAATAAAATATATATGTAACTTGGTGTGTGTATGTTTGCATATAATTATACAACATTTTCTTATTTTACAGTAAAATGATTACGTCGTTCCTGGTAGTAATTTTGACGGTAATGGCCATTGTAGTGACTATGGATAAGTTTGTAAAGAGAAGCAAGTACATAAAAATGTTAAACAAAATACCAAGTCTTCCTGGCTATCCCTTAATTGGACAACTGCCCTTTTTAATTGGCTCTTTAGGTTGACACGTCCATGGTTGCTTATTTTTACTTTACTTAATATGCATTCTGTTAATAGAAAAATCGTGGGAACATTATAGAAATGCAGCTAAAGAGTTTTATCCAATCTATAAATATCACAATGGCCATTTCTTCTCTGTGGTATTATTGGAGCCTGGCGACATTGAGGTATGGCAAAAACAGCTACGTAGCGATATTGGCACACATAAGTATAGGTATTTTAAATAATTAATTAACAGTTTATTGAAGCCTATTATCACAACACCGGCATTTTATTGGTTTAATATAAAGTATTAATTTTTCAGATATTATTAACAAGCAAAAAGAACATGAGAAAACCAATCATTTATCGTTGGCTTGAAGCTTGGTTCGGTACAGGATTGCTCACGAGTGTGGGTATGTGCGATAAGTTTTTAGTCAGTTTACTAGTTATGGCGTCAATAATACAATTTTAGGAGATAAATGGCACAGAAGAAGAAAAATGTTGACTCCCACATTCCATTTCAAAATCTTGCAACATTTTGTTGAAGTATTCGTTGAACACAGCGAGCTGCTCACCAACAGGCTTGCAGAAGAGTGCGACAAAGCATACACAGACGTCGTTCCGGTTATTACACATTTTGCACTAGGCGTCATTTGTGGTAGGCTTATAATGTAATTGAATTATAGTTTGGAACTTTACATTCTTTAAAAATGATTTTAGAAACTGCTATGGGAACAAAAGTTGGACGACACAAAAGAAGAAATAAAAGAATATATCAATGCTGTGCATAGGTATTTAAAAACACTAAAAGATAAGGTGAAACAAGATGTGTACAATTTTGTTTGTTTCAGAATGGGTGAAATTTTCTTTCTTAGAATAAAGCGCCCGTGGTTATTCTTTGATTGGATTTATAATTTGACATCAACAAAAAAAGAGGAAGATCGCCTAATTCAAATTTTGCATAACTTCTCTACGTCAGTCATCAAAGAGAGGCAACGTAATTTTAATTGTCTGCACGCTATCAGTGAAGAAAATGTGGAATTTTGACCAAAAAGAAAGCTTGCCATGTTAGATCTGTTAATTTCCGCTCAGAAGCAAGGACTGGATATTTCCGATGAGGGCATTAGAGAAGAAGTCGATACCTTTATGTTTGGGGTTTGTAAAAGTTTAAGTTTAATCTTTTTTTGATATCTGCTTCACAGGGGCACGATACGACAACCACATCAATTTGCTTTACGCTAATTTTATTAGCGAACCATCCTGCTATTCAGGTATGTAGAAAACAAAGATTCAATATCTGCAATTATGCACGCGTTTGCATCATACAAATAAAAAATGCAATTAAGTAATACATTTTTTATACAGAGTACATTAGAACTAAGAAGTTTTGAAAACAAATGTTATATTAATAGATATCTCTACTACATACTGTAGCACATACAGTGAACATTAATCTACTCTTTATAACAGTGTGCGTTGTCTTTGCAGAAAAACTGGTAGATGAGTTGAAAGAAGTGCTGGAACCCTCAAGAAATCGTATCACATTTCAAGATTTACCTAAACTGCGATATCTGGAACAAGTGTTAAAGGAATCCTTGCGGCTATATCCCAGTGCTCCGATAATTGCAAGGCTTGCGGAAGAAGATATTCGCACTAGCACCGGATATACGATACCGGCAAATACTTTCACACAGGTTCACATATTTGACTTGCATCGTAACCCCAGATTTTACCCAGATCCTCACAAATTTGACCCTGACAGATTTCCGCCAGATAACTGTCGGGGAAGACATCCTTTCGCCTACATCCCGTTTAGCGCTGGGCCTAGAAACTGTATAGGTAAGGAAACTGCATAACTTGCTGCAATGCGTTCATAAAAGTTTTTTAGGACAAAAGTTTGCAGTGATGGAATTGAAGACAGTCATCGCTTCGATTTTGTTAAAATTCATTTTGAAGCCAATCGATGCGCCTTCTGATTTAAAGTTGTTAGGACATTTGGTTATAAAGTCATCGGATGGAATTAAAATTAAGTTTGAATTGAGATAAAAATTAAGATAAATTCAGGGTCAATATTAAGTACACAGTAGTTGGGAAGTGTTCAGTGAGCAGGCCAACCTACAAAAATCAGCAGTATCATCTATTGTAGAATACAGGCATTTGTTGATTTATATGCATTTTCATTCGTTTATCTACCAAGAATTGTTTCAGAAATTTTGTTCCTATAATTAACATTCATTCTATGTATATAGCGTATGATTTGTAAAACGCATTGTACAATTATATTGTATTATAAATCAAGTATAAAAAACATTATTGAGCTATTTTGGGACCCATTTTAAATTTGGGTGCGGTTAAGAAAAAAAATTTCAACTTGTGTAACACAATTGATTTTTAAGGTGGCAGGATTTTAATTTAAAATAAAATTATTTTTAATTTAATTTTTATTGAGTGTTAAAATATATGGTCTTCGATTGTAACGCGACTCAAACGTCATCAGCGACGTACATGCGAGAATTTAGACAAAGCAACATTCCAGACGTTTTACAGGCCCTTCTGGTAGACCTCAAATAGGCATAAATATTGCGCAATCTTGCGGTTTGGGGGAAATTCGAGCATCAGAAGCGAATTAAGTACAACATAAGTAAGTGTTACAGATAAACATAGTGTAATTTTACATTACTGATTGTTTGTGTCGTGTACATAAATTGCGCGATTATTTATTTAAATAAATAAGTAGTTCTAGCAATTTTTTTTTGTTATTTAGCATTTTGGAGAAAAATTACGCCTAACAATGGCCACTTCGATTTCAGCTGCAAATACTTGTTCTTTCGCAAAATTTTCGATTACAATTTCGCACATACTTTGGTTAATTTCATCAAAAAAAGTCGTCCTTGAGATCGTCAATTGTTTGTGGATCTTTGTCAAACGATGTTAAATCTCAAGACCTGTTGTTAACCAGCTGATTTCGTCATTTTGTGAAATTACACAACCAGAAAATTTTTGGTTGAGTAAATTGACTGCCTCTTGAGCTGCATGGCAGATAGCGCCATCCTGTTAGAATCACATTTGTTTCAGATTCCAGTTAGTACTAAACAACCGGATTATCATATAACCGTATGATCGCCATTCACAGTTGCATTTCCAGCATTATCTTTGAAGAAGTTTAGATTTATTATATCAGCTGCCCAAAATATACACAAAACAGTGACTCGTTTGTAGAAATTTGCTATTGAAAATTCATACAAAGGCTTTCGAAATCCAAAATACAACAATTTTGTTTGTTTACGAAACCGTCAAGTTAAAAGTTCGCCACAACGCTAAAGTCGATTCTTTTCATGATGCTCTAAAAACTAGATGAGGAATTGCCCATTGTAAATATTATCGGCAAGCCTAAGCGACCAAATCGCCTTCGTAAAATTTTCACAGAATTTGTAATGCGTTTTAACAATAACAGCTTTCTGTTATTTGTTGTAGCAGATCTATTTATCTATACATTTGAACAGAAAGTAACCAAAACAATGTGGCGTGCCCTAGACTCTTGATTTACACGAGGAGGTTTGTGCGTTCTAAACAAAGACAGTCTATACATTTGAACAGAAAGTAAACAAAAACAACTGACCTGAAATTTGGAGTACCGCGCTCTGAGCGCTTAATATACTCGAAGAGGCCCCTGCGTTCGTGTCCCGCTCTCGCTCCTTGCCAAATGGCCGGGCGGCCGCAGTTATCCGGCGTCTGCTACGGTCATTTAGTTTGCTTCCGCCGATCGAAGTTTCGATTTTAACCGCCTTTTTATAATAAACCTAATCATAATCTGCTTATAAAAAATACGTAAAACGCACGTAGGACTTATATAAATATTTGAAAGTTCCGCATGCCCAAAATACAGTAGCAGTAGCAATGCCCTTCCAGGAATTTTGCATAATTATGTTACCTTTGTACCTGTTATCCCTTTTATGATGTAGGAACAGTTGCATATTTACTAACTTAATTAATAGTTCCTTTTCCGTAGTAAAAACAAAACAAAAATGTCGACAATATTAAAGTTAGGTTTTGCAATTTCAGAATCAAAACATACATCCTGTTATTGCTACCAACATTAATCTAGAGAAAAATTAAAAATTACTGCACATGACGTAAAATATAAAAATTACTGGAATGGATTATAATTAAGCTTTGCATTGATTCAACTTTATGTATTACGTATTTCTTATGAGCGACTTATGCTTACGTCCATTATAAATGGGCGCTAAATTAAATTGTTTTACGTTTCCGATTCAGAGAAAAAGCCTATCCAATTAAAAATGTATGCGTTCCCACCTTGAAAAAATTTAAGGTAAGGCTGGTGAAAAATTGTTAACCTAGGACGTCAAAAATACCTTTTGGCGAGCAACCCCTTGCATTAAAAAATGCAAGTGTCCCGTGGCAGATGGCAATAATTATTCTCTATTACGTTGGTCCTTTCGTCATCTCAGCTTCGGTTATTTACTTAACAAAGAAGCAAAGCACATATGAATAAGCAAAAAGAAATGGCCATGAGACTTCATAGACCATAAGCGGATTATATTTTGGTCGGTGTTTTATCATTTCTATGAGACGGGAAATAGACATTCATGGTAATCCTAATATAAACTCCAGATCAGCGAAGCGGATACCAAACAAACACTTTGAGTATTCAGGATTAGAACCGTTACTATCCCTACCACGTGCTATCACGCACTATCCTTATAACTGCTTATGGGTTTTTTTTTGTTTTCAATCCTCTTGACAGATAAAGAAATGGAATTAATAACTTCCATAACAATCATCTACGGGCTAGACAAAATTTTCATAAAACGGTTGAAATTCATCATCAGAAATGATATAGAATCGATGTTAAGAAATACGCTTGATTTCCCAATACTTTTCATGTCGTAGCAATTGGAAGATCCTATGGAAGATCCATTTTTGAAATACTATAATAATAATAATAGTTCCCCGTAATAGGCCTTGAAGGCCCTTTGGGGTCGTAACATGATAGGTCTGCTACAATCTAGAGCCTACGGTACACAAGGGTAGTAATGTGGCTAGCGCTACGTACCGACCGCCTATGATTACCCCAGAGTTTGACCTCCAGGTACTCATTTATTGCAGCCTGAGTCGAGCTAGGCCGTAAAAATGTCAGCGATTGAATTGGCGAGAGCGGTATTCGAACCCGCAACTCTTGGTTTCGTAGTCTAGCAACCTATCTACTAAACCACCACTATACAGGAAGAAATCATATGGAGTGAGATCTAGTAAATATTTCATGCAGTACTTGGAGTAAATCTCTCGCTGTGTGTGGGTCTATCCTTCTAAAACCTAACATTTTCAATGGCGTTGTTCAAAATGTATGTTTTGATAGCAAACGCTCTTTGTTCTTTCGTCGACTAAATGTTAACTACCCCAGGAAAAACGTTTCGGTTATCTACGTCTTATCAAATTATGGCTCTTCTCTCAGACTACTTTTTGCTTCATTACTGTACTTTGAAATTACAGGAGTTTTGCACAACCTTTTATAAATTCCAATATCTTAACTGAATGACTGGTTCAACATCCCCCAGCCTACTGAATGCTGAAACATGAGAAATTGTAGTATGTTGCTTATATGGCGTAGACCCCTACTACGGCAAACTTTTTTGAAGGAATTGAAAGAGATGAATTATTTAAGGCTGATTTTAAAACGGCTAATCGCAGAACATTACTTTTTGGTGTGTAGATTTTCTATTAAAATTTATTTAACGCATATTTCACCATTTTTGGTTTTTTTAATCAACAAGAAGGTGTAAATTAAATAAAAAATATTACAAGAGCTAAATTTTATTTTTGTCATGTCCCCAAAAGGTCTAAGAAGTCAAGTTTTAGGAACTCCTACTAAATATTAATATAACTGAATTTTTGGATTCTAAAAATTCTTATCCAAAGAGAAAATGCGATGTTATTGGATGTGATTAAAACAATCTTTTCACTTTAATTGATGATTGTTGGGATTACAGCTAGAGTAGATAAATAAAAACCTTTTGGATTGTAAAACTGAATCCAAAGATCATTTAACATACTATTGGATAGAAAATGGAAATGCATTTCCAAATAGGATAAAAAATTACGGAAATGCAGATGCATAATCTTACAGAGAATTTAACGAGTCGTAAGAAAGATTGCTGGATGCCAGATATAAAGTTTTTATTTTTTCATGTAATAGTGTAATGAAAGAAAGTTTGGGGATGACAAATAGCGATGGAGAATGATCAACAACGAATAATGAAGTTCTTGTGATAACAGTGGATGAAAAATAAAGAGAAGAAAGAAGGGCGGAAGAGGAAAGAGATTGAAAAAAGAAGGAAAAGGAGAAGAAATTATGAGACGGGAAGGGTGAAAGCAAGAAGGAGAAAAAGAGAGAAAATTGAAAAGAAGAAAGAGAAAGTTAGAGGTAGCAAGAAAGAGAGAGAAAAAGAGAAAAGAATAGAGGAATTATTAAATATAAAGTTTAGGCTTGCAAAAGGGTGCAAGGGAATTATCAAAATTTCAGTTAAAATTCAGTTGTTGGTAGAGAAAATTGCTTAACGACCATAGACTAAGCAGATGAAAATGTCTGCAGAAGGTTTCAAACCGGTTTGTGTTTTGTAATCTTTTATAAACGCTATATAATTCTTTGTTTGACACACACACACACGCACACAAACACACACACACACACACACACACACACACACACACACACACACACACACACACACACACACAGAGAGAGAGAGAGAGAGATAATTTAAACTTATTTAAGGATGCTTCAACCCTTACAGCTATTAGCGGCAGTCTTTTCTTGAAGCCTATCATTTTTTATACCTTTATGGATTACGTACAGAACTTTCAACAATTGCAAAATGACAGTGGCCATACTACATGTCCAAGAAGAAGAAAAAGGCGATAACGATAACCATTTTTTAGAATATGTATACAGGGTGGTATCAAAAAGTAGTAGGACTGATTTTTTAAAAAAAATGTATTGAACATTTTGGTACATCGACTTAATAATCTTCAAAATAGGCCCCTTGGGCATCCACACACTTCTGGTAGCGAGCCTTCCAGGTCGCGAAGGCCTTCTGGAAGTCGTCCCCCGGGATGCTGTTCAGCGCCCGCGTCGTTCCCGCTTGGACTGCTTCCACCGAGTCGAAACGATGCCCCTTGAGCTGCCTCTTGATCCGGGGGAGCACGAAGAAGTCCAGCGGTGCCACATCAGGGCTGTAGGGGGGCTGAGGCAACGTAGAAACGCCGAATTTGGCCAGGAGATCCCTCACAATCCACGCGGCGTGGCACGGCGCGTTGTCATGGTGCAGCTTCCACTTCCCCACGCGTGTGATCCGATTTCGCAGTCGTGTGAGCATTTCCTCGTAAAATCTTGCATTTACAGTCTATCCAGGAGGTACAAACTCCTTATGGACAATGCCACGACGGTCAAAAAATGCAATCAACATCGATTTCACTTTCGATTTCGACATTCTGGCTTTCTTTTTACGGGGTGATTGTGCGGTGTGCTACTCTTCGCTCTGACGTTTTGTTTCCGGGTCGTATTTGTAGCAAAACTTGATGGCGTACCGCTGCTCCAAATTTCGCTCCATCGTAACTGACGACGAGGCATCACAACAGGAGGTCACTAAAACAGTGGTCCACACTCAACTAACGCACGAAAGCGACTGCCGCGGGTCGAAACCTGTTTCCAAGGCTCCCCTCCATAACATCCGGCCTTGGAGACCCCCTTCCATCGCCGCGCGCGCGCGGATGAAAACAGTCCTATTACTTCTGGATACAACCCTATATAACAAGTAACTCTTCTATTTATATTTAATAATTATTGCATTTACTTTCTACAACCACCACTTACGATAAGACAAAATTATATATAATACTTTTATTAAATTAGCCAGTAAAATATTTATTCTATTGGTACTTTTGGTGTTGATAGACTTTTTACCCCCTTTTATCGTAACTTTAGGTTTTAAAAAAATTTAATAGATTGTGACGAACAATCCACCCTATTGATTCCACTTTCTTCTTCCTAGTTATACACACTCGGCTACACTGTTTTACGATGTTTTTACGTATAATATTCACGATTTATTAGCCTTTCTATGCCATTTTCGAATAGACTTTAGGAAACTTGTACAGGTAACTCGCTATTGCTGCAATATTCACTTTGGGATGGTGAAACAGATACACTGTTTTAAATTTCTTTGCGAAAAAAACAAACATTGTAAATTGTTTTGTTTGCAGCAGAACAACTAAGTTGCAACTTGTAAAGCATACTAGAGTGTATTTTAAGAAATTGCGTCAAATATCGCAAAAGGTGAAATTAGATACGTATGATTTTTCCACCGACATCAGACAATAGTCATATTAGAATTAAACGCTAAGGCTTTTTGGACTTTATTACAAAATTGATTATTGATGCATTTTAAAGTGTTCTTTGCGTCTTTTCCAAGCCTCAATACTATTTAAACACACGGGTTTCGCCAGTAATCACTTGGTCCAATGTACGTTTTGAATCCTGTATTCATCAATTTATAACAAAGTTTGAGATTGAATCTTTGATCCAAGCTACTGACGTAATTACACAAACAAAAGTGGCACTGTTCAAAAATCTATAACTTTACTGTTATAGGTTTTGTAAAGAATAGCAGCTAAAGCGAACCTACTGATTTAAAATTCAGTTAGTAGATAGCGCCTACACAAATAACATATAATTTGTTTTGAAACTTTTTAGGAATACTACGTATTTATTACAAGTACTATATTACGAACCGCATCAATTTAGCCGCGCGGTTAAGACGCGTGACTGTGGTGTGGGCGGACGCGCGTTCGTTCCCGGAGCTCTCTGTTATCTGGCAGATGACTATCCAATTACTAAATTAATCCATTACTTGCGTTCATTTCGAAGAAAGGGTAATTATTCAATTGTTTAAGGAGCAGTGCTTCCTACATCGCTCCGTATCATGCGTAACGACCGGGTGAGGGAGGACATATGAAAGCCTTCATTTCTCAATTCGCAGACTATGCTCTCATCATTATTGCATTGTTATATTCTAATTAACAAATATTTGTTGAGATTCACTGATAATCTGTATATTGCTTTGTATTCGACTGAAAGTTTAAATTATTTTGAGAGGTTTGCTTGTTGTGGATATTATGATCGTTATAATGAGATACATCGAGGAAATATATTGTTTTGTTTCCTTTATTTAGAAGTGTAATGTCTGGCCCATTATTTGCTATTGTTTTATATCTTATAGTGGTTTAGTTTGTATATTTTTTAGGACCGGCTTTTCTATGTATTTGTAATGTCTTTCGATCTTCTGATACCAAGTGATATTTGATTGCTAGTTCTTGATGTATTATTGCTAGACTGAGGTTCCAATGAAGGGGGTATTCTGTTTAAGCTACCTTTTTGAAACCTGATATGTGTTTTTTGTTTTTTGAGTACACCTGTACTGTATCAAATTTTTATTAGTAGTACTTCACCAGTTGTTATGTATATCGTGTTTGGTACTTACAAGGGAAGGTTCCCAGGTGTAAATCGTGGAATTGAATAAAAAGTTGTTTTTTGTGCTTGGGGTGTGTGTTTTTTTGTGTCTCGGTGCGCGTTTTTTGGACATTGGACATTACGGCTACTTTCTAGCCGATTGAAATTTGGGCATACTGCCAGTGTTTGAATGAAGTGGCGCTTGTGGTGCTACAACTTTAAGTGAGGCAAAGTAGCGCAGTTATAGAGTGCCGGACTTGAGTACTGGAAGTAGCTGAATCAAACCTATGTCTGGCACTTTTACTTATTTATGCTTAAAATAAGTCTTTAACATTTTTATGAAATTTTAAGCAATTTTTGAGGACAAAATCTTTATTCATACAAATGTAGTTTGTTGTCATTTAATACATGGTCAAAGCGCAAAAGCATGTGACAATAAGCATATTTTATAAAATAGTAAGCTTTGCAGTCTTGATGGCCATACTAACACTCTGAAAGACTTACTTCTCTTTATCGCTATATCCAATTTTTATCAAAGAATACTTCCGCCTGGCTTTAAACACTGGTGATTGTAACTGATTAAATGCAAATAAGTGCATTGGAAGTATGTTGAGTCTTTTGTGTATGGTCAAATAAGACAAATTATGGAGCATCACTAGATCATACATTGCTTTCACCAAAACCTTAAGCTGTCTAAAGAAGTATACATCCAATAGTTAAACCATTTCAGTCGTTTTCGGAGGTATTGTTAGCTGCTTGCATTGCTTATAGAAGTATTGATTCAAGGGGGTTTGTTCTTTTTGTACAGTCCATGAATCTTACATTAACACAAATGGCTGATTTCTAACTTCAGGTTTCACGCATTCATTGTAGAACTGCATTACCAACTCTTAAAATTTTACCAGAAGACCTGCGTTTCATAATAAGATTTAGCATTATGTTGTTTTGCAGAGTTTTTATTACAATTTTCCCAAAAGCACCACCTGTTTTTTGTAATACGACGAATATTTTACCAAATAAGCTTTCCAGACATTGTGCTTGTGCCTTGTGTTGTTGCGTTCATTGCTGTTGCTTGAGGCAACACCTATTTTTTTCACATGTTTCTAAGGTTCGCTTCGAGTAGTATTCATAATTAAAGCTTAATTGATCTGTGTTAATAACATAGTCAGGATCGCACTGGGAGATTATTGAGCGAGCGTTAAGCACAAAGTCATTTGCTGATTTTGCTATTTTCTCATAGCCAATGATATGTCGCGTTGAAACCACTTTTGTTACCTTACGGGACGTTATTATCTGTTCTCCATGCAACCACTTGCGGAAAGCCTTAAACTCAAACTGGATCTGTTAAACTTATTGGTATGCTCATGCTCCCAAATGACAATCACGCACTGGAAAATTCTATGATCTAGCACTTCGAAACTGATTCGCAACCGTCTTATCAATTATTTTAATTTTTTTACATCGAGTTCCTCCTTGCTCTCTTTGTTTCTGAAAGCCATAAAGCTGTTTTGGAGAAGTAAGCTTCGGAAATTTTGCTTGAACTGAACGGAAAGTTCTTTTAGGGCTCTTATGTTTTGCGGTATATATCATCCAATAATACAAAGCGTTGTTTTTTGTCATGTCCGCTTGCTTTCATGTTTTCCACTTCCTCATTACTATTAGGGTCATCGTCAGAATCTGAAAGCTCGTATTCTTCGTTCTCCAAATCCTCATATTGATAATCCAAATAGTCGCAAACATCCATATTGTCTGGATGAACTATTCGTGCAATCTCCTTCTCCTCTTCTGTTGCTGGGGCTGATGGTCGCAAGTTTTTAAAAGAAACTTTGCACAGCCCCTTGAGTTCGATCCAAATGTTCTTTGGGTTGAAAATTTTTAGAATACCTACAAAGAAAGAAGCATGAGATTACGGTAGCTAACCCACAAACTACAACCTAACTTAACCTAACCTTACCTAACATTACCTAACCTATCCCAACCTAATCTATCCTAACAAACCCCAAACAATGCGATTCAAAGTGTAATGTGTCAAGCCTTCTCGCGAGTGTCCCAAGTGCAATGTCTGTCATCGATAGACATACGGGACCGGGTTTTGAGCCTGCCTTAAAGTAGCCTAACGTCCAATGTCGGAAAAAAGCACACCGACACACATCCCAAGCAAAAAAAATCAACTTTTCATTCAATTCCAGGATTGACACCTAACCTTTTCTTGTTGGTAATGAACTTTCGCCTAATTTTATAAGTATGTAAAGACTTTCAGTTGTTAGCTGAAATCAGACATTTACTTATTTCTTGATTTAATTGATTATTGTTTCGTTTCTTGCTAGTTGCTGGTCATAACTTAGACAGTTATATGCGTTATCTCCTTTTATGTAGTTAAATTATTTTTTATTCATCTATTATTTTTTCTTTTTAACTTCCTCAGTATTGTTCTATAGTCACATCTTTTTCTTCAGTTTTGTTGGCGTTCTTCCCTTTTTATATTATTTTGTTTAATTTCTATTTGTTTCTTAACTATTCCTTTTTGGGAGTTTGTGAACAGTTTTCTAGTAGTAGTTGCTATTAGTTGATTTGCTATTTATTATTTATTTTACCTTTATCAACTTCTTGTGGGCATTAACCATGAAAATAACCAGCCTACCCAATTAACATCGAAAACGCCTTTGAAATAAATTTAAGTGTGTACTCCTGATTTAAAAAACAGTTTTGTTCTGTGGTGTACACGAGTTCGTCTCTCTGAAGAGAAGCGACATACAAAGACTTCAAATTAACCCTTAAACCAACGCTTAATTTTAAAAGGCTAGACTGTTATAATTATTCCAGACAGCACTTTAACAACGGAGGTGCTAGCGTATTAACAAAAAAATTGGGACCTAAAGGACGATTACATAGCAAGTGGTCATCTGAATATTTTTTTAGCAAAGCAGTGAAATTTTAAGTTTTCAGGAACTGTATATGACTCGTTAATATGATATAATATAAAACGCATAAATCAAGTTTACTCCTCGGTCATTAGGCAAAGTAAGGGAGAGTATTTTTAATTTTTGTGAAAAATTTGGTTTAAAGCCACAATGGAACTTACCTTTTAGTCATGAAGCGTTTCAATGCCTCATAAAGAGACGCCTAACTTATTGGAAGAATAAATAGATTGGCGAAATTTGAAGTAAATGTCCCCGCCTTAGCGGTATGTGTAGAGGGCTCTAAGAAGATTGCTGATTTCTTAACCCCACACAGAAAAGTCAAGCGACTGTTTCAAGCAGCAAGCTCAGACAGTAGAATGGGCTAAAAAACAAAGTTGAGCAAGATTGTTGAGTAATGGAATAATCGTTTTTATTGGTAAAACTCTGATAATATCAATATAAGTGTCTATTGATACCACAACAGAAGAGCAAATAATTTAGGGAGAACATTCGAAAAGAGATACTATAACCACAGTAGTGGTGATTAAAAGATTTTAATATTTCAAAGGGGGACTTGAGAAAATTAGTACCTTTTATAGCAAAAAAGATCTAAAAGTGACGGCTGATGTAGAACTAGATTTTTTGTCTAACAGAAAAATTACTTAGTGTCCGTTAGAAGGAAGCTTGCTTAGTTTTACTCCGCCTGTGTATTTAGTTATTTTCATGTTAATCGTTGTTAACGTTGTTAAAGTCTCAAACATATTGAAAAAGTATTTTAGTACCACAGAAAACCATAGAAGTGACGTCAAAGGCAGTAAAATATTGTTAGATAGACAGCTCATTTC